>CM077113.1:16555113-16717030 GCA_039619505.1 Cimex hemipterus | reverse complement strand
AAAAAAATCATCAAAAAAAGGTAATGGTTACGGTATGGTGGGCTTCATTTGGTTTAATACACTACAGCTTCTTAAATCCTGGCGAAACCATCAATGCTGAATCATACTGTAACCAAATTAATACCATGCATCAGAAATTGGCAGTAATGAAGCCCTCTTTGGTCAATCGGAAAGGGCCCATTTTGTTGCATGACAACGCTCGACCACATGTGTCACGTGTAACGTCACAAAAATTATTGGAGCTTGGCTATGAAACTTTGCCTCACCCACCCTACTCTCCGGACCTCTCGCCTACTGACTACCATTTTTTTAGACACCTGGACCACTACTTACAACACATAATATTCAAAAATCAAACGGAACTGGAAAATGCATTTATTGACTTTATCAATTCTAAAAATTCTGAATTCTACTCAGACGGAATTAATAAGTTACCAACACGTTGGGAGAAATGTATTGAGAGTATGGGAAATTATTTTGATTAAAGAACATTGCTTTAAAGTAACTAGTTTCTTTTTTTTTGTTTAATACCAAAATCCTGCATTATTTTCCGGACAACCCAATATAATGGTTTATTTTATTTTTTATTAGGTTTCGTGGTCCGCTTGAACAAATAAATTATTTTCAATTAATTAATGTTTTGGTTGAGATAAAAAAGTCAGTGTCATAAGCGGGATTCGAACCCACGACCTTCGGCTAGATACGCCGTTGCTCTACCACTTATTACTTGAAGAAATGTATTATAAAGTTTTAATTGAATCTAAAATTTCTAGCATTGTTTAAATTAATTTTTTTCCCAATCTGTATGTATTTTTAGAATTGAAACAATTTTTTTAAAACCTAGGCACTGAAGATGCTCTCAATAAAGGTCGAAATATTGGCACGGTAAAGAAAATATTTTTATAAAACCTAAGTTACACCACCTCACGATCTCCAAATAATCATTTTCTAAAGGTCATTAAACATCACACATTACAAAAAAAGTGGACCAACATTAAATTTAAATTATTTACTAAAAAAAATATATTTTTTCTTTTACTAGAAAGGTACATTAGAAAGCAGCCTCGGACTCTAGTATATCAGGAATGGAGATATCGACGAACGAATATTAATTGTTTGATAGTATCGGTGATGTGGTTATCAACGATTGTTTTTATTGATTATGCTTTCATACTCATTATTTTCCAATGATAGTTATTGTACTGCCATCACCTGTCCAACAGCATACAAATTCACGCTTCACAAAAATTTCATGGGAAATAAATTCATCTGACACCACGAGAGTTAGACCATAGGTTATGAGAATATGAAATACTTCAAATTTTAAATTTCCACCTGCATTGTATTTTTACAAATCAACGTAAGATTTGTAATTCTCATAGGCCCTGAAGATGACCAGAATAAAGGACGAAGTGTCGCATAAAAATGAATGATTTCTAAAATACTTCATTCTTGACCGCTCATTACGGCTTCAACAAATTATTGAAGAACAACTTAAAAAAACAAACATTATTTTTGTAAGATAACCCTATTTTACGTCATTGGTTGAACGAATATAGATTCGTCAAACAGTGTGGTGGTTAGTGACCGTTAATCGATGACAATTCAAAATCGTGAAATGCGATCTGGTGAGACGGTGGTTTCAGAAAGACGTTTCCTTTATCGTGCAAACGTTCGATCTTTATTGAGCTCATCTTCAGGGCCTGGGATTTAAAAATATTGTTTAAATATAACAAATACAAATACTTATTTCTATTATGTAAATTCACTTTTTTCTACATCGTTCATATTTTTGTTAAATGTAAAGAAGTTTGTAAATCCCATGCCCTGATGATGATCTCAATAAAAGATCGAAACGTTGGCACGATAAAGAACATATTTTTCTGAAATCTTCATCTGACCAGACTGCATCTCATGATTTCTGAATAATCACGTTCCTCATAGCGTTTATTTCGGACTATTATTTCATGTGTTGTTTTCATTTCTTTTTTTTAAAGATAATTTTGAAAGAAGGTTAGAAAGCAGTTTACAATTGAAAGTAAAACCAGTGAGCGGTTTCTTCTTGAATTTATCAGATCTAAAGATTGTGTACTGTATTCTTATTTAACCTTAAACTACCATAATCTCGCCTTTTCCGTGATATTCTCCCTTGTCTGTTATTTCCGATTTGAAAAATAAAACAAAGCCCCTATTAAACTTTTATAAAGTTTACACGATTTTCAAACGTAGATCTTTTAGCTTCATGAAAACCACATACAGGGAGCATAGTGAACAGTAAAACACACAAGGTTTCCACGGATTTATCGATTGCAGCACTGTCGGCCCCGAGCTAGTTGCGTGGAATCTGAGATGAACCCATGAATATAAAATTTTCATTTTATCCAGACGATTTCCACTTTTGTGTCCTGGTCACTAAGTACGGCCGCTAAAATATTCCATATTCAAACGGAAATTACAGACTGTCTCGGGCGGAATGACGTGGAAAAATTATTAATGAGCACTTTTTATTTATAAACGCTAAAAGTTAAAATTCTACCCAAATTCGATGTTTTTTCTTATTCTAACCATCCCTACATTATAGTTATAGTGGCCAAAATGTCTTCCTTTTTTAATAATATACCTGGCAAGAAATAAAGTTCACATTCAACTGGAATTAAATTTACGTCAAAAGGTGAATATTCTTACTTATTAAATATAAATCGCTGATATTGTTATAGCAAGACAATAAATTCTAACAAGAGCAGTGAAGAGGCCTATTTTCAAGAAATCGTTTTGGTTCAGCGATGTGGTCATCAATGATAATTTTTATTATGTAATGAGCTTAATTTGTTCCAATCAGCCTGCACATCGCATAAAATAATTTACCTTTTTACCACGTGTTTTAGTTTCATTTTAATACGTAATTTTTTATTGTGGTCTCTAATATGCCTTACTAGTGGAAAAATGATAGATTTTAGTAAATAAGTTTATAGTAAAGTAGGTCCACTTTTTCGTGTAATGTATCAGACTGTAATTTATTACGATGATCGCAGTAAATCAAAGAACATAACAGTAAACTTTAGTAGTTTAGCAGTCTCAATACGACACGCAAGAATGATAAATCTACACGGAAAACAAACGCTTTGAGCACTGATGATGATCTCAATAAAGATCGAAACGTTGGCACGATAAACAAAATGTTTTTCTGAAACCTACATCACACCAGACCTCATCTCACAATTTTGTCCTAATCTAATTTATTCCACTATTAGTCCACTAAAAGCAGTTATTAATTATTTAATTTTATGGTTGATTGGTAATTCATCGTATATGTTTACGTGTCAATGACAAAAAAAGGCAGGATCGTGTTTATTTAGATTTAAAATAAATTGCAAGACAGAGTGTCATAAAGGAGAATATTTCAGAACAAATAGGGTTTATTTTTATTTATTTATATACAATTGCAATTACAGTAAATATTTTACTAGTTTGTAATTATTAGAAACTAAAATAACTAAAAAAATAAACATATTATAGTGATAATTCACTAGTTTTCGTGGTCCACTTGAACAATAAATATCTTTCAGTGTTTTAAGTTTTCAGGTTGAGATAAAAAAGTCGGTGTCTAGATATGACGTTACTCTACCACTTGAGCTATCGTTACCTTGATCCACTCGACACTAACTTCCCATCTCAACCCCACCTTTTCAATTGCCCCTCCTTTTTGCCATTTTTCAAATGTCGTATCTAGCCAAAGGTCGTGGGTTCGAATCCCGCTCGCGACACTGACTTCTTTATCCCAACTATAAACCTTAATTAATTGAAAGATATTTACCCCACCAGAAAAATAAACATAATATATCTTTACAAAACCATAACGAAAACGAACAAATTATTCAGTGATCGTGAGATGCGGAAGAATGGCACAAGAAGACAAAAACTTTGAGCTCTGATGATGATCTCAATAAACATCGAAACGTTGGCACGAGAAAAGAAAACGTTTTCATGAAACCTACAGCGCACAAGCCCGCATCTAACGATTTCTGAATAATCATTACATTTTAGTGTGACGGCTTTCAAAATAAGTATTTATTACGTGTTAAAACATTTCGGTATTTTTTTAGCAATACTCATCGACAAATAATTTGTATTTATGTTTTTGTGGTAAAGCCATAATTATTTTAAATTTGTATTTTAGGTGTGAATTTTCTCCAGGTTCCTGGCCGTATCGCACTTTAAACGGCTATTTCCCGAGGGTTTTAAGTTATTTGATGAAATTGTATATATATTGCCATTCAAACGTTTATTTAAGGTAACAGTAACAGGCGCCAGTCGTTTTTTATCTTCTTACCAATCTGCCTACCAGCCCAGTCCAATTATTGTTTGGTATCTGCCTTCAAAGAACGAAATTGAAAATCCAATACATTATTTATCCATTTGTTGTTATCTATATCTTCCGGAATAAAAAAGCTAAGAAGGCTTTGGCTGCTAATACATTCTGTTTATAATTTTTTCGAGCACTGCAAAAACTAAATTGTAATATTAACCGCCGTAGGTTTCCCACAATAAAAATTAGCTTATCATTTGTTCCAAATGCGGCGTATCGATTCGGTCCCATACGGCAAAACCGCTCATTAGTTAGGGAGGCTGTTTCGATTTATTCTTAATGGCTGTAAATGGAATTCAGAATTAATTTAGCCTCAAGGAAACCATACATTTACCAGCTAAAAAATCCGGCCCATAACAGCAGAGGACATTCGTTCAACTTCGTTCAATATCAGTAGGTGTTAACAATTTTTAAATAGTTTATTTTTTTCTATTCTTGTTACTTCTTGCCTTACCGACTACAGTGACATCTGACGGAAGAACACAAACTGTTATCACATATAATTTGATTGTCGGTCAAATGACTAATGAAACTTCTTATGGTGTCATTAGGGCTAAAACTATTAGACACATTTTGAAATTTTTTTTCCAAAAATCGATAGTGGCGGAGAAAGAACGAGCAGTTTATTTTAAACGTTAAGTCGTTTTTTGTTTATTCTAAGTTAATTTTTCGTTTTGTACAATTTTTTAGAGTTTCCCATTTCCGGTTGAATTTCCATTATTTTTTGAACTTTTTAATAATTATTTTTTAAAAAAGTCTAGTTCCATCTTTTAAATTGATTATTTTTTGTTTTCAAAATTTCTGATTTATATCATTTTAAACCTTGTTAATTTTTCAAGGAATTCTAATAATCCTGTTCTGTCTTCTTTGTTTATAATATTTTAGGGCAGGGATATTATTATATTAAATGTTATGTTGTTCTTTGTTTATTCTAATTTGTTTTTATTTTTGTACAATTGCTTTTGTTTTGGTTTTAGAGTTTTCTACTTCCGGTAAAATTTTCATTATTTTTTTAACAATTATAATAATTATTTAAAAAAGGCAAGTTCGATCATTTAAATTGATTATTTTCAGTTTTTAAATTTTTTGCTTTATATCTTATTAACCCTTCTGCTTTCTTCTTTGTTTATAATATTGTAGAGCAGGGTTATCCGAGGGGTTCTTGCGAGTTAAGAGAACGGCCGGTAGATGGCCCTCCGTGGACTGAGCCGTTGACGAGGGATCGTCCTCACCAGATTCAGGATTGGCCATTCCAGGTCGCCCACACAGGCACTCGTTTTTGGGGCAAATCCCGCGCAGGTTCCTTTCATGCAGACAAAGGTTTCTTGATGTGTCCCACATAATAAATGCGTGTATGTCTTGCATCTTTGCAGCAACGGTGTAGGCATGTTGCCGGATTTAAGAATAGATCTGTCTGTTTAATTGCTGTTTTGAAGAACTGTTCCGTTTGTTGGAGAACCTGTTTGTACTGTATATAATTCTATCGTACGTGTTTTGCAATTAATGACCATTTTTTAAATGTCCTGCAATCTATTTGATTCTCGGCGACTAATGAAATGGCCACGGAGAGCTTTAGAGAAGATATACTTCATTTAACTTATTAAATTTACTAGTTTTTGTTGTCCGCTTGGCCATTTAATATTTTTCAATTAATTTTTAGTTGAGATAAAAAAGTCATGAAAAATGGCAAAAATGAAGGAAAATTCAAAAGTGGGGTTGAGGCGGGAAGTTAGTGTCCGAGTGATCGAGGTGGTAGAGTAGCGGCGTATCTCGCCGAATGTCGTGAGTTCGAATCCCACTTGTGGCACTGTCTTTTTTTTATCTTAACGAAAAACCTTAATTAAATGAAATAAATTAATTGGTCAACTGGACAACAAAAACTACATAACTACCTACAATGTTGCTTGGTTACTGCGCTCTTCTATACGGCTAGTTACTTTTACATAGCTACTTAACATTTTAATGTTTATATGCAATGAATCGTTATAATAATGGCGGTATTAAGAAACATAAGGATAGTTTGGTTTATGTCATTATTGCTGTGTAGTTAAAATGTTTTGTAGGGTTGTAAAATAAAACATGTCGCACAGTAGACATTGTGCATAACTAATTTCTACGTTCTATTCTGCACAAAAAATTGAATACACTAACAAAAACGAAACTGCACATTCAATTTAATTATTTATGATGTTGTTCTTTATATCCTGTAAAAGTTAAACAAAAGGGACGATATTGCATTATAAACAAGCTTGGTAACGTTCCGCGCGAGATGTTTGCTATTAGCCACTTGGCAAACATGAAGATTTGCTGACGGTTTTAACATGAGCACACTCAACGGGCCGGAATATGTAAACATTTTTAGTCGTGGCCGAGATCAGTTGAGGCAATCCTCGGAAAAGAGAGAAAAACAGCCTTGAATACGCAAGTAGCTGAAGACAATGGATAAAGAAGGCTTGTTCAAATCTCAGCCATGTATTGTCCACTCTCATTTATACCAAAACCCAAGGTTGTACGAGAATTTTTTATTAACAAGAAATTAAACAGACAAAAAAACTTTAATCTGCAGGATGACGCCCGTCAATATCTGCCCATGAATGCAACGTGAATCATAGAGTTCGGCTCCTGCGAAGCGCCCAAATCGCTGTCTCCAACCCTTTTCATTTGAAATATACCGGAAAAGCTCCTCTGCCCGCTTATAGTCCGCCATTGCATCGCCTGCTCACGAAGCATATACTTCTCCTCCGTTACTCGTTTTAAAGTATTCCACAATTGTCAGTTTTAACCACTGCATAAGATAGCTTTTGTACTTCCTCGTGTTAATCTTATCGTACGGATTGTCATTCCCATCACCCACTGACTCTTAATCTGACCATAACTCTCGACCGCGTGGTTCTATAACTTCCAACGCATTTCATTCAATATTTTGGATTCTATATCCTTTCTACCATCCTTCAACTATCATCACCATCCGGAGAGACTTATTGATCCTCCTTCACTTACATCGCCGTACGAGTTGTATCATGCCTTATTGCATTCTACGGAAATTATGCAATGGCCTGGTTAATTTTTCAATTAATTAAGCTTTTCAATTGAGATAAAGAGTCAGCGTCATGAGCGGGATTCGAACCCACGATCTTCGGCTAGATACGCCGCTACTCTACCACATGAGCTGTTGTAACTTCGATGCACTCGGACACTCACCTCCCTATTTTATCTTCAATAAAAACCTGGGTGATCGAACCTCATTACAATACATTTTTTAAAGCATAAACAATTAAAAAATCATGCGTCCTGACTGGATTCGAATCGAAAACGGCTAGCGTGAAAAGTACGAATCTTAGGCCCTGACAACCGCGGTCCATCTGAAAAAATAAAATGTACTAACATGATAATATGTTGATGAACTGTGTGTAATTATGCAATTTTTCAAAAGAGTATCAATACTCTTCCCTAATGTTAAAAACTAGTGCTATCTTTAAATTCAAAACGTGAAAACATATAAGAATAATAGAACTATTTCTTAAGGGGTCACAAAAGCAATAGCAATCATTTTTAAACATTACATTTGGAATTAATGGAGCCTCATTTCCTGCACATTCCGTGAGCTGCTTGGCCGCCTCAACACAGGATTTAAGGACGAACATAACTCGCAGTAGTTGATTGCCATTATTTATAATTTTTACGAAGGTACAAATCTTCTTAGGTTTTATACTTCTGTCCAGTTGTAGTTTTCACACAGACGTTCCTTTATTCTACAACTTTAGATTCAATTTTTTTTAAAAAGTCAGCATTTTACATTAGATGGATTATGCGTTCTTTTTTCATTAATTTAAGAGTGTAATTATTTTATAATAAATGGCAATATGTCGTCCTAGTTTCTAAATTTGTGGTTTCACTAGTTAGTAGTGGCAATGCAAACAAAAAATGTCTTTAGATTATTAAATTGTCAACCTGGATAAGTTTTGTAGCGGGTCATTTCGTCATGGCGGTGTAGGAAGCATAAGGAATCTAGCCCTAGCCAGCGCCTCCACGATAGGGGAAAAAGATCGGGACGGAGAATGAACTAGCCATAGTTAGCTGTCGGCCGGACATCGTGGATAGTATGACGTAAATATATGTAATTATTTAAAACATCACCTTTCTTTATTTTTGTGTTTGTAGCTCATAAATTAATTATTAATTAGCGAACTCTCCCCTCTCACGCGAAGCAAACTTCTGCCTGCCAATCCTTTGTTTCTAGATGATATTCAACGGCGGTGGATTGTATTCGTTATTATCTGTTCAATGTTTAATCTCAATAAACCATCCCGGGGTTACAAACCATATTCTGGATACATAATAGGAGTGGGCATGAGTTGGTTAAGTTCTAGTTGATACGGGATACTTTAGGTTAAGTAAGGACGGTATGGTTAGGCTAGGATTGTTGGTATGTTAAGGGTAAAAGTCAGACATCAGACGCATAAGGTTGGCTATTAAGAATTAATGTAAAGTACAGATTAGATAGGTTAGGGTAGTATTAGGTTTAGGGCTGGTTCAGCTAAAGGACGGAAATGTTATTAAAATATCAGGCTGTAGTTAGGGTAACGACTGGGGAGGTTAAATAGGCTCAGGCTTATGGTTAGGTTAGACTGGACGGGTTAGGTTATATATTCACGATTCCACGTTTTTCGGTGATTTCTTTACTCAGTTGCTTTCTATTCCTTTTAATCTTTCTTATATATTGGGTTGTCCGGAAAATAATGCAGGATTTTGGTATTAAACAAAAAAAAAAAAAGAAACTAGTTACTTTAAAGCAATGTTCTTTAATCAAAATAATTTCCCATACTCTCAATACATTTCTCCCAACGTGTTGGTAACTTATTAATTCCGTCTGAGTAGAATTCAGAATTTTTAGAATTGATAAAGTCAATAAATGCATTTTCCAGTTCCGTTTGATTTTTGAATATTATGTGTTGTAAGTAGTGGTCCAGGTGTCTAAAAAAATGGTAGTCAGTAGGCGAGAGGTCCGGAGAGTAGGGTGGGTGAGGCAAAGTTTCATAGCCAAGCTCCAATAATTTTTGTGACGTTACACGTGACACATGTGGTCGAGCGTTGTCATGCAACAAACTTTTCCACTTTTCCAATCGCCTTGAGGTGGTCAGCGACGGTCGTTTTACTGACTTTGAGTTGCTCTGCAAGTTCTCGAACAGTTGTTTTGGGGTTTTCTTCCACCACTGATCGCAGAACATCATCATTAAGAGAGGAAGGCCTTCCACGACCTTCTTCATCTTCAAGGCTGAAATCTCCCTCCCGAAATTTTTTAAACCACCTTTGCACAGTGCACTCATTAACACGACCCTCGCCCCAGACTTGGCTAATGTTTCTAGCCGTTTGGGCTCCGCTTCGGCCGAGTTTAAACTCGTAAAAGAAAATCGTACGAAATTCTCGCTTTGACATTATAAGGATGACTGAATTATTTCCAAGTAGCGGAATGCTACAGAGGTAAACAAACAATATCATTTGGAAGAGGATTAATAAGTGTTGACATTCATACAAATGAGTAGTCCTGTAAACGTAAACAGAATATTTTATATAGATTTTTTTTAATGAAAACTTAAAATCCTGCATTATTTTCCGGACAACCCAATAGTAAGGGTGTTTCGTAAACATGGTTAGTTTTTATTATTTTAGAAATTCATAGAGACTTAAGCTCATTCCCGTTGTTTACTAAAAAAATGTTTACAGTTAACAATAAGCACGATATTATAGGTTATTTTAAAATATGATTATTTTCTCTTTCACTAAAAATCTTTAGTGTATATAAAAATATTTTCATGGAGTGAAGCGATCTTCGTAGATTGTTATAAGCCGCTGTCGGTTGATAAATCTTCGGCTAGATACGGAATTGTGAAAACCAGGATAGGGCTAAATTGAAATGTTCTAGTTACTTTGGAAGAAAGCGCCCATCAGAGTGTTAGAGGATTCTCAACAATAAAAATGATGCCACAGTTTAAGACACCTAAGAAACATAGGACAAGTTAAAATAATATTTTATGGATACCGATGAGCTCACATGTCGGCTGAAGTTGATGCGGCATGAGACGCCTTTTTTCGAAAGAACCTTCGAAGAAAAACTAGAATGTGACAATCGTCATCCGTTCACATGCCAAAACCAAAGTTACCAAAAATTATTATTTCCCTGGAATCATCCACTATTTTTGCCTAGGGTAAGATCCTCACCTTTACGACTTAATGTATGAAATATTGAACAAGCTCATAAAAATCTGGGCACAAATAACTTGCATTGGACGTGCCAAGAAAGAAGTTTGGAACTGCTATCAATTATTAATATAAAAAATTTATAAATTGACAATGTATTTATAACTAACAGCATTATTTGAAGTAAAGGGTTTAATTACAACACGAAATTCAGAGGTAGAAATTTAATGGGATTTTCCTCGTTTATTGCATCCTATCAAAAGAAACTTTGCCCATCGTGTGACAGTGACAATAAATTAAACTCTCTCAGACGTGCTTTGGTAAATCAGTGCAACTAAGTTGGCAGAGTTGCAGTTCCAGTTCGGTCCGGAAGTTAGACCGGACGTTCAAGTTGGCCAGGCAGGACGTGATAGATGACCGCAATGCTGCCAAACAGGCGAACCACTTATGCTTCCAAGATCACCGGACTTATCGAAATTAGTTGGAGAAATTAACATTGGCAATTGGGCAGATTTGGGCTATTGTTTTTTTTAACATTTAGATTACGCGTGAGCGTAAAATTGAAATGATTATATTTTTGATATCATGCTGAATTGGTCTGCCAATAACTTTATAAATTCTAAATTATTCTGATATCGTGAGACGCGGTCTGGTATGAAGCAGGTTTCAGAAAACATTTTCTTTATCGTGCCAATATTTTAATCATTGTTGAGATCATTTTCAGTACCTGGGATATAGAAACATTGTTTAAATTTAACATTTACAGTTAACAATTACATGTGGGATGTGGAAAAAGTGAATTTAGACAATGCAAAATATATATGTTTTATATTCAATCAAAGTATTTCTACTCACTCAAAGTTTTTGTTTTCTGGGTAAGTGTGTCAATCTATTCAGTCGGGTCGAGAGTTCCAATATCTCATTGCCACTCTACAATATTTGCAAATCCCAGGCACTGAAGATGATCTCAATAAAGATCGAAACGTTGCCACGATAAAGAAAATGTTTTTCTGAAACCTACATCACACCAGACCGCATCTCGCGATATCCGAATAATTATCGACTAATGGTCACTAATCACAACACATAAATTCTAGAACTTTTAACTTAAATAATAATTCCATAAAAAGGTCAATATCGCGCATTAAGCGTCCTTTTTCAATATTTTTTGTTATTTTGTTCTCACAAATGATGAACGGCTTATCATAAATGATGTATAAATACTCCACTAAGGAAAAAAAAATCCGCAGAAAATATTTCGGGAAGACTTCCTTCTTGCACAAAATGGCATACAGGGTGCCCTTTTTAGATGGCCCGACCAAATTTCTTTTGAACCAATGACGCTGTAAATAATGTTTCAAATTTAAAGGTATTTTTCTTTTATGATTTGTTCTTTTCATTGTAGAAAACAATATACATACACACAAATATAATATATATAAAAGTAATCGGTATATTACGAGAAATAAGAAATGTTTATAGTTTAATATTCAAGATGGAAGGGAAAGCCTTATTAAAAATTTCTTCTTGAATGCATTGCTTTTATCAGACATATCATTTCTTCTTATTCCTGCTTTGTAAAGACAAAAAAAAATAATGACAGCCCTGTTATTTCTTCTTGCTTTGTCTATAATATCGAAAGGAGGGGCTGAGAACTACGTCTGTTTCGGTGTACCGAATTTAATGAAAGCCAGTCGAGGAGGATCGAATTGTTTTACTTACCCGTAAATATTTGCCGGTGTTCATTTATATCTTTTGGCACCCTCGGCAACAGGATATGAAAGTAAACAGGTCTTTTAATTAAAATGTGAATAGATACATAACCGATGTTTGCCCATGTCCGTTGAAAACAACGGAACGGACGAACAAAATACCACGCTTCCAACGTCAAACATTTGATCCGGTCAAACCGGATTTAGTATCACAGGGCAATCCTTCAAACACTTTTATGACGATTATGTTAATACACGAAAACGTGCAAATTCAATACAAAAGTAAAGAAAGTGAGGCGAGTGAAAAAAGTGAGAGTGGGATAGAAACGGATAGAGATGATTTGGATCTCTTCATCATCATACGTTATCTCCTATAACTCCTAAAAAAATTACCTTCCTACACATTTCAACTAATCAATGACAATGAGAGAAGAAGAAAGAATTTAAAATTTAATAGAATCATGGAATCAGAAAGGTAAAATGTAAAATAAAGATACGAGTTCAAATAAATGAAGTAAAGAAAAGAAAGAAAACAAATGAAGTGGTAGGTACAAAATAGAATACAACTCTAATACAGGAGAACGGTGGTAGGCACGAAGAAACAAAATGTGAGTAAAAGGAAGTGAAAATTAAAGAAAAGGAGGTAGGGAAGTTAAGAGAGGCAAACAGATAGACAGATAGAGACTAAGATTAAAGGTGAAAAAAAGAGAGCTTGCGAAAGAAAAGATAATTGAGTTTCACCTTTCATCATTAGGTCGTATTGAACATTCTTACAATTAGCGAGATTAAGGAGGGCGTCGGTGGCCGCAACGGTTTAGGCGTTGACACGGCGCTCATCACTGCAAGGTAAAGGTACCGGGTTCGAATACGGGGCCGCTGGAATTTTATAAATGGGCTTTTGTTCATAAACACCGGCACCCTGAGTGCTTATATGACCTCTGCTGTTATGGACGAGAGAGAGAAAGAGAGAGAGAGAGAGAGAGAGAGAGAGAGAGAGAGAGAGAGAGAGAGAGATTAAGAGAATGATAGATAGAATGAAGGGAGTGAGAAAGCGTGAGGAGAGGACTAGACAGAAAAAAAAACGAAGAGAGAGAAGAAAAATGTGTAATAGTGGGAAAGAGTTCGATAGAGAGATAGATAGAGGGAGAAAGAGGAGGGGGAACTGTGATAGAGAGTAAAGAAAGACTTGATGTGGAAAAGGAATACAGAATAAAGATAAATAAAATATACAAAACAGTTTTCAGGGTAAAGGACACAGTCAAAGAGAGGTAGTGTGAGGGAAAATATAGAAAACGTGTACTAGTGGGTAAAAGTAGGATAGATAGATAAATAGTGGGAGTGAGAAGATGGGATGAGGGAGGGTTAGAGAGTAAAAAGAGAATATGAGAAAAACAATACAGAATAAAGAAAAGTAAAATATACAAAACAGCTTTAAGGGTAAAAGATAGAATCAACGAGAGGAACATGGGAGAGCGGAGAGGGACAAACAGACAGATAATACAAACAAGACAGAGGAAGAAAGAGATAGATTAAAAAAAGCGTAAGAGAAAAAGGTTCCTATATGGAAAAACATAGATAGACAAGTAGATAAATAGGAAGATAGAGGTAGAGAGAGAGAGAGAGAGAGAGAGAGAGAGAGAGAGAGAGAGAAATGTAAATATGAAAGAAAGAGGGAAAGATAAAAATAAATAAGTCATATTTTGTGATCGAAAAGTGATGATTATTTAGAGATCGTAAGTTGGCGTCTAGTGTGATATAGGTTAGGAACGTTTTCTTTCTCGTGCCAACGTTTCAATCTTTATTCAGAGCATCCTCAGGGATTGGGATTGATAAATATTATGTTTGAAATATATTTAGCATTTGAAAACACGAATTTACACAATGCTTTGTGATGATTACAATGATTTTTATTCAGGTCATCTTCAGGGAATAAAGTGAATAATCTAAATCACTCCAGTCCGCATTTCACGGCGTCTAAGTAAGCAGAAAAATACATTGTGAAAGAGAAAGAAAGAAAATGTGTGGGTGAATGTTGGGGAAAGAAGGATAAAGAAAGAGATAGATAAAAACACAGAGTGAGAGCGTAAAAAATAGAAATAGAAGGAAAATACAAAAAATATTTGTATGAGCGGTAGAGAGAGGGAGTGTGTGAGAGAGAAATAGATCAAGGCACAAAAGGGATAGGGAGTAAGAATGTCTGCGTGAGAGAGGGAATTATAAAGAGAACGCGACTGAGAAAGAGAGAGGCAACAAGCAGAACAGGCAAAAAGCATTATCTTCACAACCATTGTGGTGCAGAGGGAAAGCCTTTATTTGAGTTACTATGTTTACAACTACATATCCACCAACTTTGTAAAGGGTTAAAACAAGGACGGCCATTGTTGCCTACCTGTGACATCATTAATTAGACGAAATACAAAGGGCATCCCTGTAGTCCGGAATCTTTTCTCCCAACTGAGCGTTCTCAACGTGAAGTATGCCCGGATTACGCAGGGTGACTACCGGCTTCAGTAGTTGGATAAGGACTCCTTCTCTTCGTTTAAAAATCAAATGCGCGAAATTCTCCATTTTTTCCAGCCCTAAGTTTTCTTTCTAGCGTAGGCCAATAATTCTCTCGTCGCAGTGATGCTATAGGAAACTGCAGGCATTTCTCAACCCGGCAACAATCCATTTCCTTTTGCCGGAAATTCTCCTTTTTATATTCCAGAAGATACATTTCACTACGTACCGAACAAACTTACTTTACTTACTTTATTGTATCGGTTATTCATGTTGATTACGTTAAGAAAGATTCTCATTCTTTATAAGATTAGATGGATTAAACTGCTTATTGCAAAATCATCCTTTAAGATTCAATCATTTATACCTTGCAAATTTCATATACTTTTTGAATATATATACGAAATGAAATTATGTACAAATTAATGTAAGATTTTGGGATAAAGCATTTTCTATCATTTTCTAATTACTTTTCTCTCAATAAAAAGTTAACACAGCGTACTTTCTAGTTAATATTAAGATTTAATGCAGATTATTCAGAAATCACAAGATGCGGTCTAGTATGATGAGTGGTTTCAGAGAAACATTTTCTTTATCGTGCCAACGTTTCTATCTTTATTGAGATCATCTTCAGAGCCTAGGCTTTACAAACAGTGTTTAAATTGAAAAATATTTTTTACGGGTTGTGATCATTAATGACCGTTAATCGATAATTATTCCGAAATCGTGAGATTGAACGTGAGAAACATTTTGAGTGGGTAGAAATACATTGGTTGAATATAAAAAATATATTTTTTGCATGGTATAAATTTTTTCCACATCCTACATATATTTTTTAAATTTAAACAATGCTTGTAAATCCCAGGCTCTGAAGATGATCTCAATAAAGATCGAACGTTCGCACGATAAAGAAAATGTTTTTCTGAAACCTACATCACACCAGAATGCATCTCACGATTGCTGAATAATCATCGACTAACGGTCAGTAATCACCAAACATTTAATACAGCGAAACTGACTCGAGATAAAACTGCAGAATTTGTCAAATCCTGGAATGATTCTCTCACTAAATACTACATAAACTAACCTTTGATAGGTTAAATCTTCTTTAATGGTCGGTAAGTAAGTAACTTTATTACAAAAAATGCTACCAACTGTCTCACCGATTTAACTTATATTCTGTTTTATTTTATTATTGATTAATTATAAAATTCTAAATTAACAAAGTAGTATTGATAGAAATCCGCCTCAGAAAAATTAGAACGGACTAGGCGCACAATTTCGAAGGGGCAAACGGTAAACACCATAATAATTGGAATTTAACCATTAGGTGAAAATTTACCACCAACTTTATGTAAACTAATAAGCATTCGGTGGCGGTGGCAGTGCTGAGGGGCACGGGCGGGGAAGGAGTTGCCCCTAAACTTTGAAATCACGGTCCTTCTCTGTAATTACTGTGAACATGTTTGACACTTTCCCTAATCTCGGCCCCAACCCCTATATTAAGCCCATAACAGTTTGACAGTCGTTTAGTAATTGTTCGGTACCTTCCAGGCCGTTGGGTCGGTTCGGGTTCAATTATAAAATAAAAAGATAACACCGACTCTCACTAGATTTATGGCCTACCAAACAATAAATAAAGATTCTGTTCGCTCTTTATTCAAATAACTCGCATAAAATCACCAAACTGCTCAATTAATATGAAGTTCTCCAATGAGATAAATATCAACAGAAATTAATGAAGAACGTGATTAAAATTATTCAAGTTATGTACGAAACTTGTAAATCTACTTTTTAAATAAAACTAACTGGTATTGATATTCACCAAGCTCTCAGCTTTCAACAGAGCAGCAAGTGTTTCGCGTTGTAGACCGCAAATCCTCCCTTGTACGTAATGAATATTGTATGCGACCCTTTCTTGATGTCGTAAAAACGTTCGAACTCAAAGTAAGGAGGTTTCTAATATAGGAAATACCATGAACTCTTAAACCGTACAAGGTCGTAACTAAAACAAATAATACCTGGACTATCACAGGGGTCCGTTCTGGTGTCTATAGTTTTGCTATAATCATAAACGCTGGTAAAAACAACTGCTGAATTTGAACTTTTTCAGTAAGTTGGGTTAAACTGGGTTAGGTTAGCGTAAGGTTGTCTAGGTCGAAGGTTATGCTAAAAGGCAGGATGGGTTTCAGTTAGAATTAGAACCTCATTGGTTATTTAAGATTGTTTGTGGCTTCCTAGTTAAACAGTAATTTTTACGTAACTGTAAAATGGCCTTAGCCATCATGAGTAAAGTGTATATATTAATTTACACAATTTTTGCATCTTTTTTGTCATTTTTCAATGGCTTTTTTCTTTTTTGTATCTCAACCAATTCCTTTCATCAATATTAATTAATTGAAAATATCATACGACGGTTTTCAAGTTAAAGACGAATCATGTCCTCTCGGGAAGTTATTTGTATAGGATAGGGTTACAGACATCTCCCAATTGCCCACCTTGTGACTGCCCATCAAACCCTGGACACATTATATTAGAGTGCCCGGAAATTGAACGAGAAAGAGACTTTTTAATGATTTACGTTCTATCCCGTCTTTCCTGGCCTATCAATCTAGAGACGTTACTTGCCAGTAACAACATTAAAATCTTTGACTTGATCTACATTTTTCTTAAAGAAGGGAAACTTTCCCTTTAAATAACATATTACATAACACTGTAATGGCAGATCTCCTTTGGAAGAAGCAAAAAATATGTTAATGGATCAATCGGACCACGAACTGAAATGGATTTAATAGTTGAACTGAAGTATATCTTCACGAAAACTCTCCGTGCCCAATTGGTTTTTTGCCGAGAATCGAATAAATTACACAACACTTGAAAAACGACAAAAAGGAGGAAAATTCAAAAGGCGGGGTAGAGATGGGAAGTTAGTGTCCGAGTGAATCGTGGTTCACTATACCTCAAGTGGTAGAGCAGCTGCGTATCTAGCCGAAATTGGTTGGTTCGAATCCCGCTCGTGACACTGGCTTTTTTATCTTGACCAATACCTTTCATAAATATTATATTTAATGTTAAAGAAAGGAAAATTTACGTTAGTATTATTCCTGTGTTCTGCCACTATAGGACCAGGTTATTATGTGTCCCCAGGTTTTCCAGATATTGTAAGCATCCATTGATTATTTTTGGAGTTATATTTTTACATGCAAATCCTTAAATAGCTTTAAGAGCTAGTTTGTCCCGACATTCTTTTTTAAGAATTTCTAAAGCACAAGCATTGGTCGCATGTATATCAGCGTAAAAAACCAAGATTTCTTTCGCTAATGAGTGCCATTTTTCGTAATTTGGAATTACAGAAAATACTTGGTCCGGTACCTTAATTTTGATTCATTTTAGAGTAGTCTGTATACGCATCAGTGAATTTGATTTCTTCATGATTTTATATTCCTTTTATTGTTTGTTTGAGACTTTATAGGATTCATACGATGTTTTGAAGACTATTTCTAGTATCTTTTAGTTAGCCCCTAATTTTAGGAATTCGTGTTTCATCCGCTTTTGCGATGTGACTAAAGCATTTGCAATTTTGTATAATGTGTGATTCGCTTCGGATGGCATCAACCGATTGCGCGATGCATAAAGACTGAGTCATCGGCAAATAAAACCAACTCCGAATTTTACTCCAATTTAATTCAAGTCAATGAAGACCGCGTCACATACCTTTGCAGAAGCCCAATTATTCTTTGCCGTTTGTTGGATTTACATTCCTTTATTTGTGAAAACATTTTCTAAATTAGAGGGTAATTAGTTAAGGTTTTTAGTAGAGATAAATAGATCAAATACATTACACGACTTTTGAAAAATGGCAAAAAGGAGGGAAAATCCAAAGAAGGTGGGGTTGTGATGAGAATTTAGTGTCCGAGACGATCGAAATCACGAGAGCTCGAGTGGTACAGTAGCTGGGAATATAGCTCAAGTTCGTGGGTTCGAATCCCACTGATGACACTTATTTTTTATCTTAACTAAAAACCTTATTTATTATTATATTAACATAAATGTCCTATATTGAAAAGTGAAAATATTTTTATGTGTTATAAGAATTTTATTTAGGTTATTATTGTTTTTATTACACCGTAGTTTTTACACGTTAGCAACTTGTTCAGGTTTGAAAAGGACAAAATGATTAGCATTAGACGGAATAATTAAAACAAAAATCTCAAATAAATAAGTTGAGTTGCGTTTATTTGAACAACATCATCATTTTTAGGCTTTTTGTCAAGTTGAAGTTTTCTCTCGGTATAAAGCAATACTGGGTTCTCTAAGACTTTCCAATTTTCACAAATTGCCTCCAATTCGAACTGCTAAAAGTATAATATCTGGCTTTAAGTGGATATATTTTTTGTCGTTTGGAAAAAATGATGAAATTAGTACAAGGGAAAGTTTATGGGGAAATATTGGTGAAAAGCCGGTTTTGTTCGTGGGCACCTGTCTGCAATGAGGATAGTGATGTAGAGCCTGTCAAACCGGGTCAGAAAGGGGAATGGAGGAGCCTGACAATGCCTTTACCTATCACAGAACGGACAAACCCATCGCCCGATCAATCCAATTTCCATGGTCTTAGTTCTCCATCATCCATACACAATTTTTATCAACAAAAACCCTTTGGAGACGGACGGATAATCCGATATAAATTATGATAAATATGATCGTTGGTTTGATCGTTTTATGATAATCTCAAAGAATATTAATTTAAATTAGAGTTATTTCTTTGTTTTTTTAAAAATAAATATTCAATATTGGCATTTATGGTGTGAAGGGTGTCCCGCGAACTATCAGAAATACTTAAATTCAAGGTTACAAATTCGTTAGTCATATATAAATAATAATAAATATATATATATAAAGCTTTTGTCTTAAATTTATGTAGGGTAAAATGAATTGAACATTAAATTTCAATTTGCGATTTTTTTTATTGGTTTATTGTTTTCCACTACGTTTTTTCTTAGCGTTAATTTTGTACTAACGAATCTTTTATGTTTAATTTATTCTAAATACATTATTTTTTCTAGACGTTTTAAAATCATAAAATTTGATATTTTTTAAACAATTTTAATTTCAAAATCAAATTTTTATCGTTCAATTTTTATCGTTTATCAAAAGTGAATTTCACACTACTGACAATTGGCCATTGAGAAATTAGTTGTACGTATTTAAAGTTCGTTAGTAGGTAAGCAACTTTTAAATCAATGCCAAATAATTCAATATTTACAAAAACAATAAAATCTTATGTCTTACTCATTTTCCTTGTTTAAGTATTCTTAATTTTTTTTAAATATATTTTTGCGAGGATTCGCAACATCACAAGTTATATCAACCCTCATGGTGCCTGTGGTTTTGAAAAAAAAATGTAAGCATGTCGGGTTCGATTGCAGAGTCCCTGGATTCGAACCCGGGACCTTCACCTTACAGTGATGAGAGCCGTATCAACGCCTAAACGTTGAAGCCACCGACGCTCCTTTCGTACATTATCATTTTTCTAGCTTTATATACACATTTGTTAGTTTTAATTTGTTATTATTAAAATACTACCCGTAATTTTACTTATTTTTTAAAGTCAACATATATATTGAATTTTTTGTGGCTATTGAAACTTGCAAATATTTTCAATTTTTGTTCAATTCAAATCGACATATGGGAGCGATAAAAATTTTATAAGTGGTATTTATTAAGTCCATTTTTTGTTATATGGTACAGATTTGGAATTCAGAAAAGTAATAAATTCTCAATTTGTGTTTTTTGTTACCTTCTGCACTCACTTGACATCCTAAGGAGGGTTAGGTTAAATTTTGTCCTCGGATCATTTTGGTCTGCTTATGGGTTTGCCAAGCCGCGTTTCGGCATTTTTGCATGTCATCTTTGATACGTCTACATCACCGACACCTCATCTCGACCTACACCCATCCGAATATTTTCCCTTCTTTTGCGGTTTATTTAGGTGTTGGTGCACGGGCGGCACGCAATCACGATCTCTCTAGTTCTAGCAGGGACGAACAGAATTTATTCGTTGGTTCGAATCTCGCTCGAAACACTTATCCCTTGATTTCAACCAAAATTTTAAATTAAAAGAATAATTAATTAAAATAATTAAGAATGACATTTATGACTGCGTATAAGGAATAAGAGTAATGTTTTATGCTATACTAACTACTTTATGAAGTTGAATTTTGAAGGTCGAGTATAATAAATAATTTTTTAATTATGTTTTTAGTTGAGATAAAAATATCAGTGATAGTTTCGAACTCGAGGCATTCAGCTATATACGTCGCTGCTCTACCACTTGAGCTATCGTGACTTTGATCCACTGGTACACTAACTTCTCACCTCAACCCCACTTTGGAATTTTCCTTTCTTTTAGCAATTTTTCAAATGTCGTGTAATCTATTTGTTTCTTGGCGAAAAATGAAATAGCCACGTAAACATTGAACTTTTATCTCAACTAAAAACCTTAATTAATTGAAAGATCGCTCACGCGGACCACGAAAACAAGTGAATTGAATAATATATGATCTCCAGAAGTATTGACGGGGCACCCTGTTTAATGGGTTATATTACATGAAATGTCCATACTTACGAACTCGAAATCTACAATATTTTAAGTCAATCATTAAGTTCTTTTTGATATGGGTTAGTGTTAACAGTAGCTTTACAATCTGAAGTCTGGCTACATTACGCCATTTTGTTTGTCTAGTTAATAATGATCGTCATTTTAAAACATTGAATTGTATTTCAACCAGCGTATTATCTTCTTCACTCTGGCTTATTTGTCCCCCTTGTGGCTAAAATTTTCATTTGAAAACTGCAATTATAATATTCTCTGGATGTATGTTCTTAGATTTTATTCCACATCTATACATTCTAGGTAATTATTGTTTACGTATTTACATAGGCAGAAAACAACAGCTTTTAGAAACAAAAACAATACCTGCTAATAAATTGATTTTTATGCAGAAGTACTCTCGTACATAATCGAAGTGTCCTTATTATCATGTTTGGCGTATAAAAGAAGGATTGATGACTCTGTAAAATGCGAGTGAGAAATGGTTGTTTTTCTACTTCTACTATGAGTATTGATGTGCATCTTGTAAAGAAGTGAATATGGATACGTGAAAAATGTTTTTACAAAGTTCATGTAGAATGAAAAAAGTAGAAAAATTCCTGCTAAATTTTCTAATTAATTGTTATTTTTGTAGTTTTAAAGGTGTAAATATTCTTTCTTGCATTATATAGACGGCATTTTAATAAACCTTGTTCAAACTACTGGATACGATAGTGTTATACATCCCGGGAGGGGAAGCATCTTCGTTTCTTTTGTGCATTCGTCATCGTGTTGAAAACCACCAGGCAAACCTTCACTTCATGTTATTTTTAATTAATAATTATTTACGAAGGAAACGGTTTTGTTTGTATTTGACATTTAATTTTCAGTTAATTATAGTCTTTAGTTGAGATAAAAAAAGTCATTGTGACCAGTGGGATTCGAGCCCACGACCTTCGACTTGATACGCCGCTACTCTACCGCTCGATCCACTCGGACGCAAACCTCCTCTAAACCCCACCTTTTGAAAAATGGCAAATGGAAGGAAAATTGAGATGGGAAGTAAGTGTCCGAGCGGATCGACGTCACGATAGCTTAAGTGGTAGAGCAGCAGCGTATCTAGCAGAAGATCACGGGTTCAAATCCTCATTCGTGGCACTGAATGTTTGTTTCAACTAAAAACCTTAATAAATGGAAAAATAGAAAACTATTGAATTTATTTCTAATCAACAATTTTCCCTAAATAGACAAATTTTCCGTCGTTTTTTATTAACTACTAGTAACTACAACAAATCCTAAATGAGGCGATACCAACCAATAGTTTCATAACCAAGAAGGCAGCGTAATTTCGACGAGAGGCTTAATATTTTACTTTATGTAAGCAAAAGTCTGAATTCATCCGTCCAAAATGTTAAATGATTTTCGGATTAAAATATGAATTACGGATGTACTCCAGGCATAAATTTTTACATGTATCGCTCTCATCTTGTCCAGCGATTTTGGCACTCTGTTTATAACAGGCTTTAACGTTCTTTGCACAACGTCGAATGTTGTCGATTTGGGAGGGTGAAGAAAACCGTCCTCCATACTCCATATCTTCTTTGGACTGATGAAGCCAAGTTCGCCTCTAATGGCAGACATAACCTTTGTATTTTCAAACGGTATCAGAGGAGACTTTTGTACTCATCATCAGGTCGTTCATAATAATTTTTTCCTGTGGGCTCAGAAATAAATTAATTGGAACCTATTTCTTCGAAAATGATTTAAATGGTGCTCAGTTTTCGAGGGAGGTTGTCCCAACATTATTAGATCATTCAACGACAAAGAATGATCCAGCTCGATGAGTGCCCCGTACACAACTCTTTGTAGGTGAGATGTTATTTGAATCGTCATTTACGGGATGGGAGGTTAGGGCCTCATGACGAGATCTGTTGGCTTCCTCCGTCACCCGATTCAATTCTACGTGGCTATTTTCTGATGGGGCCATTAAAAAAAGAAAAAATATGCTAATAAGAACCGAGCAACTTCAGATTAAAAACTGCGCCAAAGGATAGAAAATGCTTGTCAGTCCTCTCCTGACTTTATCGCTCTAAGCACGGGTAAAGTGTGGTTTAAAAGAGCAAATATTTTCACCTCCAAACATGAAATGTGATTAATAAATATCAAACCAAATAACTGTCGTTTTTTTTTTTTCAAATGTTTACCATAACGTTGTAATTTTTTGACAAATTTAATATCCAATTGTACCATTTTTTCAGCTCTATAATAGCTGAATAGATGTATAGGACGATATTTGAAATTAGAAACTCTACTAAAAAATATTAACTAAGTTTTTTAAATTACGTCATTGGTCAAGAGAGTTCAGCCGATCCTTCAAAAAAGAATACTTTGTATAGTTACAGAAAAATTAAGCATCAAGAAAAAAAAGAAGCTAATTCCATAAATTTTTATCTTCAAAGGACAAACCGTGATAAAGGTCCTCTACTAAAAACTATTAAACACGTATTGTTCGTGGTTTTCATTGCGTCATTGGTTCAAGAGAAATTCAGCCGGGCCTTCTAAAAAGGATACCCTATATAGTTATACAAGAATAAGACCTTTAGAAAAAAAACTAATTCCAGTTTTACCTTCAGAGGACAAACCGTAATTTGATAAGGCTGATTTATTAGAATCGTTAAATTCGACCTGGGGCAATATGTCTGCAAGTGCCTTTTGGCACACTATAATAAAGCAGGCCTGACCTTTATATTGTGAATCTGGAGCTCTTTCAACAACACACAATGCAGTAATGTTCAACGTAAAATAATTACTGTCGTAACTACGACACGCCAACACTGATCTAAGAACATCCAAGAAACGATTCTGGATAGTTAATTTCCTGTTTTTCTAATGGTTCTTCTAATCAACTCGCTTGTTAAAAACTCGCTGTTCTCCTTAAAATCCGCCTCCTATCTTGGCCTATTCACCTAGCAGCCACGGTATCCGAATCTTATTTGACCCGCCAGAGGTTTTATATTCGAATCCCATCAGAGCCCAGAAAATAGGTCTGTTGATATATAGAAAATACGGTAAATTAAGTGTAAGATAAGATCAAGTGGTTAAAAAAATATGGCAAAAAGGAGGGAAAAATGAAAAATGTGTGGGGTTTAGATGGGAGTTAGTGTCCGAGAGGATCGAGGTCACGATAGTTCATGTGGTAGAGCAGCGGCGTATCTAGCCGAGGTTCGTGGGTTCCACACTGACTTTTTATCTCAACTGAAAACCTTAATTAATTGAAAGATTGGTCAAACGGGCTACGAAAACTAGTTAATCTACTACTCATACTTCTCAGGTAGTGGCTTTCGCAACTACCATTCATACAAATTCATACAAAGCCGTAAATTTTCTGAAAAGATTCTGTAAAAAAAAAGCCAAATTATCCTGTTGGTCTATATTAGATAACAGGGTTGTTTTACTTTTACGTAAACCATTTTGTATTGTTTTACTTTTGTCATTTTTAAAAGTCGCAGAGGTGAGAATAGGAGATGTTTTGAAGTTTTTAATCATTTTAATTATTTAGAGGTTGACTTCATCCCAGGTTTATAATTTTAAAAACAGCAAACCGACAAGGGCTAAAATTTCCTGTAATTTTCACTTTTTACAATTTTGTAATTTATTTTTGAAAACTTAATTAATTGATTATGTACAACGAAAATTTGTCAAATTCTAAGAAAAAAATTTCTTAAAAATTCGCCTCTCGCTTTAGTCATAAAATAAAAAGTAATATTATCAAGACTATGGTATCAGTAAAAATTGCAAATAAACTGAAACAATATATAAGGAGCGTGGGCTGGGGAATGATGGAAAAGAAAATCGCAACACGTGACTGTTTTACCAAGCTTGAGATTTGCAAGACGTGTGCCCGATGAGAAGCCCCTACTGGGATTGGGTTTTTTTTGTCGGTTTAAATTCAGAAATTGTCAGATGGTTCTTTCAAAAAAGGTCCGCCCAATTTATATAAAGTTAATAATGTTACAGTTGTCATTCCCAAATTTTAATTATACAAGCTCTTATTTACATTGCCTACTTTTATTTTCATATTTACATATTAATATTTAATTTTACAATACTGTTTTATTTACAATTATTAACAGAAGTTTTATTGTTTTATTGCCTCCTTTATATTTTAAATTGCGAAATGATAATGGACGTGACAAAACGCGACATCGGTTTTTTAAACGTTATATCTAACCCTCACCCCTCGCCATTCACGCTAATAAATACATACACTCAGACAAAACAAATAGATACACAACACATAAGGCATATTATATACAATAAAAAAACCTTATTTACTTTAAAAAAAGGAACAGAGAGCCAAAAAAACCCAGTGCGGCGCCCGAGTACCATTTTCACCATGGCGTTCCTGCACGCTCCCAGTAGGAAGCCAAGGCATGACATCTTTCCAGCATGTGGGAGACATCGAGCAATCTTTCTCTGCATAAGAGGCAAGACAAAGCATAAGGCTTTTGGCCCAAAAGAAGGTACTAGTGTGGCAACCGCCAATCTTCGGGTTCGGACGTCCTTCTTCTCCTGCTCAGGTTCTCCGAATGTCATCTACCTTTTTTCGAGCATTACATTCCTATTTTAAAATTACCATCTTGTGTACAGTTCCTTTTCATTCCAGCTTTACCAGCGACTGCTCTCAGTTTCATGGAAGTATGCGCGTTATTGGTTTAGAAGACGTGGTTGTGTACTTGCTACTGCTGACCTTTAGTGAAATATACTTCATTTTGCTTATTACATTTTATTAAGTTTCGTAGGCAACTTGGCCAAATAATTTCTTTTCAATTAATTAAGGTTGTAGTTAAGATAAAAAAGTCAGTGTGACGAGCGGGATTCGAACCCAGGATCTTGGGCTAAATACGCCGCTACTCTCCCACTTGAGCCATCCTGACTTCTTTCCACTCGTTATAAGTAGGAAATGAACATATGAACAAAAACAGATTGCTTAAAAAATGTCTGACGTCGTTTTCTAGCAACTCTTGACCATCTGAGAGTCGGTTTAGTTTTCTTGGTATTATTTTAGTTATTTTTATTTGAAATTTACAATTAATGATGGCTTAAGAGCTAGTTTCGTAAACAGAGTATAGCAAAAAAAAATCAATTTTTTAGCACTGATAGCTGTTCCTTGAAAAATATGTACATGTGTTTACATGCACTTAAGAAGGAGAGCGCTTTCAACACGTCACACAATAATGATACATCACAGAGAAAATATTCACTTGGAGCACTGAAGATGATCTCACTAAAGATGGAAACGTTCGCACGATAGAGAAAATTTTTTCCTAAACCCACGTAACACCCAACCGCATCTCACGATGTAAAAATAATCAGTAGGACTAGCATTTCATGAGACACGAGCGTGTAAAGGTTGTAAAGGGTTGAAGCAAATTGAAAAATGTAAAAGCTGGAATAAAATTCAGAATCAGGCTTTTTAGTGTAAATTGCTTTCAAAGATAATTTCCTGAAATATCGTTGTCGGGTGTACCCTGCAGAACTTTTTTTTATTTTATGTCATATTATCTATACTTTAATTTGTGTAAATGTCCTCCTTGTGCTGGCTAGTTTTTCCATATTTCACCACAGGTTTTTTGAAATATTCTAATTATTCCTTTAGAAAAGCAAAATAACCAGAACCGTTAAATGCTAAAGTACCGAAAGGAAATGAAGAATTTTTTGTCTAATATAACTTTATTTAATCCATTTTTAATTATTACTACTGCAAAGACGGTAAGAACATTTGAAACTGACTGAAAGTCCAATTATACTTTGGAAAAAGTGAGGCGTTCGTTTTCCCCAATTATGGGTTCTGTCTGTATCATGCCAAGACGGGAAAAAGTATCAACAAAGGGGAAAAAACAGTGAAGGCATTGTAGTCTCTTGGGGTTGGTGGTAGACAATTCCCACCCAAACGCCTTTCACATTCGGCTCTACCCTAACCGGTCTACCGACCAGCTTTCGCTCATATGACGGCCTGGAGCTTTCCTACTGATTAACAGCCATACAAAAAAATATGTCTATTTTAGATATGATTCCATTTACAATATTTAATCCATAACGAATCACGTGGTATAATATTTTTTGAACAATTGCACAGATATTTGATTGGATTTATAATAATTTATATTTGCATGTGTTGAATTCATTTCAAAAGAAATTACTATTTCACTGTATGCAATTTTGTCTTGTTATCCTAATTAATATTTTTTCATTTTATTCGTTTAACAAATAAAAAAATTTATTTTCAAAATAATGTCAAAAATAGAATAAGTGGAAGTATTTGAAAACATGTCAACTAGCACGTAACAATAATACTAATTCCTCCCCATCCCATAAATTAACAAAATTAGATTAGCATTTTCTCTGGATGGAGAGAAAATTTGTTGAAAAAGGATATAACTTTTCCAGTCCAAGATTTTAAATCCAAGGGTGTTTCGACACAGCTATTAATCGGGATGAAATAACTTAATCGTTTTTACCGTGCGCCAGAGAATAGGAATACTAGCAATAGTGCTAAGTTATGTTTTCCAAAAAGAGAACTGCCATGCTCACCCTACCAAAAATAATTTCTCACGAGCTTTACATGTGCAGATGTGAGAGGTTACAAACACGGGAAGTTGTAAGCTAAAAAAAGCACAATCAAACAGCAAGCTACGAGAAGCATTGCAGTAGCAAGTTACAAGAATTGATGAGAAGCGAATAAAAGCAGTGATCAATTAGGGTAAAAATGAGAAATCAGTGAGAAGCGTGTGGTGGTGAGAATGAAATAAAGACTACCAAGGCAAACGATGAGAAAAAGATAAAATCAGTGAACTATTAGGGTAAGCATGAGAAATCAGTGAGAAGCGTGTGGTGGTGTTAGTGAAAAAAGAGACTACCAAGGCCAACGTTGAGAAGCAAATAAAAGCAATGATCAATTAGGGTAAGCATGAGAAATCAGTGAGAAACTTGTGGTGGTGATAATGAAAAAAGAGACTACCAAGGCGAACGAGTAGAAGCACTAGAAAGATTGTTCTGTCCTGGGACGAGAGATGAGTATCATTTATACATAACCAACACGCTGAGTTACATTCTGTCCATGTGAGTGACGAGCAACTCATAAAAGCAGAAAGCTTGCAGAAGCATTGACAAAACGTAAGGTACGAGATGAATATGTTTGTATGAAATGCTCAGAGTGATGAGTTGATGCTATTGACGGAGAGAAAAAAAAACCTAGTTGAACGCAGTGTACATCACGCTGTATATAGGCCAACTAAAACATGTTTGTAAGGAGCTGTGAAGCATGTTTCATCTTTGCGTGATAAACCTTGGTTTGCAAACGATACCAAGTTTCCGTGCAATGAATTGAACGTTCCCTCACCAAAAGACAACAGTTCGTGACTGGTGAATTGGTAAAGCACATCTGTTTGCTTTTTTGCCTGGCGTAAGGTAAAATTACGGTAGATTTTAAACTGATTTTCTCCTTAGTTAATTCATTTGCATTAGTGTTTCTACGGATAAATTACTGCATACATATTTCAACTTAACTTTATGCCCCTATGCCTTCTGGAACAGCAGCTATCGGTGTGTACGGTGGAGGACACAAACTTGATAGAAAAACCATGCTTCCGCGAGTATTGAAAATAGTTGTGAAACATCAAACAACGTGGTACGTGCAATCAGAAAGCGTCAAGAATCATTTATAGGGTGAGTAATGAAAATAATTTAAAAGAACAAAAACAAAAAAGAAATAAGAAAAGCATCGAAAAAACAGCGAGCAACGAAAATATATAAATAGTAATCGTTTATCGGCAGGGGCTAGCGACAACCTGCATGTATCCACAAGCATGAAATGCCAGAAGCATCAAGTAACATGAAGCAGGAGAAAGACACGAGAGGCGAGAAAGCGCCTAAAAGCATTGAAAGCACCGTAAAAATTGAGATAGTGTTTGAAGTATTTGACAAAAAGCATTTATCTGCAGGAGGGATTAACATTGAAACACATATCCCCAACAGCCAAGCCAGCAGAAAGAATAATTTGGAATCATAGAACGGTAAGAAGCACGATAAAGTAGGGCGCCATGAGAATCACTAGTACCATCAACCAACGAAAATTATGATAATGCTTCGAAAAACCTGTCAAGAAACGCCAATATGCAGAGCAAATACATAAGCACTTATCGGCATAAAGCATTTGGAAACATGATTTAATATGACGCCCAAGAATACAGCGAGGGAAGAGAAGCATCTATCTGCAAGCAGCTAACTCCAATATCAATTGGAAGCATGGAGCGGTAAGAAGCATAGTAAGGCAGGGCTCCACGACAAGCATCTGTAGCATCAAGCAACGAAAATTATGATAATGGTTGGAAGAACTTGACGAGAAACGTCATTCTGCAGAGCAAAACCATCAACACATATATGCAGCATGCACAAAGAATCATTTGGAAACAAAAAATTAATACCAAGGCTGACAATAAAGCGAGAGAAGAAAAGCATCTCTCTGAAAGTAGGTAACGCGTATATCAACTTGGAATAATGGAGCGAGAAGAAGCATAATAAAATAGGGCGGCACGAGAAGCGTCAATCAAGGAAGGAAAATTACGATAATATCTGGAAGAACTTGACAAAAAACTTCATTCTGCAGAAAAACATAAGAGCATATCGACATTAACAATGCTTGAAGACTCATTGGGAAACATTAATTAATAGGAAGCCTAATAATACACCGACGGAAGAGAAGCAGCTAGCGCCTATATCAATCTGTAATCATGGAGCGATAAGAAGCATGATAAAGCTGGGCAACACGAGAAGCAGTGGTAGCATCGAGCAACGAGAATTGAGATAAAGCCTGGAAGATGTTTACAAGAAACTTCATTCTTCAGAAACACATAAACGCTTATCGACATGAAGCATGCTCGAGGAATCATTTGGAAGTATTAATTAATAGGAAGCCTGAGACCAAGGGAAGCATCATCTATCTGCAAGCAGCAATCGCCTAAGTCAATTTGTAATCATGAAGTGACAAGAAGCCCGAGAAAGCGGCGAACGAGCAGAAGCATGAAATATCAAAGAGGAAATAACTAGAAGCATAAATAATAATTGGATTCAGTTTTTGATTAATAAAACTGAAGTGTAATAAATATTTATAGTTATCAGTTTCTTCAATATATTATCGGGGATCCTGTAGGAAAGTGGACAACATTAAAGGAACTATGTGGCATACCATAAAATTCCTATAAGTTCTTACGGAAAGTTAACGTAGAAGTAGTAGTATTCATTTACTTGCAACATGTGTTGTTTCTAAATTATGCCTGGCTTCAATTCAAACTGAAAAACGGAAACATTATATTGGAACGGGCAAGATATCTTTTTAAGAATAGTGTTCTTCTTGGTCACATTAACGAGGAGGCGTTTAGCCCAGTAATGCAGTAGCAATAAGCCATTCCCTTAATCCAGAAGTAAAATACCCACATTGTCTCCCAGTTTCACTTCTAAATGGCTTGCATTATAGAGGACTTTAACAGCTTTTATTCACCCGCGAGTTTGAATTAGATTCCCTCAGTTTGTCGACAACTTTTGTTTAAAATTAGACGTTAGAACATTAAAAGTTATAAGATTTGTGGGCCACTGGCGAATCGGAGTTGACTTTCGCAAAACCCCGTAAAGTAGGTAAATCGAGTTAGTATACAATACGAAACTTATTTTATGTTTATTAACTTTTAAGGACTGTCGTCAAGCAACGTTCTCTTTTTTTATGAACCTCCTTGGCTTATTTGTTATTCAGAAAAATATTTATCATCAGCTATAACGTGTTTTCTTCTCAGTTTTACTGCAATTTCTTCTAGCCACCGATTATCCTGCCTTTTTTTTGTCATTGACACGTAAACATATACGATGAATTACCAATCAACCATAAAATTAAATAAACAATAACTGCTTTCAGTGGACTAATAGTGGAATATATTAGATTAGGACAAAATTGTGAGATGAGGTCTGGTGTGATGTAGGTTTCAGAAAAACATTTTGTTTATCGTGCAAACGTTTCGATCTTTATTGAGATCATCATCAGTGCTCAAAGCGTTTGTTTTCCGTGTAGATTTATCATTATTGCGTGTCGTATTGAGACTGCTAAAACTACTAAAGTTTACTGTTATGTTCTTTGATTTGCTGCGTTCATGGTAATAAATTATAGTCAGATACATTACACGAAAAAGTGGACCTACTTTAAAATAAACTTATTTATTAAAATCTATCATTTGTCCACTAGTAAGGCATATGAGAGAACACTCTAAAAAATTACATATTAAAATGAAACTAAAACACGTGGTAAAAAGGTAAATTATTTTATGCGATGTGCAGGCTAATTGGAACAAATTAAGCTCATTACATAATAAAAATTATCATTGATGACCACATCGTTGAACCAAGAATAGCGCAAACAGAAGACAAACACTTTGAGCCCTGACGATGATCTCAATAAAGATCGAAACGTTGGCACAATAGAGAAAATATTTTTCTGAAACATCACACCCATCAGATGCGGTCTGATCTCACAATTTGGAAATAATTAATTTAGATTAGAGTTTACCAGATTAGATCGTATAAGCCACCAGTGTAAAATACAACCTTGGTAACAATTTATGATGCCGACTGTTTGGATTTATTATGTAAAACCCATAAGGAAACTTTCTTTGCAAGTATTTATTTTAGGATAGATTTAATGCAAATTGAAATACTTCAGATACAGTAACAGCTTTGTAAATGTATTTATTTATTTATCTTGAAGGCCGCTTTCTTCGGTATCTTTTCCGACGTTACGTAATGCTATACTACAAAAATAATGCATTTTATTGGATCAAGAACGTTTTATATTCAGAAGTCTCTTGCTAACGTTAGGGACTGGAAAGCTGTTTTAAGAAATATTATACAAATTAAATTTTCTGTAAGGTAATGGAGAGTTTGAAGCATCTTATTTGAGTTTTTAATACAATTAAAACTAATAAAAACATTTTCAAGGTATATCGGTTCGTCAAATAAGAGATTTTGGAAATACTACTAATAACATAATCTGATTAGAAGTTTTCTATTAAAGACAATGTTTTCACATATTTTGGAATATTTTTTCTTTTCCATTTTTAATAAATCTAACGAGAAACCCTAAAATTTATTCATCTTTTTCTGAAAAACCTAAAGGAGAGTGTTTGTTTAAGGAAATTTTAACTTCTTTTTAATTGGAATTATCGATCTGAAAGTAAACTTAAATATTTTCATAAGGAATGTATTGATTAGTGAGTTTCAGGGAGCTTTTTCTTTTGTAAATGGAAAGAATTTCAAAAGTATTGAAACATTATTCATAACAATGTTAACAACTTCCCATTTGAAAAAGAGTTCTTAATCAGGTTGGCTAAGCGCGCCACTTATTAGAATTCTAATAACATAAGGCAGATTCTAAGTGAAAAATTACCTTTTGGAACCATACTTCGTTTTGTAATAAAATAGGTAGTGTAAAAATAAACAGCCTTTTTTAAAAATTTGCAGGGTATAAATACGTGCTGTAACTAATTATTTTATACGATATTATTTTCCCATCTTTGGCTGGATAATCTAAATAAAGACGGCTGAAAAAATTTTTGATGTTTAGTTATTCAAAAGAAGTACAGATATTTCTTCTATAAAGATTTACGGTTTATAAAGCGCCATATTCATTGTTAATATTACAACACAATGAATTACTCTTAATAATTATCTATTAGACCCGTATTAAGCTAAAATGAAGTAAAAATTGCAAAAAGGTGGGAAAATTCAAAATGTGGGTTCAGAAGGGAAGTTAGTGTCTGAGTGAATCGAGATCGCGATAGCTCAAGTGGTAGAGCAGCGGTGTATCAAACCGAAGATCGTGGGTCGAATCCCACTGGTGACACTGACTTTTTTCTATCGACTAAAAACATTAATTACATTTTATCATTACCTTGCAATTTATAAATGAAAGGAAAAAATTCCACCCAGTTTTAGTATATCTTGATCAATATGTATGTGTATATACTAACCAGTTTCACGCTTTATAACGTTTAATAATTGAGACTTCGTCTAAAAAATAAAAAATGGGAATTGCTAAGAAAAATGAATAATAATAACAATAATAAAAAGACGGAAAAATAAAAGTTGATTTAGTTATTTTTAGATTAATAATTATTATTTAAATATTATTTAATTCCTGCTTTTGTCCTAATTGCATTTCGTAGACGCCTCTACATATTGTCTACGCGTCTGGCACAGTCTCTGTGCTGGATATTAGCTAATTCTTAGTCTTTTCAGGATCGTGGAATGTATCAGGAAGTGATGGACGTGCTTTTATTCGGTTTTTGAATTTATCCCATAAATGTTGGGCAGTGTTGAAGTGTGGAGAGCCCGCTGGTCAGGCTATGACCCTGGTGTTATTGTGTTGAATTACGTTTGAATTATGTGCGCGACAAGACAATAATACCCGTGGATTAGGATAGGATTGTCGTTGATTTCATCGCGGATACGCTACTCATGATGTTCCAAAATTTTTTACACATAGGGAACCTGGTTTGGGATGTTATTGGGTATGTGGTCCTACAGGATTATAATGAAAGTTGGTCGATAACTGAACAACCTCACGTAGCGAATGTCCGTCGAAGACTGTTCACGAACAACAACCAACTATCGACTATCTATTGAAGTTTCCGCCCACAACGATGAGCTACGTTGAAAAAGATGGCTTCGTACCTTTTATTTGGCATTCTTCTCACTCTTTCATGCCTGACTGGTGGGTGTAGAGCAAATGTAAACCATACAGCAGTCCAATCTTGCGAAGATGAATGGCTGAATTCTCGAACAAATGCGAGCTTTGTGCCAATTAAAATCTTCTTACTGGACAAAAAGCCATCAGCTCATACTGACCTAATCTTTTATATTTGCCAATGGTCTTTCTAATTATTAATAAATTGTACACTACAGAAATGTTTCTGGTATGTTTCCAAATTAACTCATATTTTACTTGTTCTACAATAAAATATAAATATTAGCTTTGTATTTTTATTCCAATGCAAGCTGCAGCGTAGATAATTACATCGATTAAGCGTTAATTAATACAACAAAATCATTAATTATTCTTTATTAAATTAAATTAAACATTGGACTAAAGCTGGATACGTTTAAGTTAAGCCCTTCTTTCATTACCCGAAAGCATTGCGGGCGTAGTAGTCTCACTGCGCCCTTATTGTCTTATATAGTAAAGCTTATAGAAAGAAAGAAATTTTAACTTATTTTGGGGATTCAGTAGGGGATTGATAATGATTAATGTCAATATACGTTCTAAACACCGAGATGTAAACGTACATAATCGATAATTATTCAACTCCAATTAGGCATGTCATAATCCGGTCGCTTCATCCCCATTAAAGGGAAGCTTGTGACAATTTAGTATTAGCTAGTTTGTCAGACTACTTGGAACCTACTTTATTTTAAACTACAAATCTACAACATTATGGACGTGTTATGTGATATTTAGATATATGGATAGTTTTTAATGAGAAAAGTCGAAAACAAATCTTGATTTGACCTACGTACAGGCACGTCCTGCCTGTTACCTTCTGTAGTCTTTCTAGCGGTGGTAAAATGACATCTTCTTGCACCTTGAACCTAATAAAACCTTGTAGTGTTGTTCCGTCTCTTCATCATTAATTTTCTAATCATTAGTGTTTTCGCTAAAGGGAAATATTGCATTTTGAAGCAGCATGCGCTTAACCTAACCCAATAGCAGAAGGAAGACTTTCATAATAACGTTTCCTACTGTTTCTTTTCCTTTTCGAAAATCTGCACAAGATTAGTCTCCTTCCATCCTTGCCAAAATACTAGAAAAACTACTTCTCCGACGATTACTGCCACTAATTGAAAATTCTGATACTATTCCAGATCATCAGTTTGGGTTCGGCACATTTCCCTCGAATAAAAACAGGATTGCTTAAGTGTCTTTCTTGTTTTAGATCATTGATCGACTCTTGCACTCGCGCTTGCTTTGGAAAAATGAAGAGTATCTTATCTAGCGGATCGATTTTGTCCGTCAGGGAACTGAATTTGCACCTTATGTACGCACTAGGGCGGGTTTTCCTCAGGGAAGCATACTTGGCCTTTTTCTATTTTACATATACACTAAAGGTATTCCTCCGCATGTCAACAATTTCGATACACTTATTCGCTGATGATGTAGCAGGCATCGGAAACCAACTTTTAATTTTGAAACAATGATTCCGTCTCTGGGCTTACGGTTGTGATATTTGGGGGGGGGGGTCATTCAAGGATTCTAATACCCAGCGTCTCCTATCAGTCCAATCTATTCTCCGTCAAATTATAAATACTACTTTTTACGTTTCAAATTACACTATTAATAACGATCTACACATCACGTTTCTACATGAACTCATCAAAACCTGTCATAAAAAATTTCATGAATTACTAAACACACACAGTAATCTTTTCCCATGACATTTATCAATCTACCTGAACAACATATAAGTGTGAAAGGGTGTTACCACTGGGAAACTTCTCCTAACCGATTGAGTACCATTCTGATTTCATCGTAACTCCCATAGTCTTAATCGAATCAAATTCTCTGGGGTTGAATCAACAGCCGAAAAGTCAAAACGTTCAATTTTACCGATGTTTTTAAGAAGAAAAACAAGATAGAAAATAAGTTATGGTATCTTTCAATTAATTATTCTTTTTATGTAAGGTCTTGGTTGAAATAAAAACGTCAGTGTGACGCGGGGGATTCGAATCCACAACCGCTAAATACGCCGCTGCTCAACCACTTGAGCTATCGTGGCCTCGATCTACTAGGACACTAACTTTCCATCTCCATCCCACCTTTTGAATTTCCCCCTTTTTGCCATTTTCAAGTGTCGTAATGGCAAAAAGGAGGGAAAAGTCAAATGGTGTGGTTGTATTGGAAAGTTGGAATCCGAGTGGATTGAGGTCACGATAGCTCAAGTGGTTGAGCAGCGGCGTATTTACCCGAAGGTCCTGGGCTCTAATCCGGCTAGTGATTGACTTTTTTGTCAACCGCATAACTTCACTAATTTCAAAACTTTTCTACCTACTCGTCTGAAAGTAGGACACCGGATCATTTCATCTTGAGACGCATTTTGGGATTATAAGAACTATTGAACAATGCTTAGGTAAGCCTTTGATGATAAAAGAATTTATTGTGGAGTACGGTAAATTTTTGAAATATTGAAGAATTAATTTTGGACAAACGCACGTCAGAAACTAAATAATTTGCTGGGGGTTCTATCATCTTCCCAGGGCGGGACATCTTGGGAGAAATGTACCCAGTTAGTGCCAGTCCAAGGAGGACCCTAAGATATTTTAAGTTTCGTAGAAATGATTCTTCAAGATCATGTAGTGCCTGACTTTTGTGCAGTTCTATCCGCGAAGATTCTGGGTTCGAAACCGCTCGTGACACTGACTTTTTTATCCAAACCAAGGCCATACGGAAAAATAATAATCAATTGAACTTGGTCAATTAGACGCCTAAAATATAAATGGATATATTGTAATATCTGATACATGGACCTTTTTCCTTAAGTATTAATTTCATTTCTTAGCTTATAATTCATAAATGGATGGCAGTTTTTTCAATTATTGTTATGTTTAATACAGTTTGCATGCCAAGGTTTCCACGAGACGGCAACGTTGAAAAGCAAAGAGCTCATAATAAATTTTGCATTCTCAGGTAAAAAGGAGGTAACTTGAAAAGGCCCAACAGGAGTACACATTAAAAGTAACCGCCTTTGTCCTAAATCGTGTATTTACTCCTATGCTTAAATTTTTACTTTCATCTCTGTTTTACGTTGACAACAATTTGTACCAAAATCTTTAATAATTTCTCTAGATAACGACTTAATTTTGTACCGATCTTGTTATGCGCACGCTTGATTTTAGGAAGGGCTGAAAACACTGAGAAAACCGTGATAATTGCGTTAGTAATGCATGTTGAGAGGTAAGATTAAGTGTACAAAGGGATGCTCATTAGAAATGCTGGCTACTTTGTGCAAAATAGTCGCACTGCTAGAAATCGGAGGCAATGTGAAAAGCAATTAAACGGGTTCTTTAAAGTGATAAATGTTTAGAAGCTTTGAGCCAAAGAGGGTACAATCTGTGTGAAGGCAATATAAGCAAAAATATAAAACCAAACACAGGATGGATTTACCAAAGTCAAATTGTTAAATTTCGGTATTAAAAAATGTTCATTACTATTCAACTCATCTAATCTCCTCACAGATCATCAGTTTAGTTTCGGTCCCTGCGTGCAACAGCCCAGGAAGCGTTTGGCATTGTAGACCGGTTTTCCTTCTTCCTTGAACAGAAAATATGGGAACCTTACCTGTTTGAGGATCTTCTGTACTAATTAAAACGTGACCTTCCAAATACCTTCTACTTAAACTGCGCCTTATCTCTAACTGCAGGAGTACCAACCAATCTTCTATATCGTTTGTACTTCCGATGTTCCAATACACCTCACTCTCCTTGCTGTACTTTGCTTGGGGACAATGTGGTTGAGGTTTGGGGCACAAGAAATTACTCCATGTTCCTTCATTGATTCCTGTGACTCATCCCAACCCTTGACTACAAAGAGCGGTGAGTGCTTTATTAGAGTCACACAAAGGTTGCATGAATGGGGGAGGGTGCATAACCATCTGTACTATGGGATAACAGTATTATTCCAAGGTTCAGCCCCTGTTACACTGGGAATGAACTCGTAGTGATTAGTGATGACGCCCTTGGTGATAAGTTAGACAAGAGGCTTTCTTCTATAGGATAAATATATTAAAGTCCCACGAATTCGTGAGTAGTGGCGGATGGGAATGGGTTGTGAATCGGTTGCTCTTACTTGAGTATGCTTTGCACTTAGGTATGGAGGCGTTTACTGTACGCGGTCTCCTATAGGGGTGGTTAGCATTCCCACTGTAAACACACCCGCGGCCGGAACGGATCCGGTAGTTTCTACGGTAGGGAAATCATTATTCTGGGATGTAGAGTAGCCTTCTCTATCTAAGGAGTGCACGGGAGACCAAACTGATGTATTTCGGCTTACATAGCCCTTTGCGCGTGGCATACGGTTTGATACTTAATACGGACCCGATCACTCGGGATGATCAAGCGGGGAGCGAGGTTGTCTAGGCTCCTTGGGGCTGAGCTCTACATAGACGCTGCGACAGTAACACACTTCTGTCGTACGCGACGGTGCGTCAGCTTTCATCTTGACAATTAAAACGTCCGATAAGGCCAAATAGCCGTTAAAGATCTTCATTTGTCCTTTTTAGGACCCGAGTATTCAGGAAATCAATGTACCTTGCATGGCCCAGCTATCCGACATGGATCCTGCAGTTGCTTCGGAAGATCTGCATAGAGGCATCATGTGTATAGTTGATTTATGTAGAAGGTAAATAACACTTTAAAGTTCGTCTAGGTCACATTTACGGTCTGAACTAAATCTCATGCCACCGTATACTACAACAATGTTTCTATCCCTAAATCCGACTGCGTCCATTATGTTGGGTTCCTTCTAGACTCACGCTTAATATTGAAACAGTACTTAAGACTTAAATCATAAGACCTACGCTCTTCTAATAACCATCGACTCCTAGATTGATATCCCTCGAACACCTGCGATCAAGTTTTTAATGGAAGAAGCTGTAGAATTACGCTTTCGAAATTCTTGCATTTTAATGAAACGGTCATATATGGATTAGTGAATCTGGGACGCTCTGACATTCGTCGTCTCGAGTGACGCCCAGTCTCCCTGCTCCTTTTTACAGTCCTTGAAACGGAATAACAATGGATTCCAAGACGATTCGCGATGCAACGCAATGATTTGCCTTCTTAATAGACAGCGATGATTCGGTAAACTTAAACGATTTATTATGAATAAAATTAATTATTCGAACTGTACTAAAGAGAAAAGGACTTGAGGCAAGCGAAATAAACATGTGCTGATAGGACATTAGAAACAAATAAACAAAAAATTCCAACGTTTGTTGGTAAACAGTGCATACAATGGCATGTCTAACCCGTAATGTCTCTCATGTTATAAATAATGTTACTATAAATGTAAACAAAATATGGATTAAGGTCAAATCCAAGAACATCTCGAAAATTATGCGGGTTGCAATAATTTTGACGGGGAGTTTATTAGACTTTAATTGAGAATTATCCAAGTCTCCTTCAGAAATCGGAATATGGACAAAAAGATTTGCTGTCGTGTTGGCGCAGAATTCTTGTATCGGGTATATTTTTAATTGCTATCTATTTGGATCCAAGGAATGTCAGCCTTCAATTATATGCGATCTTTGCATTCCGAGTTCAAAACCCCCAAAAAATATCCGTGGGTCGACCGAGTATTGCCAGTTCGGAATCGGGTTAGGATGAACCTTATTTTCCTTTTCCGTTCTGACCCGTCCATTTCATTTATTTGGGAAAATGAATTAAAACTCGAAAGTTTAAATAAATAGACTCACAAACCTCAGCGCAATTAGCAAAAATTCAATTGTGTGCAGGAGAATGATTTTTCACGCGCATTTTCTTCTCACATTTATCAAAGAGAACGAATCGGGATGGAGAGAAAACTTGTCCTATAAAGTTTCCCTATTAATTAGGAAAGAATAGGGTCGGGATAATTATGTGGAAATGGGGGAAGAGATAAGAGGAAAACGGGTAAATGAGTCCGACTCGTATCTACACGCTCCTTTGAAGCGATGGCGACCCTCTCGGCGTTATTATTATTAGCCCGGAAACGGTTATGAAATTTATTTAATAACTAGAAGAAGGGTACAACTGTAACTTATTTTAACAGAACCTTATGGCATTAACTGTTAGACTCATGAAAAACTGTCGGCGGCAAGCCCGTTTGATGGAGTTGGCCTCGCTAGTCTGTGTGACTGCCCAACCGAAAGCATTCTCATATAAACTGTTTGTTCGTTTATAATATATCGTCTTTGTCCTCAATATTTTGTTTATATACACTGTCTAGTATTCCCATTTTCTTAACAAAGACCTCTCGAATAACTCTACTATCGTAAAAACAATTTTTAATTATAACCACTTTGAATAAACACAACTCACATAAGTTTATTAATCGAATTTTATTTCACGGTCTTTGATATCTTATGTTTTCTATTCGTTTCCTTCTTGTCAAATATTTTCAAATTCTACCCTGAGAATCAGATAAGCACTGAACTTATAACTATAAAAACGAAATGTGAAACTTAGAAAAAATTTAAAAAAATAACTCATCTGAGTGATAGTACATTTGGCATCAGTTAAAACCAAATTTAACGAGTCCCTCCTGTACATTAGCACAACGAGAAAACTCGCTCAGAACGGACTTGAAATACAAGACGAGCACGAAAAACGAAAAAAAAAATTCCTTCCATAGATATTGGACGAAAATATCTCTCATTATATTTATTTAACATTTCATATTTTATTAAAATCTTTAATTCCTAATTGCGACATGTAATTTAGGATGTATAGGAATATATACAACTATTCAAACATTTACATTGAGGGGATACACCACCGATGGCCCACTCATTACAGACAAGGGAAGGAGTGCTGGAATACATATACTTAAATTAGGGATCAGCATCTCCTCCCCTCTTGGAGGCGGAAATATGGGCCATTAATGTTCGCTGCAGAACACTCATGGATAACAAGATTAAGGGAAAAGATATTAGAATTTTTTTTTGCCACAGTCAGGTAGTAAGTCAATACAAATAGAACTATCAACATCCAAGCTGGTGGAGGAAACCGTTGAACTTACCGATAGGATTACTACTAGAATAGGGTAACCCCCATATGGTTACCAGCTCATAAGGGACACTATGGCAATGAAGAGCCTGGCCAAAGAAGGCTCAAATACTGCGTTTGTCGGGCTACAACCGGTATTACCCCACTCTATAAGCACAGCGAGAGAATTATTGCTGGCGCATGAAACAATTCCTTAAAGAATAGAATGTGTCCCCTGGACATAGGCAATCAAAGGAGTTTGTGAAGGAAATCAAAAAGAATTGAAATCTCTAACTCGAGGAGGGGAATTAGGAGGCTGATAGGTATCCTGATAAGCTATTAGCTCTTGAGAAGACACCTCTTCATAATGTGTATTTTTCCAGAACCCTTTTGCCGCTTCTGTGAAATAAAAGAAGAAACGGCAGGCACTACCTCGCAGAGTGTGATAGGTACGCTAGGTATACATTCGAACTTTTGAAGGAAAGGACATTGCCCAATCACTCCCCTAGATAAAATGGTCAAAATTCTTGGGGTTTGTGAACAGGTCCAAGAGGTGTATGCAAGACATGTGAGAAGACCAAGTACCGGACCTTTTAGAGATGGAGTACGAGTCTACCTAGGGATTAACCCCTCGGGTCTTGGTCGCTCGCCCCTGCGTAATATATACATTGAGGGGAGCAAATCGTATTTTGCCGCATAACTTCACTAATGAAACTTTTCTACCTATTCGTCTGAAAGTACAACACCGGATCATTTCCTCTTGAGACGCCTTTTGGGATTATAAGAACTATTGAACAATGCTTAGGTAAGCCTTTGATGATGAAAGAATTTATTGTGGAGTACGGTAAATTTTTGAAGAATTGAAGAATTAATTTTGGACAAACGCACGTCAGAAACTGCTGGGGGTTCTATCACACATCTTGGGAGGAATGTACCGAGTTAGAGCCAATCCAAGGAGGGCCCTAAGATATTTTAAGTTTTGTAGAAATGATTCTCCAAGATCATGTAGTGCCTTTTATGCAGTTCTATCCCTCGAAGATCGTGGGTTCGAAACCGCTCGTGACACTGACTTTTTTATCACTACTAAAAACCTTTATTAATTGAATTAAAAAATTATTAAACTTTATGCATTAGGTGATTACTCAACATAGATATAAGAGATGATCGATTGATATTAAAATTGTCACACAAACCAAAAATACTTGTGGAAGTGAAATGTTTTGGTAAACTAAGGGAACCGCGGACCAGAGGGAGATTTATAAATGAAAGGCGGTAGGAAGGATGGTTTTAATTAAGCATCAAGCCGCGGGAGAGAGCTAAGTGGATTTGTGTCGGGCAAAGTAGAGGGTAAGAGGGAAATTCTGGGTTTCAATACTAAGACCACAATTAAACGGGATATGTCCGAGCACAACTGTTGCACGAAACCGCAAATGTCTTCCGATTTAATTGATTTAAAGGAGCCTCGCCCAATGTCGAACCATTATAAAGGGCCTTACTAATGAGCCGAGTTAATGCACGTTAGCACGCCGTCCGGGCTAATGCCTCTTCAAAACCGCGAACCTCTCCTTCTTTGCTCTATTGCCTGAGGTAAAATATAACACATTTGCCGCTCTAATGTTTGTCAATTAATCAATGTTTGGAGATCGATAATTGAATCACACATCGGCGGGAAGAAACGTTATCAGCCCTAATATATTTTCCCAAAGTAACCTGAATACAAATATTGGCAAATGAGGTGTGGTATTAACTGGCCTAACAATTATGGATGGTTATGGTGGTATAGTGTAGTTAAGGCTCCGGGTTCATGAAAAGTGTACCTCGTGTCTTCATCTACTTCCGCCTATCAAACAAGGTTCCTTCACTCTTTCCTATGACCCCTCCCAACCCTTGGTTACGGGGGAGGGTATGTAACCGTCTGTACTACGGGGTAACAGAAACGTTCCACGGTTCAGTTCAGCCAATGCGACGGGCGATATGGGGCTGTCTTTTACTTGCGACCTTCCAACGAAACTTGCGCAGACCATCGTTATACACTTCACCTCACGGCATACGGCAGGTCGGACGGTAGCGTATAAGCGTAGAGAACACAATGAGTATGCTGAAATAACCCTCGATGTGATGAGTTGTGGCGGTAGGGAACGGGTCGTGAATCAGTTGCTCCTACTGAGTATACTTTGCACGTAGGCTGAGCTCGATTGGAGTTTTTTACCGAAAGCGTTCTCCTCTAGGGAGAGGTTAGCAATTCTACTATAAACAAAACCGCACCTGGAGAGGATCCGCTAGTTTCTGTTAGGGACGCCTCAATAATCTGGGAGATAGAGTGGCCTTCTCTATCTAGGGAGAATGCAGGAGACCAAGCTGATGTATTTGGGCTTAGGTAGCCCTTTACGTGCGGCATAGGTCTGATGCTCAATGAAGACCCGGCCACTTAGAATGGGGACAAGCGGGAAGCGATGTTTCCTTGACCCTTCGGGGCAATAACACCCTTCTGCCTTATGCGAAGGTTCGTCAGCTCTCACCTCGAGAATTAAAACAGCCGATAAGGCCAAATAAGCTAGGCGATACGTTAAAAAGGATAAGGAAGAAAAATTGAATTTATTGAATGTTGTATAAATTCTTCTGTAGTGAATGTCCAACAAAACCGAGAATAAACATAGAATTTATGGTCATGTTTCTGATTGTGGCAATAAATCCAGAACTGTTATCGGCTTATCAAAACATTCAATAGTAAGCATAAATTTAACTTTACGAACGTTGAAATAACAGACAAAGGGTCTCAATTACTCGTTCAATCATAGATCTGTCAGTTATCGGAACTATCTCGTTTCTATGTATTAACTAAACATTATTTTTCCGCTCTTTTAAATGTAGGCATTTATCGAAGGATAGAGGACATTGCGCTGGATTACATAATCTAAGGTATCTCTAAATTTAATCTAATTAGTCTTAATTATACAATCCAAAATCCATGTCAGTGACCACAAAGCCACTATATGAACCGAATAACTATAATAATTTATTTTTCACTATTAATTATTTATAGACAATTTTGAGACTATCTATGTAGTGTAGAAAAAATTTCGTAAGATCTAAAAGATGATGACCTTATACCTAACAAAAAAGGATAAGTAGAACAAAATGATCTAAACTACACTAAGGAGCCAATCATTCTTTCAAAGATAAACGTATTTCGCTGAAATTTGTAGATATTAGTGACCGTTAATCGATAATTATTCAAATATCGTGAGGTGCGGTCTGGTGTGATGAAGTTTTCAGAAAAAAAGGGCACTCCTAACACCACACGCAAGAATGGCACAAGTACACAGAAGACAAAGGTTTTGAGCCCTGAAGATGATCTCAATAATGATCGAAACGTTGGCACGATAAAGAAAATGTTTTTCTGAAACCAACGATATCTGAATTAGTATTTCGTAGAAATACTTGCATTATATTATTATGTTTTGCATTTTATATATTAATTCAATAATAATTAAGCAAAAATAAACTGACTCTTAGGTTTTATAGCAAGGGCATGTTTTTCTAAAATTTTAAAAAAAGGTCCTTTTAAAATATATCTCCTACATATCTAAATTATCCATATATTAATAAAGATTTTAAGAAAACTTCATTTAATCCTTTGGAAGTTTACTATTTATCGGGAGAGCCTGCCGGCTGGTCGGAGGTGGACCTCGAAGGAAAAGGAAACTGCACATAAATAGCAACCGGACCGAGATATCAACTGTTCCCCACCCCGAGGCCATTATTAGAAAAGTTTCTGTGGAAAACAAAGTCACATAAATTGACTCAACAGCCTTCCGATACGCTCCGTCCTGCCGTTAGGTGAAATAGAGTAGCACCGGGAAATATGAGACGGCCCCCAACATTTGGAGAAAACATGGCATTTCGCTCTTCTACGCTATAACGAAATAACACATCCGGTTTTATTTAGTTTATTTTTACCTTTCTTGTAGATAGGCTGTTGAAAATGCAAGAGCATTTGGTATAAGTTGATCATGTTTCTTAAACGAAGTTAATTTTTACTTACTTTTGTCGCACACTGCTGACTCTAACCAGCAATTGGACGTTCAATCGTTTTTGGCTGAAATTACTTTCCTTTTTTCAGTTGTTACTATACCCCTGACACACCTGATCATACAAACGGAATATTGAAATTAAAGCCTAGTTGAAATCTTCTGTCCATGCCATTTCCATAGCGCTATACATTTGAAGCTGGAAAAGATATTTTATTTTCAAGACTAGGAAGAAAAATATTCTATAATTATATCAATTATTTCAAGAAAGATTGCTAAGGTAGTGGTAAAATTTGTAAAAGAAATGAGTTCCAACCAATTATTTATGCAGATTAAGTTAGCTGGGCTGATAACAGGAAATCAAATACTGGAAACCGTTGTAATGATTGGAAGTGATTCATAAATTTATGTGATCTGTTTACAAAACAGATTTTTATAAACCAGGATAAAGTTACGCTGTTACATCATAACAGCATCAAAGAAAAATTTAATCATCATAGTATGACCAAACGACGTAAAACAAACTTTTGTTTTATGCGTGGTAGGTAACGTTTGAGCACCTACTGAGCAGTAGCTAAGTGGACGCGATGACTTCTTGGAGACAAAAGCTAGGTTAGGAATTATTTCAGCGTGATCAATGTCACCAAAAAATTGAGTAGTTTTCGTGGTCCGCTTGACCATTTAATATCCTTAAGGTTTTTAGTTGAGATAAAAATGTCAGTGTCACGAGCGGGATTCGAACTCACGACCTTCGGCTTGATACGCTACTACTCTACCGCTACACCTATGGTTACTACGATCCATTCGGAATTTTTACTTTTTATCGACTAAAATCCTTCATTAATTGGAAGATATTAATTGGTCAAGCTGACCACGAAAATCAGTAAATTTAAAGTTAAAATGAAGTATACTTTACTAAAGTTCTCCGTGAACATTTCATTTATCACCAAGAATCAAATAGATTACACGACATTTGAAAAATGTCAAAAAGGATGGAAAATTCAAAAAGTGGGGTTAAGGTAGGAAGTTAGTGTCTAAGTGGATCGAGGTCACGATGGCTCAAGTGGTAGAGTAGCTGCCTATCTAGCCGTAGGTCGTGGGTTCGAATTCCGCTCGTGACACTGACTTTTTATCTAAAATAAAACCTTAATTAATTGATATTCATCAAAAACATTGAATGTATACTTATTGTAAAATCCTTAAGATTTATATGATTTGTTATCTTAAACTTTTATATAACTTAAACTTAACTTAAACAAAGTTCCCCATCACATCTCTATTACACAAAACAAAATAAGTCACAGTAGGACCAAAAGGCCTAAGACATTGTTTTGTGCGTAGTGCCTCCTTACTGAGCTGTTTGCAGCTGAGTGCTCAGTGAAACAGCTTGGGTTCAAAAGTATAATATTCTACATTAAGAGGAAATTATGAAAAATAGATTAATGGTATTTTTGAACACTAAGGAACGTTTAGTTGGTTCTACTCTTGTACCTGCTTTTACTGCAATAAATAATTTCTCAATGAATACATAAACATGAATGTAGTTTCATGTTCCTGAAATTGCATAAAACAACTGAAGCTTTTTCAAATAGCAAATATAATGTATATTTATAATTTATTTATAAATCGTGAGATGCGGTCTGGTGTGATGTAGGTTTCAGAAAAACTTTTTCTATATCTTGCCAACGTTTCGAACTTTATTGCGATCATCTTCAGGGCTCAGTGTTTGTCTTCCGTGTAATTGTGCCATTCTTGCGTGCCATGCAACTCGAGGGCACTCTCAACACGACACGCAAGAATGGCGCAATTACACAGAAGACAAACACGTTGAGACCTGAAGATGATCTCAATGAAGATCGAAACGTTGGCAAGATAAAGAAAATATTTTCTGAAACCTACATCACACCAGACCGCATCTCGCGATTTTTAAATAAATATGGATTAATTATTAATTACCACACATATTTCTAATAGGCATTACTTTTCTCGTTTAAAAGGGTTTATTTTTGTAATTTATTCTAATTTGATTTTTAGGTTTCCTGGATGAGAAAGCGCGACCTGCATATTCTTACGTCCAACATCTTCACATACACGGGCGATGCAAGGTTCTCCGTCATTCACACGGACCCGAGCGACGACTGGAATCTCCGGATTGAATACGTCCAGAAGAAAGACGCCGGTATTTACGAGTGCCAAGTGAATACGGAGCCGAAGATCAACATGGCCATACAGCTGAATGTCGAAGGTGAGCCTATAGCCGAACCCTTGTTATGTCCTGTAGAATATGTTCGCATCCTCTACCCATCATAAATACCCCTGATACAGTTAGAGGAGTAGAATTAGCCGTCAAATCCCGCCTATAAATATAAATTTGAATTATTTATTTTTCTATAGTCTCATTTGCAAATTAAAATAGAATATAAGATCTATAAAAAATTTGTCTTTAAAAAAAATTGTTTAAATTTTCTTCCGCATAAGATTATTAGCTGTAATGAATGCTTGGATAATACATTATATAAATATATAATATATAGTACTAATTAATTTAAATTGAATCAAAGTTTTTGAAATTACATATTATAGTTAATACACAATACAATTTTAATATTCTTTAATATTAAGATTATATTTGTAGCTTTTGTTCATTAGGTAATCCTCCGTTTATTGATTATTTTCAAACAATTTTTGTTGTGTATATAATATAAAAAGAAATATTTTTACATAATTTGATCTTCATCTTTTGCAATGGGAGATGCTATGCCTGGAGAGGAATGTACCCAGTGAATTTATACTGTCTTGTGTATATATCAGTTTGTATTGGCAAGTGCACGTATGTTCATTTAAAACTTGCAACTAGAAATTTACCAGTTCCAAAGACTTGTACATAAATTGTTTAATTTTTATATTTATTTATTATTATTTATGTTGGGCGCTAAAGAAAACAGGCCAATTCGGATTTCATGATATAATCCTAGGAAATTTTTGTAAAAACAAAACGGATTAGGTTTCAGTCAAACATTAATTTAATATAAAACCTAATTTGTAACTGTTGAACAATGTTTTTTTTTTATAGAATATAGTTAAAGTAAAAATAATTTAATGTTATTTGTGAGGTGTGTTGAAGCCTGCAAAAGTTTAAGATTCCAGCTTGATCGTATCCAATCATCCTGGTCCGCCTATCTTCGTTTTGTTTTCATTTTTTCCCCAGTCATAAGCGTTTCGTCTTTTCTCCAACTTCTCCGCTCTGCCTCTTGGTGATTTTGTCAAGCGTGCCCTTTTATAAGTTTGGGGAAATGTAAAGGGTTGAAAAGGGAGTATCGTTATTGTCTTTGTTCTGCCGGCATCTTTATTTATTTTGGAATGTCATGGGGTCTTTGCAATGTTTGTTCCGGTCGGTTATTGTTCCTTTTGAACTGTTAACATCGGTTGCGTTTTCTTTTGATGTTATCTTGAGGTTTTTCATTCATGATTTATTTGTGTGTTCAGATATTGTCTTGTGTTGGATGTGTCGAGTGAATCCACTTTACGTTCCTTTTCTTATTCCAGGAGCCGTGATAAAATATCATTTGCCGTTCTGGGTGACAAGTTTTTCGGCCTAAATTTTAGTTCATTGTTGTTCTTATTTTTATCCTCTGTTAACAAACGACAAAACCAAACATTTCCGGCATTGCTTACATTTTTTAATGATAGGTTAGCCAATGCTCATCTGGTAAAGTTTTGGGTGGTTTTTATTGCATCAGTTCGTCTATTGTGCAAAAATTAACATACAATTATTTAATTAAAATTTATGTGCCATTTTAATATTTCATTGTTTTTATTTTGCCTAACTTTTTACTTCAATTTACACATCATTTATTTTCTACTACAATTAATTACACTTTAATATGCACATCAATTTTTATTATCAGTTTAAATTATCAAGAAAAATTAAAACAAGAAAACTTATTTCTATTGTAATAATATTGCAAATTAAGTTAATAATAAATCCTTGGATTATATCATCCCATCCACATTGAATAGCCAAATTTTGACTACTGGCCAAAAATTAACTTCTTTTCTCAAATCTCCGTTGAAATATTTTGTAGAGTAGATGTCATTGAATGTTAAATAGCTCGTGTTATTGCAATTATGTCTTAGTTCTCTTTCCTGTTTGGAAGTTATTATTAAAGCAATATTTTAAAAGGGCAGCACCCGTTTTATCAAATGAAATATATTTTAAAATAAACGTATTTTATAAAACCACAAACTTTCCCCCATGGAAAGAAACAGGGTTTATTAAATTCCGACCTTAAAATGTTGTTGATATAATTTTTCGAAAGTAATTATCAAGTGTTCGTCTTTGTATTGATTCCATGAACTTGCAACTCAACATCCCTTTCGTTTGAAGAAATAACTCTTTTATATTGATTCTATTTCAGAAACCACCTTCTCATTTAATTCGAAGTCTATCAACCTACTAGTGCAAAAGGAATCGGAGCGTAAGGTCTTTGTGGCGTAAATTGGCGACAGCGGAAAATATATGAGCTCGATATACCTTTCTTCTAAAAAGTTTTCACATTGGATGTCTTACATAAATACTATAAAAAAAATTTTTACAAATTTCGGCATACCCTTAGACTGAAATTCGTGATATGAGATAGAAAATAAAATCGAAAAAGTTTGTAATATACCAAACAGAATTTGCTAAACGATTCCCAAAAATATATTAATTAGACCTCTCTTTAGATAATAAAATTGCCGTAAAAATAAACATTCGGTAAAATAAAATAATTTAAGTGAATAACCGGACAGTACAGACTCTTCTAAACGAAATCCGTATTAAAATAAAAATCCATCCAAAAACTGTAGTTAGGGAAAAAATAAAAGAAAAAAAAATGGTAGCTACCCTTTTAAGATATATAAACACTTTACCACACGAAAATCAAAATGAATTGTAAAATAATTTTTGGCTATTACGATACATTTATTTTTTCTTAAAAAGTATAGCGTTTTTGTGATTGATTGGTTTTGTTCAAATTTTATTTCTTTTTTTATGTTTTTCTCTCCTTTTATACATGCATAACTGATATTGTAAATAATACAAATGAATGCACAGTGGAATTGTTTAATATCGTACTTGTCTGTTGGCATCATTGCTTAAGCATTTTTTCTTTTGTATATTTTTCAATTTTTCTTTTGTAAAAAAATGACATGATTAAACGAGACGACCTAGTTATAATAATAGTTTAGGTTCATTTTATTGTGAAACACGAAAGATTATCATTATAAGTTATGTTTGTATTTTATGAGCTATGGAGTCCGTTTTTTTAAACTTATGGCAACGTATACAGAAGGCCAAGGCGTTTTAAGGAATTTTGAAGCGGTTTTAGTCACCGATTTCATGTTTTAAAACACAATCAACCAATGTACTTGCGCTAATTCGTTTTATTATTCAAAAGTATTATTTTTGTTAATATCTTTCAATTAATTAAGGTTTTTTTGTTGAGATAGAAAAGTCAGTGTCATGAGAACCCACGATCTTCGCCTTGATTGGACACCAACTTCTCGTTTCAACTCCACTTTTTTGAATTTTCCCTCGTTTTTGCCGTTTTTCAAATATTTTGTAATCTATTTGATTCTCGGCGAAAAATGAAATGCCCACGGAAATCTTTAGTGAAGGTATACTTTTTTTTTAGTTTTTAGTTGCGATAAAAAAAGTCAGTGCCACGAGCGGGATTCGAACCCGCGACCTTCGGCTAGATACGCCGCTGGATGGCAAAAAGGAGGGAAAATTCAAAAGGTGGGGTTGAGATGGGAAGTTAGTTTTCAAGTGGATGGAAGTAAGGATAACGCAAATGGTATACCGGCGGCCTATCTACCCGAACAAACTTTTTCATCTCTAGTAAAAAACCTTAATTAATTATTAAATATTAACTGGTCAAGCAGAAGTATACCTTCCCTAAAGATATCTGTGGCCATTCCATTTGTCGCCGAGAATCAAATAGATTACAAGAGATTTGAAAAATGACAAAAAGGATGGAAAATTCAAAAGGTGGGGTTGAAATGAGAAGTTAGTGTTCGAGTGGTTCAAGGTCTCGATAGCTTAAGTGGTAGAGCAGCGGCGTATCTTGCCGAAGATCGTTGGTTCCAATCCCGCTCGTAACATCGATTTTTTTTATATCAACTAAAAACATAATTTAATTGAAATTATTCATTTTCCTTCCTAATTTTTATTTTAGTTTTTTAGACGAAGACGGTTATTAAACATTAAAAACCGTGTAAGTTTGATTAATATATAAAAATCTAGTTACTTTGTAAGTGAGTGGCACCTTTTGCCTGTCGTTGTGTTATAAGACCATAATTTCCTTGATAAAAAAATTTTTTTTGTTACATTATTACATCTTTAGCAGTGAACAAAATTCATTTTGGGAAAAAATGTTTCGTACGTTAATTTGGGATTTTGCCTAATTTACGACGTCGTAATGTCTGAGGCTTAAGCTCGGAAGAGGTAAAAGTATCGGAGTGTACGATAAACACTGTTAAATAGGGCATTTTGTCAGAAAGGTGTAATTACCCGAAAAGGCTCATACCATTATAACGGCTTTAGTCCAAGAGTTAAAGACAACAAAATCGTATAAAGTATGGAGACAAACGATCTTTATAATTACGAGATGTTTACCTTCCAAAAGAACAACCTCTTGGACAGATCGGGACGGTTGGGGTAATGAAAAAGTTTTGTTTTTTTCTGTTGGGTCGTGACTAAAGAACAGTCTTCCATCTCATCAAAAAATGAGAGTAATTTGTATTAAATAAAATACGGACGGACGGTATAATATAATAAATGTGAACGCATTTCATGATCGTTCTCCCTGTAAATGAATTGTCTGGTTCCGTTCATTTAATTGCACTTTATAATGTTTTTCCGTGCTACGGGGTAAGAATTAATAGAATCTCCAATTCGTACCAGCCATGGTAGATTTGGAGTGCAGATTCACTCGCATCCCGTGGAATATTTGTAGGCAATACATAATGAAATGTATTGTAAATTTGCTTGTTGTATTTCGTAAAATGTAATATAATATATTTTTGTATAAAATTTTAATATTATCACTGAATTCCTCCGTTTAATCAGTTATGAATGATCATACTTCATCAGTTCTCCATGTATGTTCATGTTTTGTTTTTACGGTTTATTTTTTTAGGTTTTTTTTCCCTAGGGAGACTATGCTGTTGTACAAATTTTTGTTAGCTGTTGTTTTACTTGTATGTTAAGCATATTGTGCCTGCAATGTTTACCTCAACAAATTTTTTTTATAAATTTATAATTCAAATTCAAATATATATCATTAAATTCAACTATTCATAAATTATTGAATAATATTACTCTTTGTTATTGTTTTATTGTAAATATTATTTTCAAAAGTTTAAAATGTTTGTCAGGACAGCATCCTAGGTTCAATTTTCTTTTCAGTGTGTGTTTCCTGTTAAGTGACCTTTAGTTAATTATTATTTGGAGATCGTGAGATGGGGTTCTGGCGTGATGTAAGTTTCAGAAAATCGTTTTCTTTAACGTGGCAATGTTTCGATCTTTATTGACATCATCTTCAGGGCCTTGAATTTATAAGCATTGTTTAAATTTTACATATACATGTAGGATGTGAAAAATAGAAGGGTTTTCTCTAAAACCTATGTAGAAATGTAAAAGTAACGTACTCTAAACCCTTGGTTCTTTAATTTCCGTTTGGATTCAAAACCGCATTATATTGATACATGCTTTCCCGTATACTCGGTCGACTTAAAAGGACAAGTCCGATCCTACCCTATTTGGCCTTATCAGACGATTTGATTTTAGAGATAGCTGACCACCTCCACATACGACAGAAAGGTGTTACTGCCTCGAAGGGCCAAGACAATCTCGCTCCCCGCTTGGCCATGTCCGCATTAAACTGTAATCGTATGCCGTACGCAATGGGTTACCTAAGCCAGTAATCAGCTTGGTCTCCTGCGCTCTTCCTAGATAGAGAAGGTAGTCCATAGTATTGGGACATCCTCAGCAAAAACTACCGGATCCCTTCCGGGCGCGGTTTTGTTTAAAGTGGAATTGCTAACCACCCCTAGAAGAGTATCGCCCATGGTAAATACCTCCAATCGATCTCAGCCTACACCTACATGCAAAGTATACTTATTAGGAGCTACCGATTCGCGACCCGTTCCCAACCGCCACCACTCACGCATTCGAGGGGCTGTTGAGCCTAATCATAGCGTCCTTAACGCTTATGCGCTGCCGTCCGATCCACCGGATCCTGTGAAGCCGGGTTTATAATGATGGTCATGCGAAAGTCACAGATAGAATCCTATTTTCTAAGTGCTCGGTAGGGGTCTTGTTGCTACAGCCATCTATGCGTCCATTCCCATTGTAACAGGGGCTCAACCTTGAAACATTCCTCTTACCCCGTAGTACAGATGGCTATGCACTCTCCCCCGTAACCAAGAGTTAGGTGTGACAGGAAAGAGTGAAGGAACCTGGATTGAGAGGACACGATGTGCCTTTTTATCAGGGCCGTCCCTCTGAGATTCATAAGCGCCAACGAACTTACGATCCCTAGTGAAGAAAGTGAAAAGTGTTGTAACATAGAAACATTTTCAAATGGAATTTTCATACCACAGTCGCATATAATGAATCATATATCAAGAGACGTTTTATTTCAAAATATCTCAAATCTTAAAAAAACCTTAATACGTCTGAATTGTAAAACATAGAATGAATATTATTTTTAACATTTGATTTAGCATTCTAGAGTCAGAATGATTGCTCGCCGGCATAATTATTCCCTTTACAATCATTTTAGGTTGGCATTTTTTAAAGATCCTGTAATTACTTTTTACGCGCTTTATCAAATCTAACAAGCATGAAATTACTCGAGGACACTGGGAAAAAAGTAAAATGCGCATTGGCGAAAAAGTTCAACAGTGACAAACTCATTACCGCCCTGGGAAAATCTAATTTTCCTCACATCGTCGTAAAGTTACAACGTACAATCATTTCTGTGGCCTGTTCAATTTACTATAAAATTATCAGCGTAATCTGCGGCGGAGTTTTTAAAAACATGGAACGAAACAACCTGTTTTTTTGCATAACTCTCAACTTTTCGTCCATTATACGATTACAGTTTATAAGTACAACTACATCAAAATTCAACGATAGTTTGGGCAAAAACGGTTAAAAATACAAATTATCAGTATAGTTACAAATTTAAGCATATAATCTGGCTTCGATCATGATTTAAATTTAAAGCGTAACTTTCAGTTTGTACGATTAGAAAAACAGGCAACAGGTCATTAGATGTCAATTCTGATATTCTTTTTTGGGAACTTCTTGTTACTTTAGATTAAATGCCATTTAACCAGCTTCTTTCCCTTCGAAGAAAATAAGAATGGTTGTTTCTCCTTCTTTTTTCTTTGCCTAAGAAATGGATTTATTATTAATTATACCAATTATGTGTACTTGTTTTCTCACATGACATAGACCAGTATATAACTATATAACCTTGTCTCGTAATATTACATTTGCCACTTTTAGAATACGGTTTTAAAACAATTTACAATCTGGAGTTTACTAACAAACTCCTTAAATGTCATACTTTTTCTACTTTGGTTTTTTGAGGAGCATTATTCTGGTGGACATTGTTTGACCTTCTTATCCCAATTATACGATTTTTGCTTTTAGTTGGCCAGATCATTCTCTAGATTTGTCTGCTTGTTCCTTACTGAACACAAAATCCCGAAGTTTTTGGTGCATTCATAAACTATTTGGCGTAACGTTTTTGGGGGCTAATGCTATTCCTGGCACAAAACTCTTTGATCTTATGAGATTTTGTAAATTTTTAGTTCAACCTAGTTTGTTATTGCAAACCAAAGGTTTGATTGCTCATATTTCGGCTTTCACATACCCTGTTCTTTCACTAGTGTTGATTTATTCTCCCCTCCCCTTTTCGTCAGTTCATAGTTTATAGGATGTTGCAAGGGATGTTTTCTTGGTAAGTCCTAAGTAGGCCCCACCCATTCTCAGAAACGAGTGTCTGATATTATTTTTTGTTGGTAGCACGTCATCTTTAGCACCATCTGATTTAGTTTTCTTTCCGGAGTACATATGAACATTTTTCTCTGAATGTATGTTTCCAATGGAGGAAGGTTCTTATCGTATTGGTACGGTAGATGATGAGGTTTCTTTACCCCTGTGATGCCACGACTGTTTCGAAAGGAGGAAGGTCTTAATGTGTTGGTCCAGTAGACGATAAGGTTTCATTGCCCCTGTGATGCCAAGACCGTTTCCAATGGAGGAAGGTCTTAATGTGTTGGTACGGTAGATGAAGAGGTTTCATTGCCCCCTTGATTCCATTTTTTTGAATGGATGTTTCTAATCGAAGAAGGTTCTTGTCGTGTTGGTACAGTGGATGATTGAGATTTATTGCCCCTGTTATGCCATTCTGTGAATGAATGTTTACATTGGAAGCAGGTTCTTATCGTGTTGGTACGGTAGATGAGCTTTCATTGCACCTGTGATGCCATTTTTTGAATGACTGTCTCCAATAGCGGATGGTTTATCGTGTTGGTACGGTAGATGATGAGGTTTCATTGCCCCTGTGATGCCAAGACCGTTTTCAATGGAGTAAGGTCTTAATGTGTTGGTACAATAAATGATGAGGTTTCATTGCCCCCCTGATGCCATTGTTTTGAATGACTGTTTCCAATAGAGGAAGGTTTATGGTGTTGGTACGGTAGATGATGAGGTTTCATTGCTCCTGTGATGCCATTCTTTGAATGAACGTTTACACTGGAAGAAGGTTCTTATCGTGTTAGTACGGGAGATGATCTTTCATTCACCCTGTAATGTCATTTTTTTGAATGAATGTTGTAGATGATGAGGTTTCATTGCCCCTGTGATGCAAATTTTTTTCAGTAGATTGTTTCTGAACATGACTCTGCTCATTCCTGCATAATGTCCGAGCCCTAAAGAGTATTTACAGGTTTTTATGTATTATGATTATGAACGTGTAATATTATAACTTCCGTAACTTATAAGCTCTCAGATATGAAAGTTTTCCCTGTCCTCTTTCGCTCGGGTGAATGTTGGGACTGAATCTGACTTCAGGGAAATTTGAGATATAAAATTTTAAATATATCAATCTGTAGACATATTTATTGTTGTTTTGCCGTGATGATGACCTTAAAATAGGTCGAAAGCGTGGAAGTGGCAACTAGATTTGTTTTCTTCTTTAAAAATATGTTTTGATCCGGAATGTTTGTACGTGCAAATTTGGTCGATATTTCTAAAAACGTTCCAACCGTGGTCCATTGTTTGTAACCAACGAAACTATCTTTCATATTCGATCCCTTTACTGCAAATTTCATAAAGGGCTCAACAACATAAATTAAATCCAAGAACTCTCATTTTGAAGAATTTTTTATGGACAGTGACCACGGAATTGTTTTGCAGTTATAGTGACATTGATAGTGATCAGACAGGTTTTAATTAAATAATTATATCCTGAAACGTGCATATGCTCACAAATGTATCTATTTTTACTAGGGATAAAGCAATTAACAAACGATGTTATATAAATAGTCTTGGTTTTATTAGTAAAGTAATTTGGTGTTGAGATTTGGTAATTATACCGTTAATTCTGGATTAATTTATATTTTTAGAAAATCTTACTGATTATTTCAAGATCAGACCGTTTTGGTAAATTCAAGTAATAATATGGCTAGAGGAAAAGAGAAATGAGTATAGTGATCTTGTCTGCAAAGATGGGCAAATTATTAAAGAACGATTATAAAACCAAGAAAATATTGAGTACAATGTTAGAATGGCTATCATCTCCCATTGCAGTGTTTCATTAATTCGTTTTATTTCCTGTACCTCATTCACTGTGCAAAATTACGTTCAATAAAAATTTCCTTCTTTAGAAAGAAACAGAAAAAAAATTGATAATCCCACATTTATGATATCACGTGCAAATTCCCTAGAAAGCAGTGGTACAAACGTTCAAGCTTAGGGGGGAAACAAGATGCATAAATAAATCACTGATTCAATTGTGATGCCGTTTGAAAAAGTAAGAGAGGAATCTGGGAATTTGAACGTGAAATTTTTATTGCATTTGAGATGTCTGAATGTTGACTGTATTATTATCCCTTGTCTTCTCAGAAACCAACCCGGTACAAATCGGCACAACAGCTCTCACAGGCCCAGCTCCACAAGGTTATCCTCTTTCTCTGTCTCTCTTTAATCTTAAATCATATTATTTTATGAATTTCTTTATTTCTATCTATTTTTCTCTCACAAACACACTCTACCTCTCTTATCTACTGTTTGTCTTTATTTTTATCTATCTCTCTTTCTTTCTCTCTCTCTCTCTCTCTCTCTCTCTCTCTTTCTTTCTCTTTACCTATCTATTTGTAACGTGCACATTAATTTAAATACGTAAAAGCATTTATTCTTTCAACTCCAGCAACGTAATGCTAATATTTTTTTTACTTATTTGAGTATTGTTTAAAAAATTCAATTAGCATAAACTAACGTACTTCTTTGTAGTTCGTTGGTGGCAAGAAAATAAAAATAGTAAATTTAGTACATAATAAGAAACTCTTTGCACTTGCATGAACCCTGCATAGACGAATGTCAGATTTGTTGAAATAGACCATAAAGAATTGATACAAATTGTTGATTTATTGTTTAATATAAGTGGCAAAAAGAAGCTTTTTACTGCTTTAAGTGTGTGTTGAAAACATTGATGTATTATTTGACTAAATTTTACTTCGTGCAATCAGACCGGACGAGTTTTTAAATTTATTTTCGAATATTTTATACTCTGTGAAAAAAAAAAAAAAAAAAAAAAAAAACAATCCTGTCCATTCTGACTGCGCTTTCAAATTTGAAGATGCGTGCTGCCCCTATTGTCTTGCCTTCTGCTTTGTTTGTAATTGAATGCCAACAGATTAGTGATATGAATTGTATAGAGTAATTACAAAGGGCCGGTTATATACACGTAAATTTTTTTGTGGTAAATGTCCCTATGACTGCTTTTTGGCGGTATTGCTGGTTACTTATCATTAAGTACATTGAGGTTTGTTGAGTAAAAAACACCTCTGTTCTTTTTTTTTCAAAACATAATATACACTTATACAAATCAAGCCAAAGGCGGAAAATATACCCAAAGGGCCGTAATCTTCTAGTTTCCTTCTGGCGGCTAACAAATTCCTTTGAGCTATATTCATTATTTTCTATTTATTATCTTCTCATACGATATAAATTTATATTGTCATTCATAAACTGCAGAAATTATATTAACCTGGCATCATTTACTAAGCTCTTTTCCGCTTCACTTACTTTGTAAGTTTAAATATACTTTTTATAAGTGTATTTTTAAAAACAATATAATTAAAAGCAACTTCAAATATAAATAAAATAAAGTTGGCAATGTAGGAGGTGCTAAATTAGGTCACTTAGTTTTAAATGATAAGTAAATTTGATTGGGACCTAATTTAGCACCTTAGGATAGGGCATAGGGGTGGTACTTGGTTGCCTTCCTGAGAAGTCTGGGGTTTACAGCGGCCCAGGCTAGCATCTGGGGACCAGATGACGTTTACGTGAAGAAGGGCAGCACGATCAGCCTCACGTGCTCCGTCAACGTGCACTCGAGCCCGCCTGGTTCCGTCCTCTGGTATCAGGGTTCGAGCGCCGTGGACTTCGACTCTCCGAGAGGCGGGATTTCCCTGGATACGGAAAAGACGGCGTCCGGGACGACGAGCAAACTCCTGGTGACAAAGGCATCACTATCTGACTCCGGAAACTACACTTGCGTACCTTCAAATGCCAACCCTGCGTCTGTCTATGTTCACGTTCTCAACGGTAAGTCACTTTTTTTTTTCAAGTGTATATGACGGCCCGTTTTGTATTTATAACTGTTAATTTAATTTTCTCGTTTTGAAGACAGTAGTGTGTCTGTGATGCAATGTCGCATTTGATGATTTTTAAACACTACCCTAGGGTATGTAACAAAAAGTAGATGCCAGAATGAACGATAACCTCTATACCGCCATACAATCAATATGACTTATTTATAATATAAATCATGGCGATCATTTTTATTTCATGTTTATTTTAGCCATACAATGGTAAGCAGTATCATTTATATTGTAAACAACCACTAAGCCTAAGGCTGATGGCGTACTCAAGCTGTATTTTCCACAATATGTCTTACTTGCAATATAGTCATCTTTTCTTTTCCTTCCGACCCAAAGCTCTCAGCTTTCTTATCGGAGCTCAGAGATGAATATTTTTCCCGAGCAGATGACAAAATTAACAAGGCCGTCAACGTGTTCACATAGCGTTATTAAGATGATATTGACACCACTTTAAAATTCGTTTTTTAATGGCCTAACGAACTCTCTGCATATTAGCCAGCGCAGAAACATGCGTATGCGAATTGGAGGAACGATAAAAAACGGACAGAATAAATCGGTAGTATTTTTTAATAAGCAACATAATGCATTGGGACGAACACTAAGTCGGTAACGTTTTTCAATGAACAACATAATTTATGCGGACGGACAAGTAGGGTTTTTCAATAAGCAACAAAATGTATTGGGACGTACAATAAGTCGGTAGCGTTTATCAATAAGCAACATAATGTATTGGGACGAACACTAAGTCGGTAGCGTTTTTCAATGAACAACATAATTTATGTGGACGGACAAGTAGGGTTTTTCAATAAGCAACAAAATGTAATGGGACGGGAAAGTTTGTCAATTTTTAGTCGTTGGTGTGTTTCAATAATTCGATTTTGTGTTTTGAAACAATGTTTTTATTCGTCATTTTATTTAGAGACTATCTCGTTTACATGGCGTTTTGTAAATTTTTTAAATGGAGAAAAAAGTATATAATATTGTAGCGATTGCCTGTGGGTAACTAAACTATCCACTACGCTTTGCCGCTGCTTCGACAATGTTTTCGGTTACAAAACAGCAGCCAATCGGGCTGTAGCACCACAGGAAGTGCTTTATGACCGACTACCAGATGTGTGGTCGACGGGGTTAAACCAATTTTCAATACATTTTTCATTCTGTATTCAACTGACGTGGGCTCTGCCGGGATTCGAACCCAGAATCGCCATGGTAAAAGATACGAGTCGGATACCCTAATCACCCTGCCACTTCTGTCCGCCTTCGCCGATGTATCCCTGTAGATAAGAAAACGCTCAACCATCTTAATAAGATCAATACTGGAGCAAGCCGTAAACTTTAGCTACAGCTGGAAGTCTCAACAGTTCTCATTACACTCACAACAGCGGACGTTGCCGCCAGCTGCAGGAGACATTCCGCTCTTTACCGACTTCCGCTACAACCGGCTCATCTACACCAATCAACGGACTCGAACAGGTACTCTCGACAGCGCCATCAAAAGTAACGGGGTAAGGTTAGTAAAAGGGAAAAACCACAGCTTAGCCTGATAGTCAAATTCGTGTATTGTATTTTGACGAAGCATTATGAGACGAATGAACATCCATATGAGGTTTACTCCGTTCAAAAGAGGATATTTTAAAGACCCAATGGTCACACGGCATTTATCACAATCGCAACGCCTCTTTTTTTCTTAAAGCATTATTTTTGGCAGAACATTTAATAAATTTTGTGTTAAATTTAATTATTTTACATAAAGATTATTTGCAGATTATGAGAGTTGGTCTTCTGCACTTTAAATAAAGTTGTTCCGGTGCTAGGATAAATTTTCTGCCTAATCATCACAAGTCATTAATTTATATAAATACTTATGACATTTTGAGCTCGTTTACATTAGTTTCTATTAAAATAATCATGTTGTAATTAACAGACCGATCAAAATTACACATATGGATTGAAATAAACTATAAAAAATATGAGTGTCTGGTTCTAACGCTACTCGATGGAAATGATTTAATTGTAATTAATGTAATAAATCATACTTAAATTTCATGAGCAAAACCATGGACGAAATTTTATGAGCAAAACCATGGAAGAAATTTTTAGTTGAATTTTATGCACAAAACCATGTAATAAATTGTTCCTTAAATTTTATGAGCAAAATCGCGTAATAAATTGTTAGTTAAATTTGATGAGAAAAACAATGTAAGCAATTTGTAGCTGAATTTTATGAGCAAAACCATATAATAAATTGATCGTTAAATTTTATGAGCAAAATCACGTAATAAATTTTTAGTTAAATTTTATGACCAAAACAATGTAAGCAATTTGTAGTTGAATTTTATGAGCAAAACCACGTAATAAATTGTTCGTTAAATTTTATTAGCAAAATCACGTAATAAATTGTTAGTTACATTTTATGAGCAACTCAATGTAAGCAATTTGTAGTTGCATTTTATGAGCAAAACCATATAATAAATTGTTCGTTAAATTTTATGACCAAAACCATGTAAGCAATTTGCAGTTTAATTTTATGAGCAAAACCATATAATAACTTGTTCGTTAAATTTTATGAGCAAAACCATGTAATAAATTGTTCGTTAAATTTTATGGGCAAAATCACGTAATAAATTTTTAGTTAAATTTTATGACCAAAACCATGTAAGCAATTTGTAGTTGAATTTTATGAGCAAAACCATGTAATAAATGTTAGGGAAATTCATTTTACTAATAAATGGTATTCCGGTATTTTGAACAATTTTCTGACACGATTAAAATTAATGATTTTTCCTTCTCGAAGGTCGGATAACAGGTCATCTCAAAAATCAACAACCAGTTTTTCTTTCAATCTACACCGTTTCGGATTTATTTTAACTCACCAGAGGAAGGATTAAAATGAATCCGAAACGTGTGGATTGAAAACTGTTGTTTAAGATGACCTATTAACTCTCGTTCGAGAAGGAAAAATCATAAGTTAAACTGTTGACGTCGAAATATAATTAAAATCAATTTGTTAAAATAAAACTAATGAATTTTTGATCTTACTTAATTTGGTATGTATAAAAGAAGTATGTTGTAATATGAATGGCCGGTTCTTTTGTCTTCCACCGTACTCGATTCGACCCGACGGAAATTTGGCAGATGTGCACGGGGTTATACAATCTCTTGGAAATTCGACATAGGTTTTGCACGGGGTCACGTTGGATAGCGTTACATCGGGGTGTTCTCCGCTTTATTCTCGTCGGATTCTGAAGCCAGATTCGATGTCTGTGTTGCAAGCCTATACGATCCGGACACGATTAGATACTATGGAATCGTAGCCCTGTTGGTGGTAGTTGTAACTCGATTACTAATCAGTTCCTTTTGAGTAACAGTAGGTCGATATATCGATGGAATTAAGTGGGGCGATTTTCAACGAGATTCGAAAAAGCTGATTGGTTGATGCAAAGTTCTGGGAGGACAGAATTAGAAAATTACACAGAAGATGGCAGCAGGTAGTGGAACAAATATATTCACTGTTTATTAAATATCATTGAACATTTAATTTTTAAAAAACGCTACGGACTTATTTTACAATTACATTATTTAAGCCACGCGCATAAGTACTTCAACCTCTGGCAGACAATGGTAGTAAGAAAAATAAAATTTAAAATTATTAATTTAAAAAAAAGTAAATTAAAATACGTTTGAAATAAAGGTGTTATTTTAAACAGTTCTTAAAAGTAATTACGGTCTCACAGGTGAAATATTTCACCAAATAAAATTGGAGCTGAGATCGCGAGAGTAGATGTTTTCCTGTAAACACAGTGGAAAGCAAACACCGGCACATCAAAAGTGTCGGCTATTATGTCTGAGACCGGATCCTTTCACGGTGTAAACATTCATTCCGTTTCACGGGGAACCGTTTAGCTCCTAACGAGCCGGAAATATTATCTGATACATTTTTTTTCTAGAAAAATCCTGAGTACAAAAATGCAGTGGCGTTTCTGAAGTATTTTCAGATTGGGTAGGTTTTCTGGTATTGTATAACATGTGAAAATAAATCAAACCGGAACAGAAAATAATTCCTGAAGCAACATGGTTGTTGATGGTTGAAGCTACTATAATCGCTACAGAAGAGAAAGATACGAAGATTTTGTTTCCACGCATTTTTACAAATTTATCTCACGCAATTCCGGTGTCGTCCAAGCAGAAAGCGCCAAGTTGTAGATCAAATTTATGACCATCTGAGCAGTTAAGCAGTTAAGAAAGCTTTCACTAAAGCTTTTGATGTTCTTAATGTTCTGTATAGTAACAGTTTTACCAATGTTTAAACCTAAATTATTTTATTTTACTATACCTGCATGCAATTGTTAAATTTTGTTCGATCGTCTCAGATTAGCCAGGTGATCAACCTATTCTCCCTGGCTTTCACTTATAAACGAGACTGTTTGTGTCATATCTTGTACATATCATAAAAATAATAAAAAATTACATGTTACATAAATATATTTTTTACTAGTCTTTCAGACAAAAACAGCGAGAAAAACGACAGGAAATTCGGAAATCCACGTACATGAACTGTCTTATGAACATCGAGTTATTTTAATTTAATCCATTGTCTTTTCCAATCCATCCTTTCAGTTCGGTTAAAGTGAAATAATACAAGAAAGAGAAAACGTATTTAGTTGGATCTCGTGAGCGATGACTACATTGGGTAACGAGGCAGTGAAAGGTCGGCGTCTATTTTGGGAAAAAGATATATGGATTTTTTTCTTAATTGCATATTGTATTAACTCTGAGAGTCAAGTGGCACATGTTTTAGTTTCATGCCAGATAAAACCAAAACGGGAATGAAGTTATATGTTAATTCTGGCAGATGTCTGTGACACCAATGACCTTCTTGCACGGGTGTCTGGATATTCGGGACATAGAGGTGAGAAAGGGCCAAGTAGGGCAAAAGAGAAGCCAGAATGAATTCTCTAAGCGCCCAAACCCTAATGTAGCACATACAAAAGTACCTATCCAAAAATGCATCTTTAATAAGTGGAAAACCTGTTGGAACAATAGTTCAGGCAGAGCCTCGCGAAGGGATTCACATAAGAGCCGGAAGACTTACAAAAGAATTACTAAAGGGTAACCGCAACAGGACCAGAATTCTCATTGGACTCCTGAGAGAGCACTGCTGCTTATGAAACCATATTGATAGGAGTACAGACAGAATGAATGGAAGAAAAGGAAACCACCATAAGAGTCAATGTAGGTTGTTGAAAATTTTTGCAACTAGGAGAGGAAAAATCCACAAGCTTTCTGCTCTAAGGAACCGCTAGAAAGCTGTAGAGATGAACAACCTGAACTAACTAATAAAGTTCACAGACTCTTACAACTAAATCCATTTTTTTTAAAAGATGATTCCTACTAACATTAAGTTGTTTCGCAACAATCCGGATTTCGAGCCCTTTAGCCCATCGTCAGGTTGAAAGGTTTCCACATATGTATACGTCTCTCGACATGAATTGCAGAAGTCCACCCTCACCCCATCATTTATAATTTCTTACAAGTCATGTCGAAAAACGTGTATTTTAACAACTTCAACCTGATAATGAGCGTGTGATGCTTGAAATCCGGAAAGTTGTAAACAATTAAACTGAGTAGAATCGTCATCTGCAAAAAGAGATTTCAATGTCATAATCATTTAAGTGTTATGATTTATAAGCCACCAAAATCCATTGTAAACAGTTCGAGCAATTGCTGAAGTCCTGCATGCATTGAAAATCATTTTCAGATGCTGGGATATGCTTCAAAATACAATGCTTGGGTGTTTTTTCATACTTTCACACTATGAGGTATATAACTGGCCACTAATAAAAGAGGTCAACACATAATTCAGTAGTATTCATAGTCTGTTGCGTTATAAAATCCAAAGAAGCTTCTCTCATGTTAACAATATTCCAGTAGAAGTTAAACTTTAAACTGCAATAGTTTTGCAATTATTGTAAACGCCAGGACTATATAGCTGGTCAAAAATTACAGTCTATAACTATGGCAATATCTCACTATGTAAGAAAATTCAGTCAAGTTACTAAGAACGTCATTAATATTATTATATCTGTCAAACAGTCTTTGCTTCTTCTCGTGTGACCATCCAGCAAAATTTATTTAAGTAAACTGTATATTAAAAAAAATAGATCCAACCAAGGGATTAGGACAAAATATTACTTTCATTTACTCCACACGACTTGTAACGGGTCCAAGCGATTCGGCAACAATAGTCCTCTTCTTTCTTCAAATTAGCAGGTCCCAACGGTCTTCAGCCGATTCAGACCTTTGGTACCGTATACTTGCTTGACGTAGACAATTGAAAACCATAAATTTGGCACGGAATTTAATGTCTTGAGTAATGAGGCTGCAACAGCATTGGGACGCGGCTAAGGGAAAGGTCTCAGAATGCAAGACACGATTCGCATAAGGAAGTACTACTGGGTGGAAGAAAAAAAAGAACGAAAAACAAGACAAGTTTGATTTCTACAAAATACAAATACTAAACATGAAACGCAACTTTTCAGAAATAGTTACATAAACAGAAACAGAAGAACAAACTTAATTACAGAACAGGTACATAAAAACTCAGCCAACATCATAAAACAATTAAACTATTAAACTATTAAATTAAACCATAATTTTATATTTCTCTTTCCTTCGAAATCGTCCTTAATGATTAACTTCCTTTTTAATCCATTTAGTAGTCTACAAATTGAAAAAGAGGGAAAATTGGAAAAGTTGTAGGTTGAGATTTGGAGTTGGTGTCCGAGTGGATTAAAGAGTTTAAATCAGCGGCGTATTGAGCCGAAAGTCGTGGGTTCGAATCCCGCTCGTGACATTTTTTTCATCTCAACAAATTGAAAAATACATTATAATACTGGAGAAGGCCGAGCAACTTTCGGTATTCAGCTACTTTTTATTAACACCGGATGTACGTTAAATATTGCCAAGCCAATGGGTTTGGTGCTAAGCCATGGGGTATCAGCGATGAGAGTTGTGCGGAACCGCATCTGCATTCTTGTTTGACGGTAAGACCGGTTAATCTTAGGGCACCAACTTTTTTATCGCAACCAGGACCTTACATAAAAAGAAGAATTTATTTCCAATATTGAATCTAATTCAGAAAATCCTCTTTCTAGACTAATTTTGAGTTAAATAAAACTGCCTATGATCAAAGATAATTTCCCAGATATACAGCGCTCTTGACAAAAGCGGGTCAAAGAACTGCGACAACAATACAATAGATAGAATTGACCAAGTGCAAGTTTTCACCTCACCTAATTTCCATTTACTGAGACCTTTACCAGCTGAATTTATATTACAATAAAATAGTCAAATGTCCGCATCGTGTCTCAATTTGCTAGTATTCGCGTCCCAATCGTGTTCACTTTTCAACCCAGTCATTTGTTCCAATCGTTCTGCAACGCGTAAAGTAACGTTTTGATGAAATCTACTCAACGTCGACTCGCCGACAGGCCGGCAACATCAAACAGTTTCAAACGGGCGATCGGCGTCAACATCACCACCCAAGGGCTTTCTTTAGCAGGCGTTTTAAAATAAAGAAAAAAGAAAAAATGGAACTTACACAAGGAAAAGAATTGAAGAAATAGAAATCAAAACTTGAGGAAGGGGAAATTAAATATGTACCCACATTTGGTATTAAACATATAAAGGGAAAGGAAAAGTCAAACTACCGATTAAAGCAATTAAAAAATTAGTCTGCGTATAACAAACAGAACCACTGTAACAAACAGAAAGGAAGGAATATAAATTAGCCAGGCAAACGTAATAGTTTATTGACTGGACGAGTATAAACATGTCGAACAGGTTGGACATTGGCTAATGTGTGGACCCATCCTTACTTGGATACAACTGGGCGATTCGGTCAATGGGCCAGTTGAGAGGGTTGCTTGTCAGGTCATTTCAAGGGGGCTTACAATGAGTAGACCTTCGTTGATCAAAGTTACCAAATATTCTTGTCTCGCTGTCCAGATGAATCTTCAGGCACGGGTTTCCCGGGCAATGTGAGCAAACAAACACCATTAGAAAATGTCTCGGTTTTAAGTAATCTTTATGGCCAGGATCTTCCCCTAAATTGCAAAGAGGCCTACTTAAAAGATTGCCTCTGTGCGAGCAAACAATGTGGAATATTCATCAGGTGAAGAACTGCTTCCTTTATGGTCCTTTTCATTAGGAGTGTAGCAGATTTTATCGGCTTCCCACAATCCACCAAAATTGAGAGGATTTGGGCGGATTGAATTGCCGTTCAATTTGCCTTCCAGAGCAGTATTCATCAATTTGGGTGGAGTTATTTTTCCAAAAGTCAGAGTTTCGGTCAAATGACGAGCGGCTCCTACAAAATTAGGACCCAATCTAAAGAAATTTCTACGGACCACGAATCTGTCTAAGGCAACTAAAAATGCTTTCTACGACAAACCGGAGACAAATTTGAAGTGTATAGCTTTGGTAACTAAACACAAAAACAGGCATAGATAAGCTTTGGTGACACTGGTGTTTCGAAGAGCACTTTACCAAAATGGGTCTTGCACAGTCAGTGCCCATAAGATTGTCTATCACTAAAGCTTCGTAAAACCAACGTTGGCTAAATTTTATTAATCCGCCTAATTACCGACGTATCATATTATTATTATAAACTGAAGACTGTGGTCTAAGGAAAGTTAGTAAATATCGAACCCAGGACATCATTAATATTATCATTATTCAGATTTCGTCTGGTGTGATGTAGGTATCAGAAAAACTTGTTCTTTATCATGCCAACGTTCGATCTTTATTGAGATCATCTTCAGGGCCTGGGGTTTACAAACATGGTTTACATTTTAAAAAATAAATATAGGATGTGGAAAAGTGAATTTATACACTGCAAAAAATATTTTATTTCTACTCATTCAGTGTTTGTCTTCTGTCTAATCTTGCCAGAGAGTAGAAATGCTTTGTATTGAATATAAAATATTTTTTGCATTGTATAAATTCACTTTTTATCACCTATACGTATTTTTTTAAACGAAAACCATGTTTATAAATCCTAGGCCCTGAAGATGATCTCGATAAAGATCGAAACGTTGGCACGATAAAGAAAATGTTTTTCTGAAACGTACATCACACCAGACCACATCTCACGATATCTGCATAATTGTCGATTAACGGTCACTAATCTCTACACATTAATATTATCGTTCAAACATTCCTTGTTTCTTCTCGTACGTCCATCAAGTTTGGACTGTTACGATTTGTATGCTCCATCATATGTAGTACTGATAAACAGCAAACTAAACACTTTTGCCACGAGCAAGTGGTCTGAAACATATTTGTTATGCTTGTTGGTTTTCGGATTGATGTAAATACAGATGTAACTTTTCCAGAGTGTGGTATACTGTGCCCTTTAAGAGCTTTGTATCCCATGTTCTCTGCCTAAAGCACATCGTTGATTCCTATTTCCATCAAGAAAGTTGATTAATAGGCCCGGTTTTATGGGTTGAAGCTATTATATGGTCACATTATACAACCCAAAACACTTCCTCCCGGGCTAATGTTGCTCTGCAATTTGTTAGTAAATGTGTTGGTGTCTCTTCTGCCTCTTTGCAAAATCTGCATGTGCCATGTTGGATTGTTCCAATCTTCTTTATGTGTCCATTTAATCTGCCGTGTCTTGTTAGGAATCCTGTTGGGATTCACAGTCTTTTCCTGCTTCCTTTGGCACATTCTGGGATTTCTTTCTTGCCAAAATTGGTTAGAAGATTCTTGGATTGTGTACGTCCAATGAGTGAGTTCCATTGTTCCTTCATTTTTTCTTGTCTTTCTGCCTGAGATCCTTTTTAATAGTGTGATTTAATTAACCCTATGCCACAGAAGGGTTCGGGTCCTATCAGCGGTGTGGCAGCCCCTTTCCTTGCAAGGGTGTCCGCTTTCTTATTCTTCTACACCCATCTGTCCTGTGACCCAGCAGAGGCTGACTTTATTCTGCATACCTAATGTGTTTAATTTAGTTTTGCAGTTCAGCACCATCCTTGAACTAATGATACTGGAGCTTCGTGCTTTGATGGCTGCTTGACTATCTGACATGATAGCTATATTTTGCGCTTGCTTGAGTGAATCACAGCGCATACTGGTGCGTGTTCCCATGGGTTCTGAATATTTGGTTCAGAGTCCAAATACTCCTGCACCCGTACCTTCTTGTGTTCTAGATCCGTCTATGTATCAGAGGATGGTTCCATATTTAAAGGAGTTATTTCCCTTTCTTTCCTATTGCTTTTTGGTACTTGGCTTTCGGATTAGTAAATCGGTCAATCTCTTCAACCTTACGATCCTTGTATAAAGAGCGTGAAAGAAAAGAATAGGATAGTAAATGATGGATTAAATAAATAGGTAGTTTCGTCAAATAAAGCGCTGGGAAATCAGTTTTACGCGTAACGATCAGCTGGGTTCAAATACGTTCAAGCACAAAAGATTATTTAATTTTTTTGTAAAAAGATAGTCCCACAAGTGAACCGTTAAAATAGTTTCCGCTTTTCGCACGTTCAAATTGAGCGCCATCAAAAAAACCAGCTGCTAATTGGAACGTCGCATTGGCGGGGGTATCAGCGAGTTCACTTTTTCAATTAATGACAAGAAACGTGGTTGTAGAAGGCCTTCAACCTGATGATGAGCTAAAAGGTCGAAATCCGGATAGTTGTAAAGCAACTTACAGTGAGTAAGAACGGTCTTTTTCAACAAGATTGAACACCACACTCACTCCATCATTTATCAGTTCTAAAAATTATTAATATTTATTAATAACCGCTTAATTTTTTACAATGGCGGTTTATAACATTTAAATTTCATTTGTGATATTGTAATATGTATTCATTTTTTCAGTTTGGATTATTTCTTAATAATTCGGCAATCTATTTTAATACATACTGTATATCACAAAAAAAAATGGGGGAACCTGTAACAGTTACATTCCAATAACGTTTAATAATGTTTCAACGGATGAAATACACCACAAAAAATGGTTCACATTGGTTATAAATATATTTATTAAAACATGACGCCCACGTGTTAATTAATATCCCGTCGATATGACACGTCATGATGTACTAAAATATCAGACTTTCTCCTTTTGCAAATTATAATTTATTATCATTTAAGGTTCCATTAATCTGACCGGCGAACATTTGTCTCCTCTCCTGAAGGCATTAATCCTCAATCGAATGTTAAACTGCCACTTCCTATCCATCAATTACAAGGCAGCTTAATCTCAATCCATTAAACTCGAAACAGTCTTCGCCCTCTCCATTTTTGTTAAGTACAGGCCGATGAGGTAGTAGTAGTAGAAACCAACTTAAGATTAAAAAAAAACGCAGATACACTCGTACATGAAAGAGCAGAAGGAACGAGTCATACTCTATAATTTTTTATAATTATATTTTCTGTTGTAACCTAATTGCTGTTTATCCCATCTAAGCCGGGATGGGCGACTGATAAGGTAGTCTTGATACGCTTGTGCCACGCTGGGTTCTGAGTTCGAATCCCGTCATATCCCATAGAATGTTAATTGAAAAAAACATCGCCTTTTTATCACTAACACCCAGCGGTAATTGGTCATTAAGCTCTCCTTTATGACAGTAATTATTTATCTTTCGTTTTTAATTTTAAAATATTTTTATATTACATAAATTACATGAATCTGTAAAAAATACTTATACTGACGTACAAACTTTCAGCCATCAACGGAATGCAGAAGTATTGCAGTGAGTCACCAATGACTATATTGACTAGTAGAGAAAAGTATCATCTGCATACTACACGATAAGAAGAACACATTTAGATCCTGACAAACGGATAATCATAAAAAATGACAACACTAATACTTCCTATGATGAAAAAAATTATCAATGCGATGATTGCTTACAAGGCATTTAGGTTTATATTTATGAGTTATACAGAGCAGCTTTTTTATCTGCTTGGGAAATGTAGGGGTGTAAAAATAAACCCGCGAAAGATATTAGATTAAATTTTCCATAGATTATTCAGAGATGAGGTCTGCTGTGATGAGTTTGAGAAAAACATTTTCTTTATCGTGCCAACGTTTCGATGTTCATTGAGATCATCTTCAGAGCCTGGGATATACAAACATCGCTTATATTTAACGAAATTCATTTAAGTGGATAAAAGTGAACGTAGACAACTTTTTTAAAAAATATTTAATCAAAGTATGTCAAATCACTCAAAATGTTTGTCTTGTTTAATTCTGCCATTCTTGCGGGTCGTGTTGAGAGCGGCAGTGAGATGATGGTTTATATTTATAAATTTTGGATATTGAAGAAGATCTCAATAAAGATCGAAACGTTGGCACGATAATTTTTTTTTTTTTTTTTGAAACCTACATCACACCAGACTGCATCACGATCTCTGAATAATTATCGATTAACGGTCACTAATAACCACAAATTTCTGTGGATTGTTCATCCCTCTAGCCTCACCTTTGGTTTGAGGTCCTTCATACATTGGGGTAGACGTGGAAGATGCGCTCTCTTCGATGAACATTAGTTGCGTCCACGTGAAAAAACGATAAAAAGAGAAAACAAGCTAATCACCTAGCCCAAGATAATCATATCCAGAAAATAAATGAAAAACTATTCTACACCGGTAGTCCAAATTCAAGGATTTTAATATCAATAGTTTTAGTGATTTTATTTGTTCTAAAGTCGCGTTGTACCGTTTAAAGCATTTCCGTTGGACAAGTATACAATCTTGCATTGGTGCGTTGGGAATTCCTTCTGTCCCTTAGGACAATGTACTTTGTCGGTCAAAGTTTTTTCCTCCAACAAATGCCCATTCAAGGATTCAAAGTTTCTTCCTATTTCCTTTGATACAGTATATTTCTTTTTCTTGAAATGTCACAAGGACGTTTTTGGATTGTTCATGTCTAGCAGTTTCAAAAGTCGTTTTTCTCCAACGTGCTCGTTAATAGAATGCACGAATGAACTAAAAAAGGGTTCAGGATCTATCAGCAGAGTCGCTTTTTGCCTTCCGTTTAAGTTGTTACAAAAAATGACGATCGCGCCAAAAAAAAAATTGAAAATTTGATATATGAATGGTGTAATACAAACAAATTGTAAATTTTTGGCCTCGTTTTGAGCAACTAAAATGACCTTGAAAGTCGATCAAATAATATAAAATTTTAGAGTTCGGTGATGAAACAGAAAGCTCAAAAATAAATTACTATCCATGAGGTAGTAGTTGAATAAAAGAAAAACATGTAAAAAATAACCTGTCGGCCCAAAAAAATTTCGCTGCGATCTTAAAAAGATTTTTTTAATGGTGATTCTGACTACCTATTTTATATATAATTATTTATTTAAATGTTATGTATTTTACAACGAAATGTTTATGTATATTAAACCCTCATTGTAATTGATACAAATTTTACTGGTAACTTGTTTATTCAGAAATCGTGAGATGCGGTCTGGTGTGATGTAGGTTTCAGAAAACATTTCCTTTATCGCGCCAACGTTTCGATTTTTATTGAGATCATCTTCAGCGTTCCAAGTGGCATTCTCAACACGACACGGAAGAATGGAACAATTACACAGAAATCAAACGCTTTGAGCCTAGAATATGATTTCAAAAAAAGATCCAAGAATTTCTGAATAATCATCGATTAACCATCACTAATCGCCACATATTTTTACTGTTACACATAGTAAACCGTTTGTCCACACTTAAAAATTTTGTACGTGAATCAAAAAAAATTTAAATGTGTATTTCTGAATAGATGCAAAGAGGTCTAATGTATTTTTCAATCCTTTTAGCCGGTGAGTATCCAGCGGCAATGCAGCACGGCGAACACGGTTCAGCATCAGTCTACAGCATCTGCCTCCCGCTATTAGTCATCGTCCTCAGCGCCGCCATCAGGTGATGGTGATTTTAGTACTCGTCGGCCAAGAAATACGTGTTCCCATCGGATATTCTCACCCGGAGCAAATTCGTTTTGTATAATTTGCCATTGTTGAAAATTAATCTGTAGCCCTTTTTGCGGCCAGTCCGTTTTTGAAACCGATTCAAATGTTGGAATAGACTTTCTATGTGTTTACATTTTCACTAAGGAGTGTTAGTGTACCTATTTTAATGAAATACTCAACGTTTTTTAGCCTTTTATTTGTAAACTCATTCCAATTTTTTTTTTAATCGATTAAAAGATTGAAACAACTTTGCCCACCTAAAATAATTTTTTTTTTAGATATAAATAATTGAATGAAAAATAATTGGAAGCAAAGTGTAAAAATTGTAAAGATTGTATAAAAAAGCACTACCGTTCTTTTATTTACTTATTTATTTTTAAAAACATAACTGATTTAGTGGAAAGAACGTAATATAATGACTATTTGTACATAAAATTATAAATATATACATAAAATTAAGTATAATTTAGCATTATGATTTCTGATATAGGGATATGGTTGTGAATGGTCGAGAGTCAGAACAAAAGGCCTATTGGTTCTTTGTTGATATATTATAAATGTTTATTTATTCTTTACATAGATATATAAGAGCCCCAATGTATATTCACTAAGCCACTGTTTACATGTAAATTTTTAAACTATCACTAATTTTCACTTATTCGTTATCTCTTTTCGGCTCTAAATGTGCGGTCGATTCTTAATTGTATGAAAAATAATTTTAAAAAACAACAACAAAAAAAAAACATTTTTTATTTTCATTCATTCATTTGAGACAAAGACCTTTTGTGTAAAATATATGTATGTAATATATGGTGATCGTAAGTATAATAAATAAAACGCCCACAACTTAGCAGTTTATATTAGATAACCCGACATTTAGGCATGACGAATCTGCATTGGGTTGTTGAAATAATCTTATGTAAATAAAATGTCATGTGTAACAATCAGTAGCTATACGTATGAACAAAAAATATATACGTGGTATCATTATACCCCTTGTAATAACATTACGATGATAAATAAATATTTAAAAAAATATGTTTTATTTATTTCTTAACCGGAAATCTCTTTAAAGTATTAATCAAGATAAAATGTTCAGTAAAAACTAATTGAAATCTTACTTTTTTTCTGTGTCCTTCTTTCTTACGATAGATGGCGAAATTTGAATGCATTTTCTGCATGGTGGTTAATCGGTTTTCTTTAAATAGTCTACTTCCGATAAAAAGTTTTTTTGTCTTTTTCAGCCCCAACTGGGTCAATATAACATTTACCCTTTTCGAACACTACATTCACACAACTAAATACATTCATACACTCACATCTTTACATTTTTCACTACACCCATTCCAATTGGTCGGTGGAGAACTTGATATTACTCCACCGACCTACAGTCAAACTAATCTCGATCAGTGTCGACGAAGTACTTTTATAAATATTCCGCCATCGACCCCGAACACACGCATACGCTCGAGGGGGGATTGATGACGTTATATTTCACGCTCACCCATCGCTATTCACTCTAATAAATACATGCACTCAGACAAAACATATATACACTCAACACATAAGTCATATTATATAATAAAAAAACCCAATTTCCCTAAAAATCGGAACAAGGGACCCAGAAACCCGTTGCAATGCTCTAGTACCACTTTTAGAGTGGATGGCATGCCTACACGCTCCCAGTAGGGAGCCAAGTCATGACATTTTTCTAGCATGTGGGAGACATCGAGCAACCTTTCTCTGCACAGATGAAACTGTTGTTATCGGAAAACAATTGACGTTAAACATCCGACGTTTATTTTATTATATTTTTGTTTGACTTTATTGCTCAATTTATCTAATAAATGTAATTCAATGATGAAACTTCATTGGTAATTCAATTTGATTAGTGTAGGGTTACTGGTTCCTATCAATAATATAGGTTAACTTTAATGTGAAGTTCACACAGAATGTTACAAAGGTTCAATGACCAAATATGACCCATTATAAACTGGATTGATAAACCTGAGGCTTACTCCGCATGTGCTGGAATTAATTCAAAACATATTTGCAAAATCAAAGTACTCAAGATGATGTACAATATTAAAACACAGAAATGGTCAGCAACAGTTCAGTGTCAGAAATACAATGAACTTGGTTTGGACTTCCGAGAGGACTACTATAATTTTTTATTATTAATAAGTAATTGCATTAATTTATGCAATACACATATGTGGGAAACAACGGACTTGGCACCGTGCATTCGTCGGTGGCGGCAACGGTTTAGGCGTTGACACTGCGCTCATCACTGAAAGGTGAAGGTCGCGGGTTCGAATCCAACAGCGATCCATTCGAACACGAACACCGAGGGTTGATATAACCTCTGCTGTTGTGAACCATCGTAAAAATAATCGTTATCCAAATTGAGGTAGTTAGGTTAATTAACAACCATTCTGGATGTACATATAGGAGCGAAGATCTGGAGGTAGATTAGCGACAGAATTGACCTTGCTATAACTTCATGAAAGGTAAGAGCTAGAGTGCACAGTGTCAAACATATACAGTGAGTATACATCTATAAGGTAATACACCTAAGATGATTCCATGAGCTACGGCAGAGAGAATACAATGAAGAAAAGGGACTATGGTTCAGTAAATCAGGCAGGTAGAATTTCAAGATAGGTAGAGTTTAAGCATCAGACTCTGGTCCGTACGCGATCAGAACTGCCTACACTCTAAAGATGTTACGGTGTATTGGTGCCTACAGTAGGATGAATTTCATGAACTGTGGAGTGGTAATTATACAAATAAAATGGGTCTTTTTTTGTCTATTGGTCCATTTTGTTTGTTAGGGTAATGTAAAGTAATTTTTTTACCAGATTGAAACGTTTATTTAAAGTTTTACGTTTAACTGTCGATATAAGTCTTTTGTCGAGGTAAGGTTCAAGGTTTCGTGCATGGCTGCAACGAGGTTGGGAAGATTATTGAAATATAAAGGAGCGAAAGATTATTTTTCAATTTTTTTTTTTTTTTTTTTTTTGGAGAGTGTGAAAACCATGTATATACAAATCGTGAGATGCGGTCTGTGTGCTGTAGGTTTCAGAAAAACATTTTCTTTATCGTGCCAACGTTTCCATCTCTATTGAGATCATCTTCAGGGCCTTTGGTTGAATATAAAAAATATTTTTTTCTGTTGTATAAATTCACTTTTTTACACATCCTACACGTTTTTGTTAATTTTAAACAATGTTGGTAAATCCCAGGATCTGAAGATGATCTTAATAAAGAGCGAAACGTTGACAAGATAAATAAAAATGTTTTCTTTATCCTACATCACACCAGACCGGGTCTCACGATTTCTGAATAAACATTGACTAACGGTCAGTAATCATCACACACAGATGTATTTAAATTTAGTTTCCTTACACTTGACTCTCCATTGGCGGAGCCTGGATTCAAATACATGTAAGTGATTTTGTAAATTAGAAGCTGTAACGGGGTCTTATCGGAGGTGAGTATTGATGTGTAATTGGCAAAGATAAAAATGAAAGTATAGCGGTGAGTAGAGAGATCAGCAGTGTAGATTGCGTAAAGGAGGGGAGCGTGAACGCCCCCCTGTGGAACACCGGCGAGGACCAGCTAAATGGTTGAGAATGAAGATTTGGACATTTTGGACGTGATGGACAACAAGGTATTATTTTAATACCAGAAATAGAAAAGATGGTCGGATGATCTCGAGTTTCCATCGATGAGTACCAAACCCTATTAAATAAATGAGGCCAGGACCTCTCTGGTAAAAAATGCCTTCGGAGGATGGGATAGTTCTAGAGGTTCGTCAAGTTTGTTAAGAGTATTGGTGGCATGGATTAAGTCTCTCCGGTGGGATTTATTCCATAATCCGTCTATAGTTGTAGAGAGTGAAACGTGTTTTGAACCGTTGAAAGTATGACTATTGTAAGGTCATATGCCGACGCTCAACCCCTAGTACTAATTTATCGGATTTTCTGGCCACCTTGTATTAACAGACTCACTGGAATGGATAATGTAAATTTTTAAAAACAATATCAGGTCAATTAAAATATTTCAAATACCCATTTTGGAATGAGTTGTACGAATTTTATTAACTTTGCAAAGTAAAAAATTGCGGTTATACATCACCTTAATTCCCCGTGAAACATGTTTTGATTGAATATTAAAGCTGTTTCATGCTAAACTTTACAAGATCAATTAAAATAATTACAAACATGCAGTGATGAACAAGCAGGGCTCGCGTGTCGAAGGATGTCATGCGTTGGGTTCTATTGCAGCAGTTAATCACGCGTCAGGCGTATAACCGTTTTTATTAGTGTGTCTGTGCTGATTGTCTCGTGCAATATTATCTCAAAACAAAAGACATTATGACAGTGATATATTAAATTGCCCAACTTTGTACATGATAATTACTATTTTGAAACGTCGCATGGAATCGTGCTAGTTTGAACAATGACTTTTGTTAGACTTATCAGAAAATAGCTTTACACCGGAATATTAATTTTTTTTAGACTTAGTTAGACTTCGATAACTGGTTCGGTGAGCAAAAACCAAGTAACGGTTGGAACTGATCACCTCTGATAAACCCGATTCATTGTAGTTGTCAACTTGAAAATGACTTAAATAAATTACAATAAGAAGGTTTCTTGTACAATAAAACACGCGGCGCATTGATCAGACATGACAAAACTTAAAGTTTATCACTCAGGATGACAATTGATAATCAATTTTTTTATTTTATTAGTATAAAGCCCAAAAAACATTAGCCTAATACTCAAATTCACTTGTTTTCGTGGCCCGCTTAACTAATTAGCACGTTTAAATTAATTTAGGTTTTTGCTGAGATAAAACGTCAGTGTCACGAGCGGGATTCGAACACACCATCATCGGTTAGGTACGCCGCTGGATGGAAAATGACAAAAAGGAGGAAAAATTCAAAAGGACAGGTTTAGATGGGAAGTTAGTGTCCGAGTGGATCGTGGTCACGATAGCGCAAGTGGTAGAGCAGCGACATGTCTAGCTGAAGGACGTGGGTTCCAATCCCGCTCATGACACTGACTCAACTAAAAACCTTAATTACTTGAAAGGTACTAATACTTAAATGTTGCATACAAATAAATGATAAAACGCAAAAATTAATATATTCCAAAGAGGAATAATTTTTTTTAATTCCTAAAACATTGAACATAACGTACACAAAACTAACTTCCTTTTTCCTACTTTAAAACGTTCTTTTTGAAAATTTACGTTGTTCAAAACTCCACAATGGTGTATAATGACCTCTGTTTGGTTTTTGCGAGGAGTGTGTGACAAAATCAAACAAAAACAAGATATGGATTACTTGGTGTCATATTTCCTGCACGTCCCCATGGAAATTATTCAGGAATCCTGTGCTGTTATGAGAGAAGAGGAGCACGATAAACTTCGGTTGGAGTAATCTGAAAAGTGAATTACCTTCAATAAAGCAGCGACTTATGCTTTAGACGTTTTAGCTCAATTTGACATGTAGGATATCTTCCAACTGAGTATTGACGTCTCATCACAACACACCCTGTTGATGTTAGCCACTAATATTTATATACCAGAAGACTATTTTTACAAAATTTCCCACTTCCAACATTAGTTAAGCCGGTTAAAATATAGACTACTTACTCTATTCTAATTGGAAATTAAAAAATTATAGAAAATATATAAATTTGATGCACATGTGAAGAAAATAAAAGTCAGTAAATATAGTGCTTTATGTTTAAAGCTGTTTTTAAATTTAATTAATAATTAGAGATAAAAGAAGACAATTATTATTGAAATTTCGATTGAATGGCAATTCTCATTTCTTTTCCCATTGAGAAATAAATAAGGTTCGTCGAACAATTTTAATTTACTTTCTGCTTTGATTAAAAATATTTTTTTTTTCGTGAAAATAATTACAATAAAGACAACAGACCTGTTTTTATTAAAAACCGGGTTTTCAAATATAAGAAATTTCTCGGATCATCTCATCTTTTCCGAAACACAACAACCAAAAAAAAGGGGTTGCCCCGTCAAGTTTATTTAGTATTATACAGTATTCGTATAAAAAAGCAAAAATGTAAAGCCAAAAATTGGTAAGGCACGTTTAGCACAGATGGTCCGAGGTAGTTTAATCTATCGATAGATCCTGAAGAAACTGAACATAAATTTACTTCCAACTTTGTGCACGGCTTACTGTACTAACCAAACAATAGCAACGAGCTAATCATAAGAAAAACAAATCAATTAATAATGATGATGTACTGGGTTTAAATAATTAATCTGAAAATTAATAAAAATCGGCCGAACAGAAAGCATTTAGTTTTTCAAGTAAATCTTTTGTTGATAGAAAATTATGGTGTTTTTTACCTCTTCCAGGATGGTATTTTACATCGTTGTAGTATTCCTTTTCTGTGACGAAAATGTTTCGTTTGATGTTACCCAATTGTAAATGAATCGCTGAATGTTAAAAGGGCCATTCTCCACTCAACATAAATGTTGGGAAAACGAAAAAAAAAACTGAATACATTTTTCCCACGAAATATTTTTGGTAATTGAGTAATCCCTAATATTTCTGCCATGTCGAACACCATTGAATATGATGAGCTTTCTTTTTTTCTTTATCCGCCTGACCTAGAAAAAATTTCAAAGTTAGTGGAGTTTTGCCCTTTTAACGTGCCACAACATTTTGAATAGCAATTTCGATATTTTTCACTATAAAAGAGGGGATTTCAGGGTTCAAATTTTCAATCAAAAAATGTTACGTCTGAGTATTACAAAGATGACTCCTTTATTAGCTAAATTATTCACATTGTTCACATTGTACAACACAGTATTTAAAAAATGCTTTGCTACAATATGATCATTTATTTTCTTCGTAGCATCTTCTTTTTCTGCTTTCAATGTTTTAAAGAATGGCTTAGTTTTCCTTTTATGAACTTCTAGTTCTGCTAATGCAACTCTCTTTGCTCTTTCATTAATATGTGTTGACCCGATTTTAGTTTCGAGACCTTCACATGTCGCACATGTATCTACTTGAGGGTGCCCAAACCTGTGGTTGAAATTTTCTCTGAAGTAATTAAGGTACGTCTTGTAGCAAACTTTTACTGAAGGGTGGAGCTTCTTAAATAAACCATGCATCGTTTTTATATCTAATTGAGCATCAAGAAATTTTAATGGTTTTCCTGTATGGTGTGCTTCTTTTACTGGAAAACTGACTGTGTTCGTGAATTTTTAAAGTAGTTTCAGCTGACAAAACATTGCTTTTTGTTTTTCCTCTCTTGTCATTTTGGCACAATCCCATGATTTTTGACACTTCAAATAGCTGGAGAATTGCCTTTTCAACTTCCATCTATGAGATAGACCACATAGAACACGATAATGAAGAAAACCCATATACCACAAAATATTGGAGAATGGCCCATTTAACATTCAGCGATTCAAATATTTTCACGACGTTGTCCGCGAACTTACCCATCGTACAGTAAACCTTGTTCTGCTTGTAGTTTATATATTTTTTGTGGAAATGGGAGGTGGACAGTATAGTATTATTGGCTAGCGTCGCGACGTTAGGGAGAGTTTCGAGTTGGAACAAGGTCGTTGGGAACGATATTTGAGGAATTCCTGCTGCGGCGGACTGCTGATGTTTTATTTAAATGATCACAGAAAGTTTTACTATTTTATGTGCGATGTTTGGGCCTTTTTATTTTATATAATAGTCCTTTTTCCTCTGTTCATTGATAATTTGTTTTACGGTAAACTCAAGTTTTGAAATTCGATGTAAAGGAGGTGATCAATCGTATTTATTAGTTAATTCAGGTTTTTAGTTAAGATAAAAAAAAGTCAGTGTCACGATCGGGATTCGAAATCACGATCTTCTGATAGGTACGCTGTTGCTTTACCCCTTGGGCCATCGTGACGTCGATCCACTCGGACACTAACTTTCCATCTGAACCACATTTTTGAATTTTCCCTCCTTTTTGTCATTTTCTATCCAGCGGCTTATCTGGCAGAAGATCCTGGGTTCGAATCCAATTAATAATCAACTAAATACCTTAATTAATTAAATTGGTCAAGTGTACCACGAAAACTAGTGAATTTAATAATTAGAATTCGATACAATGTAATCCAAACCAACAATTACATGAGTAAAATATCAAATATGTCATTAAACACAATCAGCGATTACAAACTTTAAATTGTGTACATGTGCGATATGCTGCAATTTATCAATGGCAAAATGTATGTATACTGGAAATAATTTGTTAAATAACACTACTATCTCCCTTGACAACCCGAATTATAAAGCTAGTACCAACTAAAGTCTAAATTTCATATCTATATCAATTTTTAAATTATTTCGTAATTCAGAAGTGCTGAGATAAGCTTTCCCTCAAGGGTTGATGTTTTTTTTTATAAATACGTATCAGGTTGGTAAGGAGGAAAAAGAGTCTATTGCAAACTTCGCCGTGAAACCTCGCTATTTGACTGCAAGTGTGGAAATTAGATTCACCTGGACGAAAGTTCCTCGGATTTGATTTTTTTCTCTGGCCTTTGAATGGGCGGCAGCAGTCTTTTAAATATTGTTTTTCCTTCTACTCGGCTCCCCTTCACGAAACTTTCTTTACAGTTTAATGTAATGTAAAGTGAAATCCGTGTGAATACGCGATTTCCTTACAATTAAATTTTCTATGACCTCCCGTTTATAACATTCAACGTGCACATCTTAAATATGCATTTCTAATCTAATATTTAATATACAAATTCCAGACATAAACATATGTAAAATTTATTTGTATAAAAAAAACTTGATTCAAAGTTATCTTCGTAGAATTGCTGATTGGCTGTTGATTATAATAAGTAATAAATTACTAATATTATCTACCTTTCTCGCAGAAGGCTACATAGTTCACTGACTATTGGCAACAGATATTTTTGGACGGCAATACATCATATCCTATCATATAAATCTTGTTTGACCACTTTTCACAGATTTTATTTCTCTTTATCTACATCTGAAAAAAGATTCTATTATATTGGCACTATTATTCACACTCCTCATCATGACTCCATAATAATCCTGACTTAAAAAGAACGATAAAACAAAAAATTCTTCTATTTATAACGAAAAATGTTTACACCCAAACATAAAATTTCCCATATCATAATTCATGTATCGCTAAAGAAAGGTTCTGGAGAACAAAATGACAAACAGTACACATCCCAGTTTGACGCTCATTGATTGACCTTCCACTCAGCCTCTCTCAATTGTATTTGTTATGAAAAGTTTTATCTTAGTCTACTACAAAATCGGTAGCTGTGACACATTCCGATATGTCGAACCACCTGGTTCATTCTCATACTCGAGAAAAGCGCGTTTGTACGGAGAAAAACATACAACGCTAAACTCTTTGATGTATCCTAAAAAAACCTACAGCTGGTCGGCTGACCACAAAACACCCCCGCGCCAAGTTTGGCAGTTCCGGCTTGGTATCCATAACGTGAGAGAACTTTAGTGAAACATTTCGCTAGCGAAAACCTAGATTATCATACCAAATCCATAACTACCAATCCAATACTGCTCTTCCTTCGCACACAACATCATAAAATTTGTACTACATCATAAACCGCAGACTAAACAAAAATAAAACTTTATAGGACTTGTCTACCAATCCTCACTAAAGTAATAGAATTTCTTATAATTCTTGTCATCAGCCTTTACAACATCCCATTTCTCTATCCTAAGGAAATTCTTAAGATCCAAAAACCCAAATGACTATGTATATGGTATATGACTTGGTCGGCCCACGTGTCCTGCATAAACCTCTTGGACCTGTTCACAAATCCCAAGATTTTGGACCATTTTATCTTGGGTTGTGATTTGGCAATGTCCTCTCCTTCAAGAGTTTGAATTTATACCTAGCGTACTATCTATCACACTCCGCTAGGTAGTGCCTGTCGTTCCTTTTTTTCACACAAGCCGCCAAAGGAGGTCTGGTAAAACACCCATTATGAACAGGTGTCTTCTCATGGGTAGTGGCCCGTTAGGATACTTATCAGCGTTCTAATTCCTTTCCTAGATTTAAAGAACTGCCATTTCGATTCTTTTGGTTTGATTTTCTTCACAAACTCCTTTGATTGCCTATGTCCGGGGGACAGAATCCATTCTTTAGGGAATTGTTTCATGCCCCAGCAATTAATACTCTCGCTGTATTTATAGAATTGGGTAATGCCGGTTGTGACCCGACAAACGCAGTATTTGAGCCTTCTTTGGCCAGGCTGTCCGCCTCTTCATTGCCATACTGTCCCTTAAGAGCTATGAGGGACAAACCACAATACGATCACTGCTACCCAAAGGACTAACATCCTACCATTGTATCAATCTGCTTTTCACCCTGGTAAAGTTGCTAGAAGATTCTTCTTTTCTAACTGGAAACCATATTAACACTGAACATCATTCTGAAGAAGTTCTGTCCGTGAATGGCTGTGGGAATTTACGCGATGTACTCTTACACTTTTACATTTTCAATTCTTAGTTATTGGTCACTTTCTTGCACGAATCAATGGTGGTTCTCCTCTAGGAATTACATTGGTGCCGTTTTTTATGTCGTCTAAACTGAGGGTCTTCTCCCTTCACCGCTATATCATAAATCTTTGTATTCGCGTGATGACACGCCTCTTTTCTTGCTCATCCCTCATGCCGTCATATCATCCGCCGACTCAATCGATATACAACTACTGAATTGAAGCAGTTCTGGCTTTGTTCGGTAGTGTAAACATCAGACAATGATTCCACAACCTTCAGTCTTTACTTATTCGATCGTCTCTTTCTTATATCTCAAGATTCCTCTAAATCTGCTATTCACCCAATTAAGCTTGTGTTCCTCCAGGAAGAATTCTAGTGCCAATCATTCATATCAACTGACCAACTGACTTACACCTCAATTCCATAACCTTTGCATTTTCCAACCGGTTCTCTCTTAACCATCATCCTGTAATCGCCCTCATCTCCTTCAGGGTTGGACGGACGAGGTCTGCACTATGCGAGGGGAGAGAGAGAGAGAGAACAAGATCGGCGGGAGCTGGGAAGGCTTGTTCATCCTCAGGTACTAGACATCTTTCCCGGGTCGGACGACTGGAATGAGGATTTGGTTTCTACGAGGATGAATTATTTTCCCTGACTGTGGCTGCTCCCCGGAAAAAGCATCCCGTTACGCCAGCGCCTCGTCGTGAGTTCCCTGAAACGATTGACTTTTCCGTTCTTTTTTTTTAATTTATAGAAATTCATTTGTAAATAGTAAGAAATTTCATTTGAATGTGGAATGTAAAAAAATGTGAAATGTGTGAAAAATGGCAAAAAGGAGGTAAAATGGAAAAGTTGGGGTTAAGTTAGTGTCCGAGCGGATCCAGGTCATGATAACTGAAGTGGTAGAGCAGCGGCGTATCTGGCGGAAGGTTGAGAGTTCAAACCCCGCTAATGACACTGACTTTTTGACCTCAACTAACAAATTTCATTATTGGTAGAGTTAATTGATAATGTCAATATGTTTCATGGTTATTTCTTTGTAAACTTTAACAATGTTTAGTTGTTTTGAATACTGTACTCGTTGTGAGCAGCACAGGCTCTGTTATTGTCATTATTATTATTATTTCCTTATTAGTCAGGACAACCCAGAGAATTAATCGTAAGTTACTACTCTTCAGTTGGCTGAATAACGAGAATGTCCCAGGTATGGCCATAAAAATATTTACCCTGCACAGTAATTTCTAGTAGTACTAATAGTCAATTTAGTTCAAGATTCTAGATTTCCTTATTGTGTACATTATATATAGATTCATATAAAAATTATTCAAAACATAATCTAATTTTTGTTCACTTTAGGAAGGAAACGGGTGAGGAGAGGAGGAAGTGAAACAGGTAGACAAGCATAAATCTGCTCGGTACTGCTCTACAAGAAATTTGGTGTTCCATGTACTTTGTCATCTCTAGGTCGGATCTACGTGCTTCTGTACTAAATTACGCCGTCCCAACTCACCACAATGGATTCCAACACACGGGTATTTGATCTTGAAATAAACCAAAGGTCGCAGGGCTATTTTTGATATTTATATCTTATTTCCTAAATTTATTGTAACATAATTGTCAAGGAAAATTATCTTCGTGACGGCGCCGTTGAAACATCTATGTATCTTAAAATATAATATGTCTAACAGCGAGAATGGGCGGGCGATCAATTTTTATCAACATAGCGCCAACGGTTCATCAATCTCAGATCGTCCCGTATAATTTTACGATAAATTTGGATGGACAACCCGGGACAATGTTATTTTTAGCAACCATATGGCACCAGAGATACGGAGCACACTTTTAAATAAACCGTCAATTTGCTTTTGATAAACAAATGTATAGAAATAGTACTGGGAATGTGAATGAGGATTGAACGTTTTGATTGACATACATATCTTCCTTGTATGTGGGATTATAACTGTTTTTAAGTTTTTATGTGTTTTTTTAAAATATAAAATGGACTTTACTCTTTATACAATAATGCCGACTTCCTTCCGCACCCCTTCAAAATCCAACGTATATAAACTCCCAGCACGGCACACAAGAATGGCACAATTACGCAGAAAACAAACACTTTGAGTGAGTAGAAATACTTTGAATTAAAAATAAAATGTATTTGTATTGTATAAATTCCCTTTTTTCCACATCCTACATGTTTTTGTTTAATTTAAACTATGTTTACAAATCTTAAAGCTAAAATAAGGCTCTGAAGATGATCTCAATGAAGATCGAAACGTTGGCACGACAAATGTTTTTCGGAACGCTATATCTCACCAGACCTCATCATACGATTTTTGATTAAATCGGATAAAAATGGAATTTTGTCGAATAACGTAATTCCCAATGGTTAAAATTTGTTAGATTTTTGTAAAATAAAATCAATCTAGTACAACAAGAATTTATTTTCCTTTTACAATAATAAAATTGAATACTTAAAAATAATTGATTTGTATAGTCAAGGTTTTGAAAAGTGGGATACCAAGGAATTGGGATGAACAATGAGCAGTGGTTTGGTTTAGTGGAGCAATTTTATGTCATGAAAAAAAATTAAGGCTTTTTGTGGACATGGTAGGTTTAATATTGGACACATATAACGGAGCGCCTGCAAAACTAAGGAGGGTTTTACTGTAAGCCCAGTTGGATTTAGATCTTTCGACTGATAGACCCATTGTATATGTTTTTGACGTTCTTATGTGTATTTGTAAAAAAATGGATTTCAGCTGAATTGCCCAATGAGTACTATTCATTAGGGGTTGAGAAATGTGTTGTAGATTTCTTTTTATATTACAGTATTACTGTAGCTGTTTTTAAGGATTTTTCATTTCAGTCTATTTTGAAGATTCCATGTGAAACATTCTACGTATATTTCACGGCCAGAAGAATATTGGAGATGAATTCAGAAGAAAGTGCTACGCCCCGTAGAGAAGGTAATTTATCTAATAATATTGACCTCCACTTATCTAGCTACTGTTCAAAAACGTGATAGACTGTAGGTTAGGAAGTTGATATATTGCCAGGGACAAGACATGTAAACCAGACCTCACCAGGACATGTAAACTACAAGACCAAGGATCCTCTTCTTAGACAATACGGATGGAGAAGGAAGAAACTTACCCAAGAGTAACGAATAAAACGACAGGTATTTAAATGTTAAGGATACGTTTGAATTTACTTGAGATTTACAGGAGGGCGGGATTCCGGTCAAGGGAAGAACGTAACGTCCAAACATGGTAGCGTACCAAACAAATTATAAGGAATTGAGTGAGTGGAAAAATTAGTTTTTCAAGGATCCAAGGAACAAATACCCTGTGTTGTGCAGTGGTTTGATAAGTACCGGGATCAATGGCAAATTTTCATAAGGTGGGCACGACGTGATTCTTATGACGGTGAATAGGTGGGCAAGGTAGACCCGAAAACGTTTGGGAATTTGTCTAATTCAATTAATTAAGAATTTTAGTTGAGATAAAAAAGTGTCACGAGAGGTATTCAAACCTACGATCTTCAGCTAGATACGCCGATGTTCAACCACTTGAGCTATCGTGACCTCGAACCACTCGGACACTAACTTTCCATCTCAACCCCACCTTTTGATTTTTTCCAAAGTTTTGCAATTTTTGAAATGTTGGGTAATCTATTTGATTCTCGGCGACAAATGAAATGGCCACGAAGGGTGAAGTGAACTTGATTTTAACTTATTATATTCACTATTTTTGTGGTCCGCTTGACCAATTAATATCTTTCAATTAATTAAGGCTTTTTAGTTGAGATAAAAAAGTCAGTGTCACGAGTCGTCGCCGAGAATGAAATACATAACACGACATTTGAAAAATGGCAAAAAGGAGGGAAAATGCAAAAAGTGGAGTTGGGATGGGATGTTAGTCTCCGACTGGATCGAGGTCACGATAGCTCAAGGGTAGAACAGGGGCGTATTTATCCGATATCGTGAGTTCGAATCCAGCTCGTGACACTGACTTTTTATTTCATCTAAAAACCTTAATTAATCGAATGATATTAATTCGTCAAGCGGCCCATGAAAACTAGTGACTTTAATTTGTCTAATATTAGGAATTGTTATTAATTAATTACGGTTTTTAGTTGCGACGAAAAAAGTTAATGGCACGAGAGGGATTCGAACCCACGACCTTCGGCTAGATACGCCGCTTCTCTACCACCTGAGCTCTCGTGACCTCGATCCTCTCGGACATCAACTCCCCGTCTCAACTTCACCTTACGAATTTTCCCTCCTCTTTCCATATTTCAAATGCCGTGTAATCTGTTTGGATTCTCGACGACAATTGAAACGGCGACGGAGAACATTAGTGAAGTGTACTTCATTTTTAAATAATTATTCACTGTTTTCGTGGTCCGCTCGGCAAATTAATATATCACAATTAATTACGGTTTTTAGTTGAGACGAAAAAAAGTTAATGGCAAGAGGAGGGAAAATTCGTAAGGTGAGGTTGAGATGGGGAGTTGATATACGAGTGGATCAAGGTCACGATAGCTCAAGTGGTAGAGCAGCGTCGTATCTAGCAGAAGGTCGTGGGTTCGAATCCTTCTCGTGCCATTAACTTTTTTTCGTCTCAACTGAAAACCGTAATTAATTGTGATATATTAATTGGTCGAGCGGACCATGAAAACAGTGAATATTGTTATTAATGATATATTTCGCTCAAGCGACTTCGGCCTTTCCTCGTAGTAATAAATACGAGCATGCTACTGGCTGTACAATTGGAAAATATTGTTTTTCAATATATGTTTAAAGGAAAAAATAATAACGTTATACATGCTAGTGACTTCCTTGATGATTCTGGATTGGAAATTTCCCCTGGGGCTGTAAAATAAATACAGATTTGTTTATTTATTACCTCGGCAAATCGCATTTTTAACTGTGTATTGAAGAGCAGCATACAAATCGTTTTCATCAAAATTTACAATGTGAGTAATATAAAATTCATACACGTGCAGGCTTTAGTATTTATGATTCATTTATAGGTTATTTAATAGATTTTGCTCCTAAGCTAATAAAAGTTTATTTGTAGTTTCCTAGTGATTGTTACAATTTGATCGTTCGCAAAGTATCACAACATGTAATTAGTCTGTTAGTTTATATACTTCCGTATAAATTAACATCAAGTTATAATGAATTAATTTTAATGGAGGGATTACATTCGCAGTGTTTATTTCACAGTTGCACCAGTACTAAGCCCGAAACGAGGGTCGACTTGAGCTGGGTTAAATATGAGCGGAAAAGAATTAATTATGCAATAAATAAAACATGCTGACTTCTCTGAACATTTTCTAGCCAACTTTGGGTGCCTCAGTTTCATCGCTAGAAATATCAGATTCAAGCTTCAAGGGGGTTTTTGAAAAGCTCTATCAGCACAAGTTTGCGAAAGCTGTATCCGCATTATCTTATACTATCTAAACACGGCCCTAGCTGAGCCAATGTTGACAATACGTATTCGTTCTCTTCTATAATATTAATCTGAATTATGCTAAAATTATAACGATAAAAATCTTTTTCTGGAGAATTTTTTTTTTTCAAACATCGTATATTGTTGTATTTGGAGATCGAGGGAAAAGTAATCTTTTTTTTTCTTTGAAAAATATGATTTATTTGTGCAATCTATTGATTTATGAGGCATTCGATGACGGAAATCGCTAAAACGAAAGAACCGCAATAAAAACGTGTGGTGTTTAGTGATAGTTAGTCAATGATGTGACGAACTTGTCGTACTATCGAGAAACTCAATAAATTACGACGCTCTTTTTGTGGATCTTTCCCGTTTAAAAAATAGTGACAAGGAATTATCAAAAAAAAAAAAAAGATTTGATTGCAATTGTATTTACAAATGAACTTTTTAATAAAATATAAAAAAAGGAACAACAACAAAAGAATGGCGGCTCTGCCGTGCTTCAGCACATTAATTTTTAACTGAGAAACAAAATACCAAACTCATTAATTAATAAATGAAAAAACAAAATAAAACACAGGCTCACTGGCGTTGAAAAAAAGATGTGATGCGAGACGATACGGGTGGACGATGTATATCAATTTTCCTCAATTGGTTGATCTTCTGAACTCAAGAAGCATCAAAGAGAGACTGACTGGTTCTCTCCATTTCCGACGTGTTCGACGCTTCGCCCAATCAGATCAATGCATTATAATGATTATTCGGAGATCGTGAGATGCGGACTGGCGTGACGTAGGGTTTAGGAAAACATTTTTTTTTATCGTGCCAACGTTTCGCTCTTTATTAAGTTCAACTTTAGGGTTCAAAGTGTTTCTTTTCAGTGTAGATGTCATTCTTCTCTGTCGAGTTGAGAGCACGCTGAGGACAAAAGAAATTTGAGCACTGATGATGATTTCAATAAATGTCGAAACTAACTGACATACAATTTAATGTTACTTAAAATTCTGTCAGATTTGAAATATTTTAGTCGTGGCTTGCACATAAAATTCATGTATCTAATTTTTGCCTTTCTTACATTCGCTTATTTCCGATGTGTTTTTTTGATAAATTTAGTGTTTTTTGTTATTATTGTATATGATATATATTGTTCTGCCTAGGCAGTTGTTCTAGATTGAAATTCTTTTTATATTTTTTTAATATTTTAAGTTATTTTTTTGAAATTTTGTATCAGTTTATTCACATAGATTTATAATATATTTTTACAGTTGTTTATTTGGATATGCTGATAGAAAATGTTCTTTGTCTGTTGTTTTATGTTTTTATACCAATGTATAATCGTATTACCAGTCGGGGTGTTTTAATATTTTCATTTTGGGCTTAGAAAAAAGTGTACAAATGTGAAGTTTCCCTTGATAATGCCCATCTTTCCAACCCTTAGCAACAATTGCGAAATGTTCATAAAGTATTTTATGTACGGTTTACTATGCTTGTTCTACTTTTTTATTCACAATCTAGATAAGTGGAAATTTTGAAAGATCTGAAATAGCATCCGTTGAATATAAACAGTATCGATATAACTATAAATATTGTTGTCACAAAGCAAAATGACCGAAAGGCTTTGGTTTTTGCCCAGATAATTACGGAAGATACTCTCCCTTCTCACGATATCCAAGAGCACTATATCACTTTCAACAGCTTATTGTACTTCCACCACGTTCTAGATTTATGCTCGCACGAACAATGCTCTATCTTTAAGTTGTCATCAACCATTATTTACAGTTAGAAATAGTATGAAAAATCGAACAATAACAACTTAAACCAGACAAAATGATTATTTTATCATTTAGATGGGAAAATGCTTTAAATTGACAGAGTATTGGCTATAAAGGGCGTCGCATTTTAAAAGACTTTTTAAGTTATTCCGACCCCATTTCACTTTCTTCTTAGGTGTCGAAGTTTGTCAGAAGTGAACATTTATCACAAAACTCTTTAATAAACCGAAAAGAAAGAGAGAGACCAATTGTGGGTGGGTGTGGAAAACAAGACAGACAAAAATAATATAAATTTTATAATTCCAAAAATAATGAACCTTTCAATGCGTTACCAAGTCAGATATTTTAGATGACGTGATAGGTTGGACTTCCTCGTTTCCAGCATCTCGGAGTACTAGTTCTTAAGTCAGTGAAGTTAGTTCCAGTTAAGCTCGCCTTAGGCTAAACCCAGTACGGTAAGTTTAAGTTGGTTTCAGTGTTAATAAGCTTAATAAGTTATTCCATTCGCGAAAGATCATTCAAAAACAGCACATCTCAGTAGAATAGTAAATCTTCAAAACTGAATGGAATTAGTATACAGGATGGTAAATTACCATTTTATTGTTTATTAAAAAATGATATATTCGTAGCAAAATCGAAAATATCAGGTTGTTTCACATTGAATCGCTCGTTTCCACGGTGGAAATTAGTAAAAAAACTTTAAGAAATCAATATATTTTTTAATTACCTTTCTTATATACACATGTTTTAGTAAAGTTAATTTCAGAACTACAAAATAAAGTTTTGATAACGCCCGTAACCCGATAACAAATTGACTGTCAGCTTTCATAACACGTATAATCCGGGTGGCCGTAACCTTCTGTCCGGATTTTTATAGCACAAAGAAGAATACGTATTGCGTAAAATTTATGTACAGAATTCTAATGAATATTATATTTTTAAAGAACGTTTTGTGACAATGTGAAATTCTCACCCAAGAAGAAAGCAAATGTTACATTCTAGGGTGGTGTTTATTTTATAAAACGATTTCATGGTTTTTTTTGGGATTATTCGGAGGTGGTGAGTCCACGGTCGTCAGATATTTTAGTCGTCAGATTTAATTAATTGAAATACAATTTTATCTTACTTCCAATTTTGTCATCATTTTGGTCATGGCTTGCGCGCCCGTGCTTGTCTCGTGACACTGACTTTTCACCTCAACTAAAAACATTAATTAATTGAAAGATATTAATTGGTCAAGGGGACCACAAAAAATAGTGAGGTTGATACGGTGTTAGAATACGTACGACAAAGCAGTGATAATAAAAAGTATTTTGATCTACCTAAAGTACTGGGAAGTTCCAAAAATTCGTGAATAAATAGTTCATTGAAAAAAATATTTTTATTTTTTAAGTTTCTCAAAAATATAAATATAATTCAGACAGAGAAATATTTTTAATAGTAAAATAATAAAAAGTACTTACGTGGAAATAATTCAATTTCTTTAACGTTCCAAGCTTTAAATGCTTTATTAAAGATTTTTCAAAAAATACTTCAAGCAATAGGATTTTTTAAACAGGATCAGATGCAGACAAACCGGATTATTATTATTTATATTAATTTAATTAACATAATTATTTATAATTTATTTTATTACTAATTATTTATAATTAATATTTAATTATTTAAGCGAAAACAATCAAACCTTTTGGTCATTTCATATGCTTCCTGACGTTCAATGCAGAACTTGAACATGTTCATACAATTCCGAAGGTATTTTGAAGCGGTTCCATGAAATAATAAGCGAATAAAATAATAAATCTGTAGCCTTTATTTACATATATACAAAATATCGAGTATACAAATAGAACTTAACGTTGAATTCTTCTTATATACACATCACTAGGACAAAAGACCTGGACAAATAAAAAAAAATAAATCGATCAGATATTAAAACAATCCTTCGGATTATAAACTATACATTACCTTGTAATAATAATTAGATCACTAATGTAAAAATCAGTGCTACAAACAGTGCAGTGGGCGATAAAGAGATGACCGTTGAATCTCCAGCCTGGTCGCTTTGCATTGCTTCTGTCCTTTCACCTGCCCCGAAAAAAATTACACTTAATAAATAGTAATATGTATTTTTTATCAATTACACAGTTTGATAATATTTTTGTCATACTTCATCGGTATAGTGAAGATTTTTATTAACTAGGAATATTACAGTTGGGCGTTCTGTCGTAATAATATCTACAATTTTTTTTGATTATTAGATGGATTGATTGATCTTTAATTAAATAATATTTTATTATAACGAACATATTTAATAGCCTAATCTTAATAAGTTGTGTAGAGATTAGTGACCGTTAATGGATAATTATTCAGATATCGTGAGATGCGGTCTGGTGTCTTATTAACACTAGACCGCATCTCACGATATCTGAATAATTACTTAATAAGTTGTGAGTTATTGAAAATTCAATTAAATAAGGAAAATATTATTTAGATTGTTATACATTTATTATGTATATTGTTAAATAAATTTCACATTTAGTATACGGAACACATTCTTATAGTGGTTTTATTTTTTACGCCAAGAAAATAAAATACAATTTGCAGTCCTCCGTATCCTCAGGGATGTAAGTATACATCGAACTCTTATTAGTTATCGGATCAGATCGGATTTAAAAAAGCATAATATTGGGTTGTCCGTAAAATAATGCAGGATTTTGGTATTAAACAAAAAAAAAGAAACTAGTTACTTTAAAGCAATGTTCTTTAATCAAAATAATTTCCCATACTCTCAATACATTTCTCCCAACGTGTTGGTATCTTATTAATTCCGTCTGAGTAGAATTCAGAATTTTTAGAATTGATAAAGTCAATAAATGCATTTTCCAGTTCCGTTTGATTTTTGAATATTATGTGTTGTAAGTAGTGGTCCAGGTGTCTAAAAAAATGGTAGTCAGTAGGCGAGAGGTCCGGAGAGTAGGGTGGGTGAGGCAAAGTTTCATAGCCAAGCTCCAATAATTTTTGTGACGTTACACGTGACACATGTGGTCGAGCGTTGTCATGCAACAAAATGGGCCCTTTCCGATTGACCAAAGAGGTGGTCAGCGACGGTCGTTTTACTGACTTTGAGTTGCTCTGCAAGTTCTCGAACAGTTGTTTTGGGGTTTTCTTCCACCACTGATCGCAGAACATCATCATTAAGAGAGGAAGGCCTTCCACGACCTTCTTCATCTTCAAGGCTGAAATCTCCCTCCCGAAATTTTTTAAACCACCTTTGCACAGTGCACTCATTAACACAACCCTCGCCCCAGACTTGGTTAATGTTTCTAGCCGTTTGGGCTACGCTTCGGCCGAGTTTAAACTCGTAAAAGAAAATCGTACGAAATTCTCGCTTTGACATTATAAGGATGACTGAATTATTTCCAAGTAGCGGAATGCTACAGAATGCTATCATTTGGAAGAGAATTAATAAGTGTTGACATTCATACAAATGAGTAATCCTGTAAACGTAAACAGAATATTTTATATAGATTTTTTTTAATGAAAACTTAAAATCCTGCATTATTTTCCGGACAACCCAATACAATAAAAATGGCTCAATGTGAACTAATATGATAGGTGTACACAATGTTAATATGTAAAATTAAAAAATTGAATATATATAAAATATATTATTTTTAACGTTTAAATTACAGATTGCTGTATTTTACTCTGTAGAATTATGTATATGTGAAATATTAGTGACCGTTAATCGATAATCATTAGATATCGTGAGATGCGGTCAGGTGTAATGTAGGTTTCAGAAAAACATTTTCTTTATCGTGCCATGTGAGAACCTTTAGGCAGGCTGTCTACGCTTCCTGACTCTTGAAAGGCAAAATTATAAAATTTAATAACTTTAAAACATATACAACGGTTTCTATCATATTGAAAGAATGCCAAGCACACTAAATGCCAAATATCGAATAGTTAACGCGAGGTGGAAAATCTGCGAGGAGCTGGCAAAAAAAGAATGTTACATTCGATCTTTGATTTATCTCACCCATCTTATTCGTTTTGTCTTTCTTTTTTCCCGTAATAATAGGGTTCAGAAAAGTAGACGTTAATCCGTATCGAACGTACGGTTAAGTGCTCGTAAAGTGAGAGGATCAGAATTTATTTCACATTTCGATTAGACGCTGCAACGCGGTAGACTGCCGATGAAGCGGTAATTTTGAAGAATCCACAACGTCACAAAGAAAACAACTTTTATACATTAACATTATTTCAATTTTGTATGGTCTTTAGTGGCTGTTGGTCGATGATTATTGAGAAACTGTGAGAAGGGGTCTGGTGTGATGTAAGTTTCAGAAAAACAGTTGTTTTTATAATGCCAACGTTTCGATCTTTATTTTCAACATCTTCTGGGCTCAAAGTGTTTGCTTTCTACGTAATTGTGCCATTCTTGCTTGTCGTTGGACGTTTTCAACACGACACGCATGGATGGCACAATTACGCAGACGCATACACTTTGAGCGCTGAAGATGTTCTCAATAAAGGTCGAAACGTAGCAGGATAAAATTTTTTTTTCTGAATCACACCAGACCGCATATCACGATTTCCAAATAATTATTTCAATTATTCAGAGTATATATATAATTTTTTCCTCCTTTAATCATAATTCGCATAAGTAAACACATTTCATCAAAATTTGTCAGGGCTCTGTTTAACTTAGAATGAGGATCCTAGATGTAGTGTTCAGGGTTTAAATTTACCGGGCGCTTTCAGAGCTATTTTATCCATTAACTAACAGAGCTTTTGGAAGTTAAATTAATTGTAAAAGAAGTCAGTTCACATAAATGTAATATTTAGAACGACTTGATATTGAGGTACATGCAACCAAGCCTAAATTTCCTACCCTTATATTTACTTGATTCTGGATGAACTGGAAGTCGATTTGAACCGTGAATACAAAAATAAAGATTTGTAGGTAGGCTCACGTAGCCGATCAATATTCAGAGCACTAAGCATAAACATCATCAGACCAACTGATCTGAATTGCCTAACTTCTTCGCTCTGTTTACCTCAGGTCATGGAGGAGAAAATAAAACAGCGGATGTCCTTTCGACAAAATCTCGATTTTACACCTTATATGACAGGAAATGAGCTATTTTTTATAAGCAAAGAAGTACCGTCAATGAACTTCATATATTAGTAAAAAAAAACGAACAATGGTAGTATCTCATTGAAAATTATATGCCCATATTTTCACAGGTCAGAAAAGAAAGTCAAGAAGACTCAGGAATTGACTATAAATTTGCACATATTTTTATGTCTGGACATCTATAGTTATTCGCATTGACCAACACGAAATAATGACCAAAAAGGCTGAGTAAATTCCATCGTATTTGCTGCTAGATTTAGTGCTGAATTTCTACCAGAAAAATTATTTTGCACCATTGAATCCAAACGTGAACAAAATATAGCCGTCGAAGCCCGGTCAAGTAATCGAATACATGGACAGATGTACTACAAGCCAAGAGGGAATACACTAGCTCCTAAAGTTCGCGGTACAACATAATCCCTGAAATCTTCATCAATCAATCATCATCAATCACAACCCGGTCTTTGCCACCAAACAATTATAATTCGAAGGTAACCGACTTTAAAATAATTACTCTATTTGGTACCTTATTCAAAATTGACAAACTAAGGTACTCAGTTTTCATAAATTTGAGCCGTTTTTATTATTTTCATGAGAGTCAATTAATAAAAGTATCTGTTTTGTTTTAGTCCAAAGACGCCCATTGTTTCAAAGTTCCATGTAACTTTGCACTCAGGTAGCATAATACTAACCGTAATTAAAATTTTGTTACCTTCTACGACAACGAGTTTGATGGAGTAGGCTTCAGAGTTGTAAGGTTTGCAAGTGTATTTTCCGCTGTCTGACAGATTTACGGAAGCGAGAGTCAACTGGCTGCTCAGGTCCCGGCCGTCTTTCTCTGTATCCACACTTACGCCACTTCTGGATTGCTGAAGACAAAATTAAAAAATTTTGAAAACGTGACAGATCTTTCTGCGACAATCGCATATTGAGGAGGAGAGAAATAGAGAAAGAGTTGTCATATAAGTGGTCTGTATGCGAGAAACATCGTGAAGTCGTGTTTATATTGACGAAAATACGCTCCTATTAAACATAAAATGAATTCGCATATTAACAAAATATCAAATAGTATTGATGACGCCGACTTTCTTAGCACTCATACTTCTATATTTTTTATGGAAATTTTCTTCCACATGTATGACCCACAAGCCAAACATACAAACTGATATTTTCCCGCCCGATAAGTCTCCTACCTAACCACATACAACTCTATTCACAATCAAGATTTCCTGATCATTAATCAAGTTTCAACTCGTATCAACTTTTGGATTGTCACCGCCACGTCACTAGATTGTAAGCAGCTTTGCCCTGGAATTTTTCTTTCTAGGGGCCTTGATGGAGTTCGATCAGATACATAATAATATACTAAAATACGTACGATTTCATCCTAAAATTCGAATTTCTTACAGAGCATCCTAGGTCGGTAACTTTTCAGCATGATCATGGAAGACATTCATCAACACTCGAACCTATTCTCCATTAACTTTGTGACAATACAGAAATAATCTTACCTTTAATCGCGAACCTGTCGTAGAAGTTTTACCCCTCCAAAACTACATATTTTTATGTATGCTTTAAAATTTTAAAAAAGTTTTACGAGGGTTCATATGAAAAAAATCGGGTTCGAATGCAGCGGCCACCAACTCCCCTATGGGTTCCGTATAACCACGATTAAGTAAATATAGAATAAAAATGAATAAAAACAAATCGCAAATTGTGTCTGTTACCCTCCGTTACAAAATACACCCAAATCTGAATAAAATTACACTTCAAGTGAACCACCTAGTATTGTATGTAGACCAGAGGTTGACAGGAAATGACATACATAACATAAAATCGCGGCATTAAACTACAGATAGAAGACAACAAAACAACTTGCAACGCCCACATGCCCATCCACAGATTTGTCCTATGGAATGGCACAAAAATCGAAGGAATCAAGGGATTCAATCCCTCCTGTAAAAATACTCGCGCGATCATTAGTACTTGATTTCCGTAGTTCAAGCCACCTGACTTTTTAACTTGTTATAAAATGACTGGAATTTCATTTCAAATTATTCCATCTTCCTCTTTCATGATGTTACTACGCTTACTCTTACAGCCTGGCCAAGGAAGGATCAAATACTGCGTTTGACGGGCCACAACCAGTACTACCCCACTCTTTAAGCACAGCGAAAGAGAGTATAAGTTGCTGGGGAATGAAACATATCCTCAAAGAATGGAATACGTCCCCCGGATGCAGGCAGTCGAAGGAGTTTCTGAAGGAAATCAAACCTAAGGAGGCGAAATGGTTACTCTCCAAATCAAGGAGGGGAATTAGGAGGCTGATAGGTATCCTAACGGGACGACACCTCTTCATAATGGGCACCCTACCAGACCCCTTCTGCCGCTTCTGCGAAACAAAAGAAGAAACGGTTCGACACTACCTAGCTGAATGCGATAGGTAGGCCAGGGAAAGATTCGACACTTTCGAAGGAGAGGACATAACTAAAACACTCCCCAGGATGAAATGGTACACCATAGTCCAGTAGGTTTATGCAGGACTCGTTAGCCGACCAGGTCCCGGACCTTTTAGGGATGGGGTACGGGCCTACCCAGGCTTTTAACCCCTCGGGTCCTGGTCGCCCGCCCTGCGTAATATATATACGCTTACCCTTCCTTACAGTCCTCTTGGAGGATGAGACTTCTCTGCCCTTGCCATCAAACGTGCACATCAAGCCATCCTTTTTTTTTATTCGATATATTATAACAATCTAAAATGTTGATTACAGTAAGTAATTTGATGAAAAATCGATAGATTTATATTGCACATTGAAGCGAACAATCAATATTATTCTCCAACTTCATTTCACTTTTTAATCTTCGTTTCATAGTACACATAAAGTTTAGTCGTGGGGGCCATTTCCTTTCGAGTCGCCTGATGGGTCTGTAGGATGAGTACTGTTCAACAATGCGATTGTTAGGGTGATGAGAGTAATTATGGTTGAAATCTGTGGTGTCTAGTGACCGTTAGTCACTGGTAATTTGGTGAAGAGGTGCGGCTTGGCGATGGAACTTGTTAATTTTTAGTCAATTAATTCTTTAGACAATTGGGATTTCAAGGTCGTTGTGAGCGTGTATTGTACATATATATATATATATATATATATATATATATATATATATTACGCAGGGCGGACGACCAGGACCTGACGGGTTAAAAGCCTGGGTAGGCCCGTACCCCATCCCTAAAAGGCCCCGGACCTGGTCGGCTCACGAGTCATTTTATCATTTTATCCCGGGGAGTGCTTTGGTTATGTCCTCTCCTTCGAAAGTGTCGAATCTTTCCCTGGCATACCTATCGCATTCAGCTAGGTAGTGTCGAGCCGTTTCATCTTTTGTCTCGCAGAAGGGGTCTGGTAGGGTGCCCATTATGAAGAGGTGTCTTCTCAAGGGGCAATGGCCCGTTAGCATACCTATCAGACTCCTAATTCCCCTCCTAGGTATTGTACACATAATGCGAAGCATTTATAAATGATTTGAGGACTTTAGTCTTAAGGATTGTAAACATTGGTTCCCCATAGTTGTATTTTATGTCCAAATAGTTTGTAGACTGTAAATTTGTTTTTCGTCGATAGCTTGACCTATAAGTTTGTAGTTTCTGTTCGTCTACATACTTGTCGTTTACATGATTTCACATTAATCGGGAGTCTAAGTGGAACTCAAGATACTCAACCCAGTCGGATTTGGGGATGGGAACATTGTTTATAAGTGAGAGTAGATTTGCGTCGGAGTGTAAATGTGATATGGACGAACTTGCTCTCGTTTATTATCATTTTACATTGTCTACACCAATCTCCTATACATGATAATCCTTTGCCGATGCTTCAAAGCAATCGCGAGATCGGGTCAGAGGGAAATACAGCTGCGTATCGGCATACGATCCAAAAACGGTAGGAAACATTTGGTTTTCAAATGATATAAAAGATTGTCCTGTGCACACTGATATGGGCTAGTCTCGCAGCCAGTGTCGTAGGCGGAGTAATCTGTTAATCGCCGCTGCTCTACCACTTGAGCTATCTTGAATTCGAACCACTCGGACACTAACTTTCCATCTCCACCTCACCTTCGAATTTTCCCTCCTTGTTGCCATTTTTCCAATGTTGTGTAATCTGATTTTCGGCGATAATTGAAATAGCGTCGGAGAGCTTTAGTGAAGATATATTTCGTTTTAACTTTTTTCAATTTTCGTGGTTCTCTTGACCAATTGCGATCCTGCTAGTGACATTGATTTTTTATCTCAACTAAAAATCTTAATTAATTAAAATATATCATTTGATCAAGCGGACCACAAAAAATAGTGATTTTTTTTAAATGCTGAAGTTTAACAACTTGAGTCCATCTGGTTGATGTGATGCAGTTAATAAGGGCTATTTGTGATTGCTCAAAGGTGGCTCATATTCACGCTTAGCACGCCACTTATATTGTTTCTTTGAAAGCTATTATCTTACTCCTCAAATTCAAGCAGTCTTTTAAACAAGATATAATAAGTAAAAGCAAACAGTTTTAAATGACTACTTAAAGAGATTTTTCGGGGTGGGCCTTCATTTATGTTCATATTACAATAACTTCATTCCTTTCTCTATATTCTAGCTAGTGAAAATTGTAAATCTGCTAATTGTAGATTCGCTGATCCTCGGTAAATTGAATTGGCCAGAAGTAAATCTAAACAGAATTAATTCCAACTCCAGCTATCACGCGCTATCTAGATATATGTGGTATTCTTAAGCTAGTCGAGTTAGAAAACTAACAGACGCTACAAATATCTTCAGATAAGATCCAAACAGTCTTTCTTTTTCTGTAAAGACATGTCGTCCGAAGTTCACATCGGTGTTATTTGTTTCAAATCGTAAATTATATAATGAAATGAAAAGTTTACCAGAATTAACAAGGATATAATTTGGGGCTTTATCCAGACCTGAATCATTTGCAGAATTAAACATAGCGGTTCCGCCGAATTTGTGAAGAAAGTTTGAGCAGAAGTCAATTTTTACGAAAGTCACGTCCTCGGCAAAGAATGTCCCGAAGAAATTTGCCCTCCCCCACGGCCATTCCTCCCAGGGCTTTTCTCAGTCTTCTAAAGCAACTGAGCATTTTGCCAATTGTAGAATACAAGTTATGTAATATGTTCGCCAAGTTTCGCCCCGGCTTCACCAACTTCCTTTTACACCGCACAGTTTCAATTTCCATTTTATAACCGCAGTCGGATTAATAAGATATTCCGTTCCGTCGAAGGCCACTAACAAGTCCCTAGGGTCCGTGCTTTTTTTTTCTAATTTAAAAGTTTTAGCATCGCAACGAAAACTTGATACTTTTGCCATTATTCAGCTCTACAGCTTTTCACCTTTCATGCCAGTGCAAATTTGATGAAAAGTCCTCGATGAGGAAAAATCTTACTTTTTTTTAATAAATATTACTTCTTATTTCTTTTAAAATCCTAAAAAAAGCAAATCTGATACAATCAACAGAAATCTGTTTCAAAGTTTTTTCTTTATAGAGGAAAAAGTTTGGTATAATTGTGTTAAAAACATACTCGAGTGCCTGTTCCAACTGGTATAATACGATAGATATTTCCATAGATATTTCTACATTTCCTCATCCTAAATGTCGGTTCAATTAATTTTATACGATTACCATGTTTATATTTGTCTGGCGGCAGATTAGCTTTTACGTATCGGTCAGTCCATTTTCATTTTATAATATGCAATGTGTTATTAGCGAGATTAATGTGTGTAAAGTGCGAATAGCCCGTGATGTTTTACCTTTTTTCCTTGTCCATGATTATTCAGAAATTGTGAGATGCGGTCTCCTGTGGTGTATGTTTCAGAAAAACATTTTTTTTTTATCGTGCAACGTTTCGATCTTTATTGAGATCACCTTCATGGCCTGGGATTTACAAACGTTGGTACAGCAAAGAAAATGTTTTTCTGAAACCTAAATCACACCAGACCGCATCTCGCGATATCTGAATAATTATCGATTAGCGGTCACAAATCTCTACACAAATCATATTAGTATCATTCATATAACAATGTTTCAAAACAAACTTACAATTTCAACTTAGTTTTTAAAAATAATTGAGGAGGTGTGAGTATATGAATACAGATGGTTTTATTGTTGCTAAAACCCATTTTTGTCTAGAAAAAACTGGTGGAACTATTTTTTAAACAAAAAACTATTAAAGCAATTTGTAATTAGAAAAATGAGTTAAAACTAATTTCTGAACAAAGAACCTATTAAAACCAGTTTGAGAGTAGCAAAAGCTGTTAAAACTAGTTTGTGAATTTAAAAAGCAATACCATAGGTAGGTTTCTAAAATGATTTTTTTATCGTGCAAGCGTGTCCATCTTTATTGAAAATATCTTCAGGGCCTAGGATTTACAAACATTGTTTACATTTAACAAAAACATCTAGGTGGAAAAACAACGCCAAAAAATAGATTTTTTTAAATATTTAAACAAAGTATTTCTTTTCAGTCAAAATGTTCGTTTTCTGCGTAATCGAGCCGTTCTTGCGTGTCGTTTTTTAAAATTTTTTTTAATTAGTAGGGAGCTTTCTTAGTTTGATTTTCCGTTGTTTTTTATTTTATAATGTGTGGTATTTAGTGAGCATTAGTCAATCGTTTTTCGGAGATGGTGGGATGAAATCGTGAAAAATATTTTCTTTATCGTGCCAACATTTCGATCTTTTTATTCACTAGTTTTCTTGGTCAGCATCGCCAATTAATATCGTTCAATTAATTATAGTTTTTAGTTGAGATAAAAAGTCAGTGTCACGAGCGGGATTCGAACACATGATCTTCCGCTCGATACGCCGTTGCTCTACCACTTGAGCTAGAGTGACCTCGACCCACTCGGACACTAACTTCCCTCTCGACCCCACGGCGTATCTAGTCGAAGACATCTAACGTTGGCCCTACCCTGTTAGATCTAGCAATTTTCAAAATTCTTACAATTCTACGTCATTATTTTTCTCCATTTAACACGACCTAACAGAGTTAACGGAAAGATCGTAAATACTTCTATTAAAATGAACCTCCTAAACCCTACTGACAGACAAGCCAGTTGGGGAGATCAAAACGACCGATAACTATCACATTGTAAACAAACTGTTAGCTAGTTTCATTAGTGTTCCAAGTGAGTGGTAAACTATCATAAAACACCAATTGAGAATTTATTATTTTTCAAAATTAAAATTTATACAACCTAAAAAATTTCCGTTAACATAAAAACCAGCCATAATTTTTTATCGCTCTCATATATTGACTGAATATAACGAAAATCAAAAATAACCGCAAAGTACAACATATAAAACACATCAAGAGTTGAGTTATTTTCATCAAACGATAGGTTGAAAAAGGACGAGTTTATGAGTAATTTTTTTTTCAATTAAAATATTTATTGGATTGGTTTAACAATCCGAACTTCCTCTAAAAAGAAGAAAACTATTATCAACTGTCTATAATTTACGCTAAACTAGTATAATTTTAGTAAGCAGTTCGTATATTAAAATCGCTTTAGCACCTAGCAACAATATAAAAAGAATATAAGCAAAGAATATAAAAGAATAAGATCCTCGGAGCATCTTGTGTTTAAAATGAAATGGGTCTTATTTGGTTTATACCGTCTTAGCTCCAGCAGGTGGGTAGTAAATTGTCCCTTTTATAGATGAATATGTAATGAACTATGCTGTGTGTTTTTTATCTGGAAATTTAATAGAAATACGAAATATTGTAAATTTATCGTATAAATCTTGAATTGGTCATCTGATAACCAACTGTTTCTATTTATTCTACGAGTTTAAATATATCAAAACAACTCTGCCTTAATTTTATACAGTAGACTCAGTAGACATACAGATCTGCTCTGCCAAGAAAAGACGACTACAATATTTTATCCTTTCTCGGTCCACTTAACATCTCTTTTTCTGTATTTAGGGTTCCATTCTTCGTATAGGCCACTAGACAGGCCTACGATTGGAAACATGCGTAGATTATGTGCAGGTTTATCAACGAATATCATATCGCTTTTCTGTGCTTTGTGTTCTACTAGTATTTCTAGTTATCAAGTTTTATTTATTTATTAGTGTCACTTAGTAACATATAATTATTAATATTTTAATAATGAGTACAATTTAGTGAGGAAATTTATACAATTCTTACGAGGTTAAACACCGACCAGCGGTGAATCATTCGCTCACCAACGAAAATTCAACCGCAACTACAGAGCACTCTTCTCAAACCTTAGACCGATTTGTTAAGACACAGCCTGCATTACACTAGATAAGACACTAACTTTTAAGAAACACATCAGCTCCACTATTACAAAGGCGACAAGAGCCCTGATGGTGTGCAGGAGAATAGCAGGAAGAAACTGGGGATGCAGACCAGAGACCCTGTTATGGATGTACACCGCAATAGTAAGACCTCTACTTACATACGGAGCCATAGCCTGGGCTAATAAAGCGGAACAAGTCACAAAAAGAAAAGAACTCACAAAAATACAGAGACTTGCATGTATCTGCATAACAGGAGCAATGAGAACATGTCCTACGACTAGCATGGAAAAAATATTGGGTCTAATCCCTCTACATCACATGGTAGAAAGGACAGCACAGAAAACCACAATTAATCTCATCAGAGAAAAACCTCCAACAGGAATAAAACTGAAATGGAGAGACAGCAATAAACTGTGAAAAAACTATCCACTACTCATGGCTCCAAGAGATGACATGAATAGGATGTTTGAATTTAATCAAAAATTCCGAACACATCTGGGCATAAAAAAGGAATGGGAAGGAACGGAAATCAACTCCTATAAAAATGGCACCATCCTTTGGTACACAGATGGATCAAAGATACAAGAAGGTACAGGAGCAGGGGTATTTGGACCTGGCATCAAATACTCGGAACCCATGGGAAAACTCACCAGTATCTTTCAAGCAGAGATTCACGCAATAGAAAGATGTGTCCAATTCAACTTAGATAAAGGATACAAAAACAAGAAAATAGCTATCATGTCAGATAGCCAACCAGCTATCAAAGCACTAAGTTCAAACATCATTAGTTCAAAGATGGTGCTGAACTGCAAAACCAAATTAAATTTATTAGGTACGCAGAACAAAGTAAGCCTCTGCTGGGTCCCAGGACACATGGGCGTAGATGGCAATGAGAAAGCGGACACCCTTGCAAAGAAAGGGGCAGCTACACCGCTAATAGGACCTGAACCCTTCTGTGGCATAGGAATTCACACTATCAACGAACATCTCAGACAGAAGGACAAAAAGAAAATAAGGGAACTCTGGAGTACACTTAGTGGACACAAACAATCCAAGAAATTTCTAACCAATTTCGGAAAGAAAGAAATCACGGAATGTGTCAAAGGAAGCAGGAATAGACTGCGAATCCTAACAGGATTCCTAACTGGACACTGTAGACTAAATGGACATCTAAAGAAAATGGGAATAATCCAGGATGGCACATGCAGATTCTGCAAAGAAGCAGAGGAAACACCAACACACCTGCTAACAAACTGCGGAGCGACATTAGCCCGTAGGAGGAAGTGTTTTGGGACGTATAATGTGACCATAGAAGAGCTTCAACCACTGAAACCGGGCCTATTAATCAAATTCCTTGATGAAATAGGACTCACCGATGTGCTTTAGGCACAGAACGGGGGATACAATAGCTCTTAAAGGGCGCAGTATACACCCCCTGATATATCATCATCATCATCATAAGACACAGCCTTCCAAATTGATTCTTCGGAAAACGAAATACGACTTTCACTTGATAACAATTTAACTCCCTACAACACCCAACTGATGAAATCAAAAGGGTCTCACCAAGTACTCCACCCCGTCACACGGAAGAGGTGCTAGTGATTTTGAATAAAAAAAAGGTCAATTTGTAAGTATGCAGGGCCGCTGGATTCGAACACGGGACCTTTACCTTACAGTGATGAGCGTCCAAATAGTTGAGGCCATTGAACCTCTAACCCTTACCTCTATTCTTATTCAATCTACAGAATAAAAGAACCCGGTCATTTTTAAAAAACACAAAACATTATCTACGAGAAAATGTGAGAGAAGAGAGCCTAGACAAAGAAACAACCGCAGTGCACGAAACGCCAAAAGTATGGTCATACTGCTATAAGCTGCCTAAATGTGTAAATTGTAGAAGAAATCAGTCCTCTTCCGGCTGTGGTAAACCACGCGCCCGTTGACTTTTAAGCGGCGGAAATAACCTCGCCACCTACCGAGGATGTGCCATTTAGAAAAAATTGTAGTACATTCAAAACCATAAGGAGACCCACAAACGTCGTTCAGCCGTTACTCCACCAATCAGTAAAACGCCAGTTGCACTCAGGAAAATGACAAAGTTTTTTGAACAGAACCATGAACAACCTGCGAATTCCACTAGACCTCATCTACAGTCCTGAACTGGACGACCACCAGCCAGCAAAAACACCTCACCTACGCCGAATTTTCAGGGTCTGTGGGACCAACAATTCCTTCTCCCACCCCGCCCCAACTCTCTTTACAACATCACGACCCACCACAATTACTTCTTAAATTCTTAAAATTACCACACTGGTATTCAATCTTAATACCTTTGAATCTGAATTATTTCCTAAATATTCCCGATCATCTCTCCGAGGACCCTTCGTCACAGTTCTTCTCTGGCATTCAAATGGATTAGTCAAACGCAAACTTGGGCCAGAACATTAAACGTTAGAAATTGCCGTATTACTACTAACCCAAACAATACTTTCATATAAATTGATACACGAGTAACAAAACATCTCACACAGCACAAAAAGCTCTTGGTGCTGCAAACCCAGTAAGAAACACTATTTCCAATCACCTACATCTATCTGAAATCACCGACTCCTATCAACCCACCTCAATTGTTATTTCCCTTCTCCATTTCCGATCATTTTGTCAGCAGTGCATTTTACTCGTACGTCCACATATATTATTCTCAATTTGATCCGATTTTCCGATAACTAGGTTTTCGATTTATAGCCGGGGGCGACTTTAATGCAAAACATACTGGATAGAGCAGCAAAAACACAAATTTCCATGGCAGACTATTAAAGAACATTCTAGTCTTCTTAATTACACTTTTTTATTTCTTGATCAACCAAACTACACGCCCAGTGATGAAAACTGCAGTCCCGATTTGATAGACTTTTGCGTGGCATGACAGGTTCCTTCTTTCCCTCCATCCAATCTTTAAACTACAGCCCTCATGTACTCCTCACTCACGACTTAACTCCCCATCATAAACGATGTAGACCTTTTTTACACAACCCAATAAACTGTTGTTTTAACATATCCTTAGAAAACCTTAAAACTAAACATTCCGCTTGAAGTAATATTGTAGATAACATATTCGGAGGTCACCATAGCTCAAGTGGTAGTGCAACGGCGTATCTAGCCGACGATTGTGGGTTCTAATCCCGCTCGAAACACGGACTTTATTATCTCAAATAAAAACTTAATTAATTGAAAGATATTATTAGGTCAAGCGGATCATGAAAACTAGTGAATTTAATAGGTTAAAATGAAGTATGTCTTCACTAGAGCTCTCTGTTCCCACTTCATTTGTCGCCAAGCATCAAATAGATTACATGACATTTGAAAAAATGCAAAAAGGAGGGAATATTGAAAAGGTGGGGTTGAGATGGGAAGTTAGTGTCCAAGTGGATCGAGGTCACGGGAGCTCAAGTGGTAGAGCAGCGGCGTGGGTTCGAATCCCGCACGTGACACTGATTTTTTTATCTCAACTAAAATCTTTAATTCATTAAGTAAAATTATTAATATCGTTCGTCTTGTATAGAAGTATACTATTTTCCCTATGTATATTACTAGCAATAAGTAAATTTAATTAATTAAAAAAAAATATTTTCTCAAGTTATAACTTTTTCTTAAATTAATTATCAGGGAGGTTATGAACGGTATGCAATATAAGTTTTATTTTAAATTAATCCTATAACATTCTAACTTTCATTATACTATAATAAGTATACTTTTCGATGTGGAAATGTTAGTTCGAAATAATAGTATACTTTTCTGTACTTTTCAATCGTTTCACACATATAAATAAAATCGCAATTTTTTTATTATCTTCGGTCTTGATTGTAAATATAATGTTGTAGTTAAAGTCTAGTAATTTTCTAACTGTTAAGGATATCGCCATAAATCCGGTGTTATTGTTATTTATTGTAATCAAAACAGTTTTATAATAAAAAACCATTGGTATTTTCTTATCAGGACAGATGTGATAATTGCTTATTTAGAGCACAATGCAATTCAATTTAAACATTGCATTCTATAACAAGATTGAAAACCCTATCGGACTGGGACAACAGACTGAATAACAAAACACTAGGGCCCTTGACGTCTGTACCGACTCGGCGGGTGGAGGAATCTTTTGTGAGAGTCGTCTCGGGACGTCCTGAGGGATTTAAAAGGAAAACGCGGCTCAGAAAGCATGGAGACTTTGAAAAGATTTTCCAGAAAACGATCCAGTTGTAAGAACCATGAACGAATTGCGAAAGGTAAGAAGGTTAAAGTCCAAAATTATTTCCGTCCTATAGAGATATTAACGTTTTAAATAAAAATAATTAAATATAATAATGAAAATTACACCAAAGAAAAAGTAGTAGGTAAAAACATAAAGTTATGGTGGCATCATTTAATGAAAAAATTCATTTGTAAAAATGTGCAATTAAATCGACAGATCTTGGGAAAACAAAGTATAAATGCAACTTTGAAGCTTAAAAGTTTGGTACAAGTTGAAAATTACCTGATGACATGTTGAAAAATGGACTCTCTAGTTTTCGTGAGCCGCTTTACCAATTAATATCTTCCACTTAATTAAGGATTTTAGTTGAGATAAAAATGTCAGTGTTAGGACCGGGATTCGAACCCATGATTTTCGACTAAATACGCCGCTGCTCTACTATTTGAGCCTCCTCGATCCACTCAGAAGATCATGGGCTTGAATTCCTCTCGTGATACTTTTTTATTTCAACTAAAAACGTCAATTAAATGAATGATATATATTGGTCCACGAAAGGTGAATTATTTTATTTATCTTTTGATATGTTTGATCATTTTTCTTATGCAAGCAAACCGTAGCCATTTCATTTGTCGCCGAGAAACAAATAGGTTAAACGACATTAAAAAAAGAAAAAAAAGAAAAAAGGAAGGAATATTCAAAAGGTGGGGTGGAGATGGGAAGTTAGTGTCCGAGTGGATCGAGGTGACGATAGCTCAAGTGGTAGAGCAGAGGCGTACGAAGCCGAAGGTCGTGGGTTCGAATCCCGCTCGTGACACTGACATTTTTATTTCAACTTAAAACCTTAATTAATTGAAATTAATCAATAATATTCATTCAATTCAATATTTCCATTAAAAAGAAATCCTTTTGTTAAAATAACACTAACTGAAGAACACTAACCTTCCAACGAAAATGGAAATATCTAAATTGATACTCTAGGATGAACAATAGTTCAAAATTTAAGATTCTGAAAAAAATCCCACTATTAATTAATTAATTAATTATTATTTTTGTTTTTAATTTTATGTATATATGGATTGTAATATAAGCATATTTAATTTCAATTTTATGTCAATACGTAGCTATTCTAGTTATGCCATGAAAACACAAAGATTTAAAAGTGTAAAATATTTACTGTAAAATCATTTGTTCGAATGAAATCAAAATAACGTGCTATATCTTCACAAATAATTTTAGAATTTAAATAACGTGTTTTCCTGTTCACTTTGTCAAAAAGGAACTAGCCATTTGCCGTTTTCAACGTGTACAAAATGAACGAGATATTTTTTATTTTTTTCTGCACGGGAATTGAAAAGGGGGTGAACGGGATAAAACTGACAAGTGGAAAAAATGAAAGCTGGATTTGTGGCCGACGCCAATTCTCGCGAATTATCCACCGTACGCGCTCAAATTTGACGTGACAAGTCAACGGGGTGAAAAATTGCATTATAAAACAACGATCGAAGTTGAATATAATTGTAGATCCTGGAATATTTGTCACCTTCATACTGCGATGCTTTTTGTATAACAAATCAACGAAAATCTATTACAAAGTTAAAATTTTTTCAATCTTGTTTTCAGGAAAATATTGAAATTGGAATAGATCAAACGGGTTGATCTTGGGACTTATCCTTTTTATGTAAATTTTATTATTTATGTACGATCTGAAAAAATGTTTAGAAGAAGCAGACTTATTAAATGAATAACTTAAAAGGATAAAATTACGTCAAAAATTATGATTTTGTCGTCTTGTAGCCAGTCGACAAGCCTGGTAGGACGTTGCCCTTTCATGTGGTAGAACTCCACCGATCTCGAATGGCAGGTTAGCGTTAGTCTGCTTCCAACTTTGATAAAACGTTCTTTCTGTCCAAGAATCATCGTCCCTTCTGTTCCATCTGAAATCAGAAATCGTTTTTGTTTACATGATCGGATATCATCGTTGGCGTTGTCGGTACAGCCCTTACACATTAAGTTCAATGATATTATTAGTAAAATTGACATGTCAAACCAAAAAACTGTGACAGAACTTTCAAATTAAAATTAAAATCGAACACCAATTTTCAAACAAAATAAACAACAAAAGAATCCATAACTCTTTAGTAAAACATCAAATACAAACGGTATTCCATTTTTTAATTCATGCAATTCCGCAAATGAAAAAAAGTCTTACAACAGTCTTAATGCAATCTTGGCGATTTCTTTAATAATATAATCTACAATTGATCGATCGATAAGCGACGGCTAACATTTAGTGCTAAGTCGGATAAAGAGAGATATCAAATATAAAAGTTTTCGTGGTCTGTTTGAAAAATTAATATCATTAAACTAATTAAGCTTTTTATTTGAAATAAAAAAGTCAGTGTCACGAGCGGGATTCAAACCCACGATCTTCAGCCAGATACGCTTCTGCCCTAAAACTCGGACACCAACTTCCCATCTCAACTCCACCTTTTGAATTTTCCCTTCCTTTCGCCATTTTTCAAATGTCGTGCAATCCATTTGATTCTCGGCGACAAATTAAATGGCCACGGAGAAATTTAGTGAAGATATACTTCATTTTATCTTATTTATTTCACTAAATTAAGTAAGATTTTTAGTTGAGATAAAAAAAAGTCCGAGGTGATCGAGGTGACGATAGCTAAAGTTGTAAAGCAGCAGCGTATTTACTCGACGTTAGTGGGTTCGAATCACGCTCGTGACACTGATTTTTTTTATCCCAATCAAAAACCTTAATTAGTTAAATAAAACGATTGTCCTTTTTTCTATTTAAATCATAAAATCACATCAACAAAATAATGTTCCAATGTAAATGAACACAGGAATTTTGGAAAATACGATTAAGGGGTAACAAGAGAAAAAGTATGAGAGTGAATAAATTAGTACAGTGAAACAGCAAAATACAAGTATTGTCAGATACTTTCAATTGTTTAACGGATGTCGTTGAAAATAACGAAAACTTTTGAAGGGTTGTCTTATTTTCTTGTTCTAAAATATATAGCCGGGCCCAGATTCTGAATTCGAACTCTTATTTCACAAATTAATTTATACGAAGGCTCTCATAAAGTTAATTAAAGGGAGTACGAACTCGACTTTGCCGTTTTTTGCAGACAAAAGGAATGAAATATAATTACAAACGTTGGCCAAGCGGGTTCTCTTTGGCTTTATAATGAAGTTTTCCCACGGCTTCGCTTTTCTTCTTATCTATGCGATGTTTTATTGATTCGTTCCTTTCAAACAAATAACATTAAAAACACTTTCTTATACTATTTTGATCACGTTTATATGTTAATGGTCTCTGTATGTAGGATTCCAATATGAGTGTATGTATAAAAATAACAATATATATATATTAATAATGGTTGTTCTTATTTCTAATTCGTTTTTATTGCTGCTAGATAAGGCAGATTTAATAACTTTCAGTTTTCTACCAAAGAAGAGACGATAAGAAGGTCTGAATGGTCGTAAAAGCCCAAACCACGGTTTCACCCGTAGAGCTTAAAAAAGAAATCTTACCGCTTACCATTTTACTTCATTCCTAACCATTGTAATGAAAAGTTCATGTTTTCTCATAGTATTATGTATTGCTTATTTTTCAATATCTTATGGGCCAAAGCCCGCGCAGGTGCCCTTTATGCAGAGAAAGGTTGCTCGATATATCCCACATAATAGAGTCGTATCATGCCTTGGCTCCATAAAGAGAGCGTGTAGGCATGCAGCCGGACTTAAGAAGAGTCCTCGAGCACGGTAGCGAGTTTCAGAGTCCCCGATTCCGCTTTTTAAGGAAAATTGTATTTTTTATGGTATAAAGTATGTCTTGTGTGTTATGTGTCTATATGTTTTGTCTGAGTGAATGTACTTATTAGCGTGAATGGCAAGGGGGAAGGGTGAAATATAACGTCATCAACCCCCCTCGAGGTTTGTGTGTGTTTGGAGTCGATGGCAGAATATTTATGAAAGTACCACATCGACCCCAAATCTAGTTTAGTTTAAGTATAGGTCGGTGGAGGAAAATCAAGTACTCCACCGACCAAACGGAATGAGTGTACTGTATGAATGTATTTATTTGTATGAATGTTGTGTTTGAACGGGTATAGAATATAGACTCAGTGGGGGCTGAAATGATGTCGGAAGCCCCAGAAAAAACCCGATGAAAAGTTATCTATTAGCAATTGCCTCTCTTTTCGGAATACTATTTATTCCGGGCTATGATTCTATTCTATGATTATATTGCCCCAAGTAGGAGGCGGTATTCCTTTTCGCATCTCTTAGTTTACTGACAGTGGGAGGTTTTGGATTTTTAATTTATTATGGTAGTAAATTAGACTGATTTCTGAAGAAAATGCTGCAAAAAGAGATGTCCACATCAGTCATGGCATCTAACTCAATTCTTTGTCCAACTAGCCATTCGTTGTCGTCAAAAACGTGAAAAATCCTTGCCAATAAAATTCTTAGTTCATGGAATATATTCACGGATGACATCTTCTGACTATACCTGAGCACTCAAAGTTTTAGTAGAAATTATGTGTCTGATTAATTTTATTCCAGACCACATCATCACACCATATCGACCGAGCTACTGGGTTAAAAAATAGATGATTTGTCGTTTATTTGTCTAGTATATCCTCTGACGTCAACTGTTAAGAAAAAACCAAGATTAATATGGAAGTCTGGTGGTAAAAGCTCAACAAAACCTAGTTACCCAAACATTAGGCAACATACGAAGACTAGCGAACCTATGTATCTCATGGGCAATGAGATCAACCCCTACAAATGCATTACAAAATCTCCTAAACCTACAAGGAAGGGCTAGGAAAAGCTTGGGCTCCAGAAACAATAATCGTAATAATTCGAGCAGACAACCATAATCAACAAAATCAGACACTCATAATTAGAAATGGGGACTGATTATATGATCCCGGAAACAATCTTCACAACTTCCTATAAACGAACTATAAAGGAGAGGAAAACTCAGGAGAGCATCAGAGACAATGATATGGTATTTAGATGGCTCCGAAATAAACGAAGGGACCGGATTAGACGTTTTCTGTACAAGCCCAAAACATGAGCCATCAAACTCATTAGGGAAGTACACTTCGGTCTTTCAAACGGAAATACATACCATCAATGCTTGTACCTTGGAAATCGTAAAAGAGGTTACACTGACCAAAAATCCTCATAATATCAGCTAAGAGGCCATTCAAGCATTAGCATGTAAAAGAATCACCTCAAAATTAGGCAGTGACGGTATCCAAAATTTCCAAAACCTGGGGAAACATAACCAACTGATGATATCTTGGGTGCCAAGACACAGGGGAATTTTGGATAACGAGAAAGAAGATGGTGGATGGTGGATGGATGGATACCAGGGACGGGAGGAGTTCCCTCCTGAGCACTGCAGCTGTACAGCTTATTGTACTATACCCTGGCTCCATTTTTGGGGGAGGGCTCACAACAGAAAGTGAACTTGAGCCCCCATTGTACCAGTGTTCTTCCATCGAAGAAACTCATCTTTAAAGGGGGTTGGGACCAGGTTCAGGGTCGCTGAGATCTGGTCCGGCCCCTTCCATTGATGAGTGCCGTGTCAATTTCTTTTAATTGCGGCCACCGGTCCCCTTAGGTGTCAGAAAAATTCCAGAGGCGATGGTGATGATCGAACCCACGACCGCGGGGTCTACTAGCCGAGAGTCTGACGCCTTAACCACTCGGCTACCGTGGCCCCCGAGAAAGAAGATAGTTTGGCCAGAAGAGGTAAAAGCACTGCTGCACTTTGAGAGGGCTAAACTCAAAGGAGTGGACGGACTACTAATCGGTTTCTGGCATCTTAGAAAACACCTACACAACATGGATATATAAAGCGATATTTGCAGATTATGTAATGAGGAGGAAGAAACAACCACTCATATCATCTTCGAATGCGAAACAACAGCTAATTGGAAATTTAACCTAACGTACTGAAAAAAAAACTGCTGGTATCAAATTGCAGCTGCGACACTCACCGACCTGATATTATATAAGGAGAAGGATTGAGACTATTGCACTCAACATTGGGATTAGGAAGGTACAATAAGCCAGAAGACTGCAATACAAAGCTTGTTTCCCAGTATCCTTTTTCACCATGCCATACCATCTGGAAATGGCTGAATAGTATCGAACACTTTGGGATATTTGGGTGAAATTTATATATAGTAAAATTTACTAGAATGTTCTACCCCTCATAAATATCAAGTACTCAGAGCTGTCTTCCGGCGGTGTTTCGGTGCATGAGATATTAGAATAAATGACAACAGTTGAATCTTTAAATTTGTTTCCTCCAGTTTAAAATAGAGCGCACTTACACTGGTCACCGGTTAAAAATCAAGTGTCGACTGTCAACTATCTGCTCCTCTTCATAGTTCACTCCGTGAAACGGTCTTCTGACCTTGCCTATCTACTGAAGCTCAGAAGCGGCTCCACCGATAGCAATGACTAGTTGATATGCAAGTCGCCGCTACCAATACATGTATTTATATTTTCATTTCATTTAATAGTTCTCAACTTGAAACACGTTACCACTTTCGGAAGGATATCGATTATACACTTAATAGCAGCAGCGTGTAGAATATTATAAAAGAAAGTAACTGGAAGAGGGCCCACCAAGACGTAGCTTACTGCCGGCCGCTAACCTTTCCCACCTTATTTACACAAATTTGGGTAGTTTTATCTTAGTCTCGGTGCACCATCTTAGGCCGTCTATACATGAAGCTACTACTCAAAAGGAAGTGATACATATTGAACATCGCAGACGAAGCTACTGGTTTATGACGCGTTACTATTCAATTCCAGCCAGTACGGCTGCCCAATCACTAGTAAGTCAAGTTTAAAAACATTCTGTTTTATAAAACTTTACACTCTAAAAAAAGACATTTAAAATTAATTGGAAAAATCGCATGAACTTCGTATTATTTTCTTCTGTAGGACTCATTGTATAGCAATATGACAGCTTCATCACCGGAATCATCATTGTCAACGAACAAAGAGAAGGAGGATGTTCATTTCATGATTTCTCTCAAGAAACTCGAGATTTCGGTCGTTTTTTAGTAGGTTCGTGTGCGGGTCCGCGTCAGTGAGATAATAATTGACAGTCACAAACCAGTCCCGTTACTTTTGAGTAGCTCCGTCTGTAGGATCGTTAATGGCATAAATGTACTTATAATTTTTTTGTACGATTTCGAATGGTCGTTGGATTGGACCCAAAATGTGTTGGTAGAAAGCGTAACAAAGTATACTATCAATTCTATTTCATAACATAAACTAGTTTTCAAAGTGTGTTTTTTCAGTTTTTAAATGTAATTATGAATATATGTAAAGAAATCATTGATTTCAAACAATATAAATTCAACAAAGCATTTATGGTAACTATTGGATTCCCTCAGAAAAAACGGTCTAGTTTAAAAAAATTATAGAAAAAAAAAATTAATTAACACACACTAAAAATGATAATACAAAACTCTGCTCACAATCCACACTCAGCTGAGATGTGTGGTAACTAGTAACAGTTAATCGATATTTATTTAGAAATCGTGAAATGCGGTCTGGTGTGATGTAGGTATCAGAAAAACATTTTCTTTATCATGCCAACGTGTGGATCTTTATTGAGATTATCTTCAGAGCTCAAAGTTTTGCATTCTGTGTAATTGTGCACTGTGTCGTGTCGAGTGTGCACGATAAAAAAATATGTTTTTCTGAAACCTACATCACACCAGACCGCATCTCACGATTTCTAAATAAAAAACTCAGGTGAGATATGAAATATTAATTTTTAAATTTAGGAGAGGCTAGAAATAAAATTCCCGTTCCCCGTGGTCGACCCAAGAGAGAAGAGAGCGAAAATTTTTTTTTTTTAATCCGAGAGGGTTTTTCCGCGAAAACTATGCATCGTTTTGTGGCGCCCTCTTTCAATCTGGCGCCCTTTTTCAAAACTTCGTATACTACATTATGTTATATTATGGAGCCAAAATGGTGATGCTATGATTGGGTTAAGGTCGTTTTAAATCCAAAAAACATTTTTTGGACATAACCAGATCGCGGATGCAACATCTTCTCTACTTGTTGTTGGATATTCGGGGATCTAGCTGTACCATACTTTTCTGAACTTAGAATAGATTGAAAATATATATTGGATATGGACCATGGTGAACATAATTTATTTAAAGTGTAGAAAAGATATTACATTTTGTTATTTTTTTCCCGGTTTATTGAGTTATTGAGGTTATAGTCCTAATATGAAATTTTTGACATACATAAACATTGACTCTTTATTTTTATTAATGTTATAATTTTTATCTCGTTATAAAAAACGCTTAGAATAATTGGCCAAAAAACAATAAGCAGACAAATGTTAGTAAAGAAACACACACATAAAATAAGCCCAATTAATTTCCAAACAAACCGTAAAACGTCTGAAATCCAAACTCAAATCGTAACTTACAAACGCCAGAATCGTCTTTCATTTCCCTTATCTCCGGTTCGATCTTCTGAGGCTTTTCTGTCCAACAATCAACACAAATATAAGTGAAAACAATATATTTTTTATACTCAATAAATAAACACTTCTTGCTTAGCGGAATAGATAACTCGTCAATTGGTTCGGTCGCTAAATTTCAGAAAATGTTTTATGTCTATTATGATGTTCGAAATGAATGTTAGGATTAATCACTGAGTAAGCGAAGATTATCAATTCTTACAAATAGTTTAATTTAACTCTATTTATAATAGCAGTGTTTAAAAAGTTTATTTGAATATCGACCAAGTTGACATTTTCACATCATTATTATCTCTGATCACATTTAAGACCTAAAGATTAAAATTAATAACCTAGAAAAGTTTGAAAACAGAAATGTATGATTTTTCAAAACCGTCGCGGTAAAAAAAAAAGTCAAAAAGTAGAGAAACAAGAATCAGTCGGAATTGTAAATTAACGAACTCTAACGTTAACAGTGTTCGTTTAATAAGCACTTATGGAGGATATCTAGCTGAACATGGTTCATCGGTTAGATTTCAGCAGTCTGAAATTAGGCTACAATTTCAACTGCTTAAGGGAAAAAAACGCCACGATTAGGAAGAATTTGTGTTATCCTGCTTATGTCTGTGGTTAACAGGAATTACAAGCCTGATGAAAGTGTGCTTAAGAAAAGACCATTTCCTTTTAAAAAAAATTCTAAAACCTCTGCCATATAGCCCATCAAGCGTACTAAGTGAACTAGCGCCCAAATGATACTGAGATGGATGAAAGCAACTTATGAAAATACTGACAACGGCGGTGATAGGGAGCCCCATATTTTAGATTAAAGAATGGGAAATAATCTCTAATAAGGTCAGTGTTGTGTTCGATCTGAAAGCGCTGACCAATATTGGTTGAGCATTCCAGAATTTTTTTTAGAAAAATGAGAGGCATGGAGCAACCTCCTTACTCTGCTCTCCTGATAGTCGTGGGGGTTGTGTGCTGCTATCTTGAGGATTCACAGGTTCACATTCCACTTCACAGGAGCAGCCCGGTTACGCCTTTGCATTTTTCTTTAAGATTTGATGTGTTGCTTCGCCATCAAAACTGCTAATTTTCTTCAGGTCAGTTGAAAGATCACCATTATTATCTCTTCTTTCCAGGGAACAACTTTCCAGGCTTCTAGTTTGACGTTTTTGTTTTTCTTGTTTAAGAAGACGAGGATATTTTCATTTGTGTACTTTCTATATCACTCTATATCAAGTATCTCATCACTATCGGCGGTTGTAGGAAGTTTCTTGTCTACAGCCTGGTGCCGTGCCAGGGTGGTAGTTTTTCTCGAGGCCTTTCATTCATTCCTGTGCTGGTGTATCTTCGTAGTTTAAGACTGACGGTATTCACGATCGCTCCTAGAAGTCAAACCGAGCGACGCCGTTCCAAAAACCACGTCAAAAGTAAAAGTAAACTGGCATGCCGGGCTTCGCCGAATATTCGAACGGTCCAAAGTACATCGTGCCACGCCAAACATTTACGGTTTGAACGGACAATATTGTCTCTTTGGCATGGTCCTGAATCGGAAAGACCGCGTTTCTATTGGTGCAGTCTTCGTTTTTCTGTCACTGAGCAAATATTCTCAAAAAGTCAAAAACGTTTATTCTTCGTTGACAATCACATTCAGTCAAGTTTTTCTTGTCGAGGTGTTTCAACTGTATAAAAGTTTACCATGTTTATGGAAAGTGGTGAATAATAATTACTACGATAGAAGTAAAAGAAATTCGGTCCTCGACCAGACTTTTCAAAACAAGCAATTTTCAAGCAATCACCCTTAGGCACTGAGCTGAAATCATAGCAGAGAGTTCTTCGTAGTTCATCTAATCCTACAATAACAAGCTGGAGTTAATATAAATAAGTCGGCAAATAGTTCCTCCAATCAGCGGGTTCAAAGAAAGATCTTTCATCAGAACGATGTAGGTATTAGGGGTTCTGTTCAGGAGCCTTTTCTCTTCGCTTTTTGTTGGTTAATATAAACAAATAGCAGTGTAGCACAAAAGATCGTCATCCATTTTTAGGAAGTAATTCACTCGATGATGATCGTAGTTGGCTGTGGAGCGGTCGTGAATACCCGCCAAATTTCAGGCACTCCAAATGGATCTACACAGCTCGACGCGGTATCATTTGGAACAACCGTGAATGGCCACCTTAACCCGTTTTTCTATATTGCTTTAAAGGCTAGTTTTATATATTTTCCTAACTTTTCTATTTACATTAATAAACTTTTCTGGATGCCATCAGGAGAATTTTGGGTGCGTCTATATGGACGATGGCCCAGTCGTAGGAACGAGCGTATCCACTCAACTTAGACCTTCTTCAACATAATCAAGAGTTGCCTTCATTTCTTGTCTTTGAAGCTAGGTTTTACTCACTGTGAATGCATGATTAAACCCTAGTTGCTTCCTGTTGACCTTGCCCTTATATTTGACGGTACGTATTTCCTTTTGAATTTCTGGAAGCTTATATGTTCATGTTTTTGCCGAACCCTCTTTAGTCTCTTGCCATGTAGCCGGGATGGAGTATCACTTACCAAAAAACCAGTAAAAAGGGTGATGCTGCAAAATGTCTTGTATAGTCCAAAGAATGGGCAATAAACGCCAATACGTTTGTTATTGCAGGTCATATGAACCCGATCGACCCACTAACCTTGAACGAGGATTCCGTATGATGAACAGATAGGTCACAATGTACAAGGTTCTTCTTAAGTGGAGGATTCATTGCGTTACAAATGGAAAATATATAATGCCTATTGAACCACGTTCATTACGTCATAAATATAAGAAATGAAAGAAGACATAGAATACGTTTATCTCCTCGTTACTAGTCGCGAGGTTTGAAAGCCCTGTCCAAAACCAGCTCACGAGGGAAGAGATTATTGACTGAACAACACAACACCATTTAGCAGTGCTGCTTCTTTCACGCGCTCACGATCAAACTAATGAAGATTTCTCAAATGGCCAGCTCAATTACTGAGGCACGAAAAAATATAAGTGAAGGTGATATAATAATATATATATTTACGAAACCTGTGACGGATAGCCGAACTGGTCGTTTCATGATCGGCTCTGTGTTGATTTGGCAATCGTAAACTCCATCATCGTTAAAGGTGATGTTGTTTATTTGCAGGTTCCATGAGTCGGGGTCGTCCAAACGGTGTGCAACCTTGAATCTGGAATCAGCGGTGTAGATGTACGACTGAAAGGATATTATGTGCAAGTCTCTCCTTCTCATCCAGGAGACCTAGAAAAAAAAACTTCAATGTAGACCTTCCGGTAAGTTGAAATAGCGTCTTGCTTTCATCGTGTCTGTTGACGTAAGTTCAGACAGTTGGGATTGTATTTGATTAGTAAAGTCAAGAAAAGTAATTCCTGTCATAAAGGAGGGCTTAACGTCCAAATACCCGCTGGGTGAAGCAAGGTACAAAATGAATGAACTGCCTCCGGCTGACATTGTGTTGATTGCGGATTAGCTGGCATAATAAAACCTGTTTTTTTTTTATCTCAATAAAAAAACACAATTGTATTAAATCATTTTCAAAGTAAATAAATCTTCTAAAATATTATATTCCAAATTAAAAAATTCAATCTCAATTAAAGTTGTATGAACTGGGTTTCTAATACGACAGACGTCCTGATATCTGACAACTTTAAGTGGAAAATATATAAAACTGAAACGTTATAATTATGTGTCAAACCTAAAGGTGCATTTTTAGGACGAACAGATAGTTTTTAAAATAAAATTTTTATTAAATTTTAGTCAATTCAGATTAAAACAATTAAGGTATTTAGTTTAGATAAAAAGTCAGGTCACGAGAGTGATTTGAACCCACAGCCTTCAGCTATCTACCCCGCTGCTCTACCACTTGAGATACCGTGACTTCGATCCACTCGAACACTAACTTCCCATCTCAGCCCACCTCTCGAATTTTCCCTCCATTTTACCATTAGAGGGACGATGTTGTGTGATTAGTTTTTCAAATATCCTGTGTTGTGCAGTGGTTTGATAAGTACCTGGATCAGCGGCAAATTTTGATAAGGTTGGGCATGACGTGATTCTTAAAACGATGAATAGGTAGGTAAGGTAGACCAGAAAACGTTTGGGAATTTGCCTAATACAATTAATTAAGGTTTTTAGTTTAGATAAAAAGTCAGGTTACTAGCGGGATTTGAACCCACGGCCTTCAGCTTGATACGCCGATGCTCTACCACTTGAGCTTCCGTGACTTCGATCCTCTCAGACACTAACTTCCCATCTCAACCACACCTTTCAAATTTTCCTTCCTTTTACCATTTTTCAAAATGGTCGGGTATAGATGGGAAATTTGAGTGGGATCGAGGTTACGATGGCCCAAGGGGTAGATCTAGCTGAATGTCGTGGGTTCTAATCCCGCTGGTGACGCTGATTTTTTATGAAAACTATAAACCTTAATTAATTGAATGATATTAATTGGTCAAGCAGACCACGAAAACTAATGAATGTAATCAGATTAAAACTTTGATATGCATATTTTCAGAAGAGTCTGTAGTTTGTGTTCCAGCATCAAATTCTACACTTTAACGTTAAAAAGTTAAGTTTTTCATGGCCATTTGTTTATTTGACGATAACTACTCCAAAACCTATTTTTATTAATCAATTTGTTTTGTCAAAAAACAAGAACATGTACTTTACTATCAAAGTTTGTTTTTCAAAATAGGGAAGGTAATATTTGGCAACAATCTAATTTAATCAATTTACTAATAGTTTTACACAGTTATTTAATTTGAAAGGCCGAAAAGGAGCCAATATCATGGTCCTGAAGCTTGTTGTGGCCTAACACCTCGCAACAACAAAGAATAACCCAAAAATGGGTCCTTAAAAATCAAAAAACTTGAGGAACAATGACTCAGGATTGAGGCGCGAGAAGAGATTCATAGCAATGCCATTCACAAGACTTACAAAAGAATTGTCGACTGGTAACTGCAACAACATCAGGATTCGGGTTATACTTCTGAACAAGCACTTAATAACGCACTTGCGCCGGATAGGAATACGGAGAGAAGAAACTCTGTGCAGATAAGGCCAGAAAGAAGAGGATACCGTAGAAATCGTTTTGGGTTTATATACAGGTGTAGAATCCTGAAACAAAGATGGGAAATGTCGCAAGCAAGTTCTAAACAAGAGCTTCAAGCAAGGACAAACACTTCTGGTCAAAGTGCTGAAAGCCTTTTGGCTATTTCTTTTATCCCCACCATACTCGGTGCAATTTTTAAAAGTAGGCACATTGCGATCTCGCTAATAAAATCCGTGATGACTGTTTCCACCATGTTTAATGTAATTTGCTGGCCATGTGCTTCATAACCTGTTTTTACAATATATTTATGACACAGTTTCCTGCACTCTTGGGAAAGCCTAATAAGGTGTCGACAACTTGGTGAAACCAACAATTAGTTTTTCCTTTCTTCACCTATGTACTGACATCCATGAAGATTGAAACTCCACAAAGATTATCTGCAGGTCGATCATGTTATCCATGGGGTTCATTTTAGGTATTAAATAAAATATGGAATTGATTTGGTGTCTCAATGAGAAAAAAATTTTTGATTTTTGTTTTATATAAGTTAACAAAAAAGGGGAGGATGCAAAACATTTAAAAACGGGGACAGATGAAATTGGTTGTTTTATTGGAATCAATAAGAAAATACTAGGCGGACGATTGATTTGAGGGATGAAGTCCTGAAGGTGATGTCCGCACTTGCCTATGCCGATCTAAGCAGCCTTTCTCAACCTGAGATATATCTGATTGGCCATTTACATACGTTGAACATGATTCGGGTAGACAAAGAGAGGCTCATGCAAGTCAATGGTGCTGCAAGCCCTAAACACCCCTTGTCACGGGCAATCCCCTCTGGGCACCACTTTACCCTCCGCCGCAACCACTTTACTTTCGCATTTACATATATTCCTCGATGACTCCTTCCCCTCGTGCTTGAAAAGAATAACTGGAGAGGTGACATCGCAACATTACCCTGAAGGGGTAAAAGGGAGATTGAAATAAGTGCATTGGTACTGTGTATTTTACTGTTGAGTTCGATTTCGCCTGTTATTTTAATCTTTTAATACCTTAAAGGAATTTTTTAAATATATTTCTGGTAAATATACGGCAGAAGTTAAAGATATTATGCTCGGTAATAAAATATTTACTACAGCAATGTCGAAAACAGTCTGAGCTCATTTTTACAAACTGGTGATCACAGGAATTGACAAAGTGGAAGGAAAAACCGATCACAATCCTTTATGGCTTATTTTTACAAATAATGAAAATTTCTGTTTAGTTTAAATGTTTAAACCAAACAAACTGATAAAATTTTATATCAGCGGGACAATATTATATGTCATTACTTCAAACATATTCGTAGTGATTACAAATTTTACATATTAATGTGTCTCTAATTCACGGTATTAGCAAAAAGTGCTTCTTTTTTAAAATATTTTTTAACTGTAGTATATATCTAAACGAAATTTGGTTTGTACATTTAATAAAATGTCTTGAAATAATGGAACAGACATCAACCAAGTATGGATCCCTAACCTAACCTTAACCAACATAACCTTAACTAGCTAACCTCTCCCTTACCTCTAACGCATCCTTGTCACTAACATTCTACCCAACACTTCCCCTAACCTGTAAGTCGTAGTTTTTCAAAGAATTTGATAACCCATCTCTAACCCTAATATTAATATAACCTTCTCTTTCCTTTACGGCAAGCCTCCATAACTAAATCCTAAACTAAGCCAAGCATAACCAAACCCTAACCTAAACCGGTTTAACCCTAATCATATCTAACCTAGCCCGTCACGTAACCTACCCCTACCATCATCATTACAACTACGGTTACAATAACTATTTATCTTAAATTTTCTCGAGGTTCACAGACCATCGGATGAAACTCGATTTAATTATTCACTATATAACACTGAATGTTTACGCGGAACATAGTCAAACTCAAAAGAATATTTGGTTTCCGAATATTTCTCAAAGTCAAAAAATCAATTCATTTTAATAACATTCTGTACAGCATTAGGATTTCTGCGTCAAAATCTCGTCCAAATTAGACTAACAGAGAAAATGATTTTAATTACGCTCTTAAAACTATTTGAGATTCCGTTTGTACGATTCTTAAAAAAAATGCAAACACGAATGTATAAGAAAACTCGTTATTATATATCTTATGAACTATACAACCAGAAAATCTCTCCTGGATTATCAACAAAATAGTATAAAAAGGTATACTACATTTACATAACAGTTAAATTGAGATAAAAAAAAACATTTGTATCCAAGTATATCGGGTACTATTACGGATAACAAGATGAGAGTCAGTTTCCTGAACCGAAGGAGGTTTGATTTGAAATTAGTCGCGAGCTAAAACAGTCACCCGAGGGAAACTCAGTTTGATAATTCACTAATTGAACTAGAGAACGAACTTATTTGTTTTGTAATGTCTCTCGATGCTCGTACAAATTGGTTTGGATATTTTTTCTATTAACAAATTAGTTTTAACCGTTTTATGAAATCACAAACAAGTTTTTACTGTCATTTTTATTCACAAATTAGTTTTAACAGTTTTTCTTATCCGAAACTGGTTATAATATTTCTTTCTACATAAAAACTAGTAGAAACGCTTTTTAAATTCACAAACCAGTTTTAACAGTTTTTTTACACTCAAGCATGTTTTACAGGCAGATTTCGTACTCACAAACTAGTTTTCATATTTGTTACTACACAAAACCTAGTTCGAACCGCTTTTTAAATTCGCAAACTATTTTTAACAGCTTTTTTCTACGCTCAAACTGGCTATAACAGCTTTTTGTACTCGTAAACTGGTTTAAGAAATTTTTCTAATAATAAACTAGTTTTAACAGCTATTTTTATTCACAAACTATTATTGACAGATTTTTCCATTCACAAACTCGCTGTAACTATGAGTGATGATAAGTGACCGATAATCGGTAATTATTCAGAAATCGCGAGATAAGGTCTGGTGTGATGTAAGTTTCAAAAAAGCATTTCCTTTATCGTGCCAACGTTTCGATCTTTATTGAGATCATCTTCAGTGTCTTGTGTTGTCTGCATTTCAGCAAAAAGATTCTCTGGTTAATAGACGATGCAAGTGCATAAAAATGGCATACAAAAAGGAATTGAATAATTTATAATATAAATACTGATTATTCGGAAATCGTGAGATGCGGTCCGGTGTGATGCAGGTTTCAGAAAAACGTTTTCATTATCGTGAGAACGTTTCGATCTTTATTGAGATCATCTTCAGGGTCTTTTGTTGTCTGAATTGGACAGTATTATTGCATTGAAACTTTTACTGGCAGCTTTTCCACTCACACAATAGCTAAAAACAAATTAATTTTAACATACAACTAGTTGGAAACGCTTTTTATATTCACAAACTAGTTTTAACAGATTTTTTCTACTCTCAAACTAGTTTTAGCAGGATTTTGTACGCACAAATTGATTTAAAAAAAATTCTAACCACAAACTAGTTTTAACCGGTTTTTTTACTCTCAAAGTAGTTTTAACAGGTTTTTGTACATACAAACTGATTTAAAAAAATTCTAACCACAAACTAGTTTTAACCGATTTTTTTTAACTCTCAATATAGTTTTAACAGGTTTTTGTACATACAAACTGATTTAAAAAAAATCTAACCCCAAACTAGTTTTAAGAGATTTTTTACTCTCAAAGTAGTTTTACCAGGTTTTTGTACATACAAACTGATTTTTAAAAAAATTTAATCACAAACTAGTTTTAACATGTTTATACATACTAACTAGTTCGAAACGCTTTTTAAATTCACAAACTAGTTTTAACAGATTTTTTCTACGCTCAAACTGATTTTAAAAAAATTCTAACCACAAACTAGTTTTAACCGATTTTTTTTTCTCTCAATGTAGTTTTAACAGGTTTTTGTACATACAAACTGATTTTTAAAAAAATCTCACCACAAACTAGTTTTAACCGATTTTTTTAACTCTCAAAGTACAATAGTTTTAACAGGTTTTTGTACATACTAACTGACTTTAAAAAAATTTTAATCACAAACTACTTTTAACATGTTTATACATACTAACTATTCCGAAACGCTTTTTAAATTCACAAACTAGTTTTAACATCTTTTTCTACTCTTAAAATGTTTTTATTCGGTTTTTTTTTCACAATTTAGTTTTAATATGAATTCTGTAGAGATTTGTGACCGCTAATCGATAATTATTCAGATATCGTGAGATGCAGTCTGGTGTGATGTAAGTTTCAGAAAAACATTTTCTTTGCTGTGCCAACTTTTGTAAATCCCAGCCCATGAAGATGATCTCAATAAAGATCGAAACGTTGCACGATAAAAAAAATGTTTTTCTGAAACTTACACCGTACCAGACCGCATTTCACGATATCTCAATATATCTACACGATATCTAGTACGAATTATTGAAATCATTAAATGATACTAAACGTGTGAAAAGCATAGTTACATTTGGATTAAAAGGATTGTTCATTTTGCAAGATTTGATTCTAGAATTTAACCCTCCTACAAAATTAATATGACCGTGAAAAATCACAGGTTTCATTTATAATAGTGGACCATCCGAAGAATATTTGCTTTTTATGCTATAATCAAATAAAAAAACTCTAATAAATGTTTTATGCACAAGGTGAGAGGAAACAATCAATAGTGGTGTTTTACCAACCGGAATATGGGTTTTCTCATCGCGGTTTTGCTAAAATGGCCCAACGCACAAGCACACGGCAAGCTCTTCACGGAAAGGGAATTCACCTAGCCCCCGGAGCTATCTATTTAATTAATTGAACTTCCATTGCGAACAGTAAACTCCGTCAGTGAGGAATTTGAATATTGTAATTGCTCCATCCACGCGCGCTTTAGAATTTTGCGACATTGACATATTCCGTTTAATTTAAAAACGGTGTAATTTATTCCGTTTGGGCTCTTCCGCATTGCCACATGCAAATGTACAATTTAATTAGACAAATAAAAAGGTGTGTGATAATCAACGTGTCGAACATAAATGATAATTAGGGTAGAAATTAATTTTTATTGATCTTTCATGCGTTACGACAATGATTGTTGCACGAAACCTTATTTTTTTGTTTGAATTTAACATAAGTTTTTAGAATTAAAAGAAAAACACTTGATAATCTGTAAAGCACAGATTATTGTAACTCATCGTAAAGCCATACTGTAAAAAAGTATAATTCATTTTATTAATTACTTTTAATTATGTTTTGAATTTTATATTGCTTTGCAGAGCTTTAATTTAATAATCCAAAATGAAGCATATAAACATTCAAAGACTGATGTTTATATTCGAGGGGAGGAAGTTTTCGAAAATTAAGATTTAAAAAAATTATTTAACAAAATAAAATATTCAGTGTTTTAATAGAGAAAAACTACAAAGAATAGGAACAAAACTGGAAATCTGATTATTTTTAAATATATAATCACTATAAATAGTGAACTATTCACGTTCCAAGTCCAAGACAGTGGAATGGCGTTCTCTCTCTTACACGGTCAACAGGCGTCGTAAATCTGATCTAAAGCGATAGCATAAATAGTCCGGCTAAAATAGACAAATTTCTTACTAAGAGAACAAACAACGTTTGTACGAAAGAAGACGCCAAAAGAATTATAACCGAAAAACCACAATATGCGGAAATATGAGAACACGAAAAATAAAAATAGCATAGAAAAACGGATTGAATAAATTATAATATAAACACTGATTATTCGGAAATCGGGAGATGCGGTTCGGTGTGATGGAGGTTTCAGAAAAAACATTTTCGTGAGAACGTTTCGATCTTTATTGAGATCATCTTCAGGGCTTGGAATTAAAAAACATTGTTTAAATTTTACAAGTAGGATGGAAAATAGTGAATTTATATAATGCAAAAAAATATTGTTTATGTTCAATCAATGTATTTCTACTCACTGCGTAACTACTGTGCGTACTAGAAGAAATACTGTGATTGGATATAAAAAATATTTTTTGCATTGTATATATTCACTTTTTTCCACATCCTATAAGTAAATGTTAAATTTGAAGCACGTTTGTCAATCTCAGGCGCTGAAGATGATCTCAGTAAAGATCGAAACGTTGGCACGATAAAGAAAATTTTTCTGAAACCTACATCACACCAGACCGCATCTCATGATTCCCCAATAATCATCGACGAACGGTCACTCATTACCACAAAACATGAAACAATATTTATAATATTACATTATTTAAATAAACAATTTACAACAAAATCTCTTGTGTGCAATAAATATCCCGTTGCAGAAGGAAATCAGCAATTATTATAGTACTTATTCAATTGAAATTTTCCTTCTTTTTCATTAAAATTTTGTTACATGAGAACCATTTAAGAAGATTAAGTACTTTTAGAAATTTTGTAATTTCATATATTTTTTACCTGTTTTTCAAGCTTTCCAGATGATAGAAAAAAATTTGAATATAGATTTACGTAATATACAGTTTAAAAGTATCTTAAGTAAGAGTCTTCCAATGACGTAAATTTTCGTCAAAATGTTTTGCATTTTTTATTTGAGTAAATTTAGATTAGTCATCAGCAGTCCTGTCATATTCAGCTGTTTCCTTTGCTTCTCCCATTTCATTCCTACTAAACTATTTTTCTGACGATACAGCCAAATTATATTGTGTGCTCTGATTTCGATATGCTATTGCCGGCATCTTTCTTAGTTGATGATTAGTCTGTTATTTAATGATATAATAAACTGTGCGTATAATGAAAACAATTACCATTAAAAATAGTGTTAATGTTAGTATATTTTCCATGTCACCATGAAAGCGCAATGCAGAAAAGCGTTTGAGTAATCCGCGAGACAAAAGAGACCCAATAATTGACCTTTTCCCGGTACAACATGATTTCACCGACTCCCAGACCAACACACATCATCATCTACAATCCTGCTAATAAATTAAAGGGACTCGTTACACTGATGCGGATAAAATCTTTTTATCATACACCGTTTTCATTAAAACCAATAAACACAATCATATATGAAATATTTTATTTTCAATTGATAAATTGTACATAATCCGTTACAATTCGTGGCCAAATAACTTCCCATCTCAACCACACCTTTTGAACTTTCCCTACTTTTTGCCATTTTTCAAAATTCTAAAGATGGGAAGTTAGTGTCCGAGCGGATCGAAGTCACGATAGCCCAAGTGGTAGCGCAGCCGAAGGTTGTAGGTTCGAATCCCGCTTGTGACGCTGACTTTTTTATCTCTACCAAATCTTAATTGAAGATTGCTACTCTTTCATTTGAGCTATTGTCTTCCACTCGGACACCAACTTCCCTTCTCATCATCACCTTGTTTCCTATTTGGTCGCAATGCCATGTAATAACAGCGATAATTAAAATTTTTCAATCAGTTAATATTTATTGAAGGTATTGCTTGAGATAAAAAGTCAATGTCGCGAGATGGACTCGAACCTACGACATTCGCCTAAATGCTCTACCACTTGAGCTATCGTCACTTCAAATCTGGATTGCGCGACAGTTGAAAAATGGCGAAAAGTATGAAAAATTCAAAAGGTGGGGGTTGAGACGGGGAGTTACTGCCAGAGTGGATCGACGTCACGTAGTTCAAGCACAGTAGCGGCTTATTAATTAATTATATTATTAATAATTAATCGTATACAATGTTTCAAAATGAAAAAATTGTGTTTGTTTTTTATCTTTTTTTTCCACCCAAGATCTGACTATCCTGCTTAGATAAAGAATTGAGGAATTGAATGCATCATTGTCGTTGTTTACAGGGAAAGAAAACGTGATATCCAGTAGGGCTTGTGATGCTGTTTATATCCCTCAAGGTGTCTTTGTCCAAATTTGGATAGCAATCCCAACTCCTTTCACCAGTGATTTGCAAACACCAGATTGACCATTTTCAGCCAACGACGAGTGATCTATTTATTCAATCATTCCTCCAAGTCAAAATAAAATTGCGGTTACCTTGAGATGAAAGACCAAATTTGGACTCATGTAATAATTAGAGAGAAAAATTACACGCCAATCGCTGATGGTAATAAATTTGTTAATTAATATATTTCAATTACAAAATCGTAGCTACACAACAACAGGCTGTCTAATGATAACGGGTACTAAATAGGGTTCCCATTAAAAAAAATCTTAAATACATACACACTGTTCATTTAGGTTTTAAATACATAAAATACAGTGTATTTGGCAAAACCTCCCATTTATTAAGCCATAACTGAATAATAAATAAAATGTAATATAATATTAATCATAATAAGCATGTTAGCCTCCCGAAGGTAAATTTCAAAAGGTCAATTGTCTTATGATTATGGCTATTCTACTGTTGATATAACGTAAATACATCCCAGGATTTGAGAGTTAAAATAATCAGAATTCTTGAAAAACCAAATGTTGTTTTTGCATAAAACCTTGCAATATATTTCAATAATGTAATCTATTTGATTCTCGGCGACAAATGAAATGGCCACAGGCAGCTTTAGTAAAGGTATACTTCATTGAAAAATAGTAAAAAAAAAGAAAAATTGTAAGAAGTGGGGTTGAGATGGGAAGCTAGTGTCCGAGTGGATCGAAGTCACTATAGCTCAAGGGGTGGAGCAGCGGCGTATCACTAGCGGCCCCACTCTCTTACACTGACTTTTTTATCTCAACTAAAAACCTTACCTAACTGAAAAAATTATTCAAGTATTGAATTTTGTCGAATGTCCGTTGAAAGATATAGCTTGAAAGTTGCCTTGGGTATGCTATTATTCTTTTATAACTTCATAAAAAACGAAGTTTATTGTTCTCCATAGATTGTACAATTTTTCATATTATAAGAAGTTGGTTTATTCAGTTGTTAAAAAAATTGTTTCCCTATAATTTTATAAATTTAAATAAATTTTATTGGTAACGTGCATTCTTAAAACGTGAAATGATGCCTTGCCTTCATTTTTCGTTGACCGTATAATTCACCCTCCACTTCTCTACTTGGAACAATAAATGGAAATAGGGAATGCAAGCGGGATCAGGAGAAGAAAGTGTTCAGCGGGGATAAACAGGCCAACAATGCAAAGAAGGTACTGGCCACCTGCCAACCCTGGCATTTACATACATTAGAATTTAATAACATTCTGAATAACTAATGCGTTTCTTCTAATTAATTCATTGCTAATTACAAACAACGCTTATTACCGATGAGGGGATATAAATTTTTTGAAAAGAAAAATGTGCGTTTTGTAGGTTATTGTTATGTGAGATACGCTTGTTCTGTGTAAAGACCAAATTTAACTAATAAATCTGCTTAATGGGAAATTTTGTCTAATTAATCTCAGTTTACGTACCTGAATTCGGGTAGAACCTCTTTTATTTAATTTTAAGAATGCCGTTAGAATATTATGCTTCTCTCGACATTGTCAATTTCTACTCATCGGCTCGATTTTAGACAAAACATGTCATGTGGTGAAGGTCAGCAAATTACGTTGATTTGAAAATATACCGCTTCAAAATTATTTAAGAATTCTCACAAAAAATAATAATGTTGTTAATAAATGTAGAATCTTCTTTTTTATTTTTTCAAATATAAATTGTTTTTCAACAAAAGCTTCTTCTTTTTGTTCAATTGAAAAACTGAATATAGGATTTTATCAGGTTTGTTTTTCTTAAAAAATGTTGTTTCACAGCATGTCCACCTTGACCATTTATCACCATTTCCTCTCGCCATACGTCACCCGATTTTTGTCACGATTTACCCTTTGGAGGGTTTTCTTTTTTTTCTTTTTTCCATAACTCTCTAATATTTCATTTTATTATCATTTATTAGAATGACAACATTTCTGTAAATATTGTGAAAAACATGTAAATATAATGTCACATAAAATATTCATTTATTATTTTATTTGTAAACGTAAACATGCAGCCGATATAATCATTCAAAATTCTCGTTTCAAATGACTTGAACCTGATTTTAATCAGGGTAATATAGAGGGGTCCATTATATTTATTATAACTGACAGAATGTAGGAACAAAATCAATATCTTTGGAATTAAAAGATAAAACGCATAAGAGAAAGATAATGGTAGTAGTATAATACTTTAGAAAAAACACTAGAAAACTAGAAAAATAAGGCATTAGTGGCAGAAGTTTTCTACAGACCCCTTGCACGTTAACTGAAAATGTAAAATAATTGTGCACCTCTACTTTTGTTAAAACCCAGAAGACAGGTTTATGTTACTTATATATTTCATCTAATTAAGGTTTTTAATTCAAATAAAAAAGTCATTGTAAGGGGGGGGTGTTCGAACCCATGATCTTCGATTAGCTACGCCGCTGCTCTACCACTTGAGCTATCGTGACCTCGATCCACTCGCGCACTAACTTCCCATCTCAACCCCCACCTTTTGAATTTTCCTTCCGTTTTGCAATTATTCAAATGTCGTGTAATCTGTTTGAATTTTGGCGACAAATGAAACGGCCACGGCTTTAGTGGAGGTAACTTCCCACACTAACTTCCCATCTCAACTCAGCTTTTTTTTTCCACCTTTTCGCCATTTTTCGTATGCTGTGAAATCTATTTGATTCTCGGCGACAAATTAAATGGCAACGGAGAGCTTTAATGAATTATACTTCATTTTGCTTCTTACATTTTATTTAGTTTCGTGGCCCGCTTGAACAAATAAATTCTTTTCAATGGCTCAAGTGCATGTTCAATAGCTCATCTCAAATAGATTAAACGACAATTATTCAGATATCGTGAGATGCGGTCTGGTGTGATGTAGGTATCAGAAAAACATTTTCTTTATCGTGCCAACGTTTCGATCTTTTATTGAGATCATCTTCAGGGAAAACATTACCAACACATTGTATTCCTTTGTCGGCTCTTTTCACCTCAGAGAAGCCGACGACTGCGACTTCTCTACACAGATTAAACGACATTTGAAAAAAAAAGCAAAAAGGAGAGATTATTCAAAAGGTGGGGGTTGAGATTTGAAGTTAGTGCCCGAGTGGATCAATGTCACGATAGCTCAAGTGGTAGAGCAGCAGTGTATTTATCCGAAGATCTTGGGTTCAAATCTTGCTCGTGACATTGAGTTTTTTTGCCTCAACCAAAACCTTATTTAATTGAAAATAAATTTATGTAATAGAATTGAACTTATAAATATCAATCAATTATCCCTGTGTCCTGAGTGACCGGGGACGCAGTCTACGCAAATATGATATAAAATAAAAATACAAACTAAATAAAACAATTTCTTTCATATTGAATGTCTTAAAAACAAAATTGGACGTTAGGCGTTACGGTGCAGGGGTTAACCTACTTTAAAATAAATTTGTATATTATTTTCACTCTCATGAAAAAATCAGCAAACAAGCAGCTAATTCCAGAATTGTATTAATGGCCTAACTAATCCTCTACATACTTAAACAACATCATTATATAACAATTCAAAATGAGCGAACATTAAACGATTTGCATTTTGAATGCTCTCAGAAGAATCCGCTTACAGTTTTTTATCAAAGCCCCCCAGAATCGTTCGTTATCATGATAAAATTTCTTTTGACAGGAAAATTCCTTTCTGCCAACGCGAATGCAGGTAATCGATGATTCCTATCCTTACTATCTGCTCAATAATAATTATGTGACAAGGCATTTGATTTTCCGTCTAACATTTTCCCTAAAGTTATTTTTCTCTTTCAAAAAACAATATTTAACCAACCATATTGAATGTTTCAAATTAATCGGCTTATTCTGAGTGTAACGTAATTGATTTTTCTGTCGTAATGATTATAGAACTCTAATTAAAAGTTTTTCATTTTCACTTAAAGTGATATTCTTACCTTATTATATAAATTGTCTTGGAGAAAGATGTTCAGTTAGATTTGTTTTTTGTTTTTTTAATTAAAAATATAATTAGAATGAAAATGTTTTCTTTCGTTGAAAACTTCTAGCTGTTAATACAGAATATTTTATATTATTTTCCTCTATTGTCTGAATAAATGTGAACTGTTTTACTTTCATTTAAACTTAAGGATAAAAAATAAATTAGGTTTTCACAAAATTTCAAGTGAATATAACAAACCGTTATTTAAACAAACGAAAATTATATAAATTTGTATTGTAATAAAAGTGAAGAGCGTCCATGAAGAAATCTATAAAAGCAACGAGTTTCACAATAGTATATATATTATAATAATATTTCTGCTCCTTCTTATAAAACCATTGTTTGTTTTAAAGGTTGTGAAAGGTTTTACAGTTTAATAATTAAAAATATTAAGGATGGAGACAATTTTTGCCCCTTAGTGTAATTATAAAAGCCACGTTAATAGTAATGACAGAAACCTTTTACTGAAAGAGTATTTTACGAAACATTTCAGTATACATCAATCAATACGAACAGCATCTTTGTGAACACTGTGAAAAGGGATTCGTCATGGCAGAGGCCTAATCATTCTTTCCCAATTTTATAGGAAGTCAAATAGAAAATACCGAAAACAATCGGACGGTCATAATAAATTTCGTATCGTATATTTTCCCTTTTATTCCCAAGGCAGGAAAATAAAGTTCGACCTGGTTGGCGGGGACTGGAAATACGTGATTGTTAGGTCGGCGGTATTTCACTTGCAAATCACCAAGTTAGTGCGAGCCGAGGAAAAAGTTCAAATCACGAACTTCAGGAAGAATGAAAAATTGTGGCAATTGAGCATCGGGAGCGTTGCCTCTCCGGGAAGCAGGTTAAATTACCCGCGTTATGTGTATTGTGTTAACGTCTGAGGTAGCCTTCCCCGCCTCCCAAACGAAAAATCTGTCAAAAAAACTTCCTCTAAACCCCTTGAAAATACTCACATCCTGATTCGACAAATCAATTTATCTTTTTGGAACATGGCTGCGGAGGAAATTGTATTAAAACTGACGATGTTATAACGTTACAAACTTCCCAGCGTTCGTACAATCCTATGAAAAACTCATCCATCTTTCTCCATATTAATTACATTCAAAACAAAAGTTAATTCGATTAATACAGTAAGAATCAAAGTTACTGAAGTATTAATTAAGAATATTTTTTATATCCATTTTAAATATTTTTTTCCTTATTTTAGAAGGAAATCGTGAGATGCGGTCTGGTGTGTGGTAGATTTCAGAAAAACATTTTTTTATGCCAAAATAATTATATCCGAAAAACCACAATATACGGAAATATGAGAACGCGAAAAATAAAAATATCATAAAAAACGGTTCGAACAACAATAAACACTGATTATCGTGATGAAATCGTGAGATGTAGGTTTCAGAAAAACTTTATTTATCGTGCCAACGTTTCGAACTTTATTTAGATCATCTTCAGGGCCAGGGATTTACAAACATTGTTTAAATTTAACAACCACATGTAGGATGTCGAAAAAAGTAAATTTATACAATGTAAAAAAATATGTTAAAAAATAAAAATATCGAAGTATTTCTATACACTCAAAATGTTTGTTTTGGCGTAATTGTGCCATTATTGCGTATAGTGACAATTACGCAAAAAGCAATCATACAGAGTGAGTAGAAATATTTTGATTGACGATAAAAAATATTTTTTGCATTGTATAAATTCAATTTTTTTTTTCATATCCTACATGTATTTGTTAATTTCAAAAGAAGTTTGTAAATCCCCGGCCCTGAAGATGATCTCAATAAAGATCGAAACGTTTTTCTGAAAACTACATCACTGCACAATGCATCTTACGATTTCTGAATAATCATTAATTACTTTAAAGTCCTTGATTCTAAGGAAAAGAGAATAATATAATAAAAATAATCTAATTTAATTTTAAAAGTTACTAACTTTATAAAAGAAATGCACGATATAATAAAAATACTTTCTATTTATCTATCTAGCGCAGCAGTTTAGTAACAATAGAAAAGAACAAAAGAATATCTATTTATAAAAACCGCTATGAAAAAAAATTAATACTATGGCTTTTCTTTTCTAACACTGGAAATACATTGTAATAATTATGACTACAAGGAAACCTATTAAACACAGAGATAAATTATTGCTCTTTTAAGATAAACCCAGTACAATATAATTTAAATAAATTACAAAACGTCCCACACATAAGTAAACATATTCAACAGCAAAATTGCCTCAGGATGTTACAAATCTGTCAGAATTGAGTTGATTTGGAAACGAAGTGTATACATTAGCCAATCATTGTAGATGATAAATGAGAATTAAAACGTAAAAAAAATATAAAATTAGTTTTCCCAATTGATTTTTACAAAAGTTGACTTCGAGCAGTTGGAGCCCAAAATTCAAACACAACCTCAAGGATGGTACTGATTGCCAAATTAACTAAAAAAATTGAGTTCGCAAAACAAAATAAAACCATATTTTACGCATATGGTCAGGAACATTAAAGGATCTCAAAGAATTATTTACCCCTACTAATTATTTCCCTACACTGTAATATGAATTTTATATTAGAAAAATAGAAAGATGGTTGTTTGAACGTTTTAGATTTAACATTGCCCATAATAACAGCCTAATAGAAACAGGCGTATATAGAAAACCCACAACTATGACACTTGATGCCAGCGGATTTTTTTCAATCTTCACTCTCAAAAGGCTGCTGGTTTCATTGGACTCATAGACGGCGTGTTAAAACTTCCATTATCACCTGCTAACTATAAAAAACAATTAGAAACTTTAGCAAAAAACAACGGGTACGTAGAAATATTTATTGATAGGTAGCTAGTTAAAAGAATTTAAAAAAATAACTTCAAAAGAATCAACAAAAAGGATTCAACCACCCGCAACAAATGAATCATTCTGTTGTTCGCCATACATTGGAGAATTATAGGAAAAAGTTAGTAAAATCTTTAAACAAAAAGGTTTTAGAAATTTTTTTAGAAGTAAGGATTCACATAAAAATATACTCCTAAAAGCTAAAGAAAAGGTAGACAACATGGCAAAAAGTAGGGTTTAAAAACTCAATTGTCATATGAAATAAATAGAACAAAGCTGAAGAGAAATGGAAAAGAGAGTAAATGAACAATTGCTTAAATCGATCAAATTTTCGGAATTTAAGGACGATCTAAAAGAAACAAAACATGATTTCAAGAAGTTCAAAATTCTTTCATTAAATTTCAGCGGGTTCACTTTTGTAATTCATGCCGAGAGACGTGGTTGTAGTTCTTCAACCTGATGATGAGCTAAAAGCTCGAAATCCGGATCGTTGCAAAACAACTCACTGGGCTCCCAGGACAATCCGCATTAGAAGAAAACAAAAGTCTTCTACTTTCAAAATATGTGGCTGCAACACCGTCCTGCACCGTTTTGTGTTGTAGGGATACATCAACGAGCATTTTAGGAAATAAATGAGAAACGGAACGAACTATGGAATTCCAACATCGGGCCCACACAAAAAAAACTACTTTTTTGGAACAAACCTAAATAGTTTCAAAGAAAGCGAGAAAAAAAGAGACCCAGTATGGTTTAGCAAATGTAAAAAAACCAACAATACGGTGAGATTATGCAGAAAAACAGAATGGACTCCTAATGTAATTACTAAAAACTATGGCACTACACTTATACTCGTACCGTATAGTAAAAACTGGGCCAAAAAAAATCCTTAGCGAACTGGAACTTACCCGTGTGCTTTAAGTAAAAAACTGGGAAAACAATAAGTCTTCGAGGATGCAACGTGGCAATTCACTCCGAAATAATAAATGTACACCAACTACACCTACATCTCGGTACAAGTGGTAGGACTAGGGATGGTAGATAAACAAGTACACCAAAAACCACATACATTATTTTCTATTTCACCACAAACGTTTGTAAGTTACTATTTTTAGTAGCTGTTTATGTTAACGGAGGGTTCAACTACTAATAAATAACCTAATTCGATCATAAATAAGTACTTAACTTAAAGCTGCAAACTATAACAACTTACGCATGAAAATATTAAATAATGGAACCGCGCGGAGAGCGGGTAAAGGAGGAAAAGTAACAAGAAAAGAGGTCTGATTTGCATAGACATTAGCGACTGGAAGGTCGTAGGAGACACCTGGCCTCACCTATCGGAAGCATTACCAACTAATGGCAAAGTTCTGCTGTTGATGTATGCACATGGGAAATCTCAACTGCCTCTTTCCCTTCATTTCCACACTTTCCACAGCCCTCATTAAAGCCCAGGGCCATTATTCTGCCCTTGGGGCAGATTCAATCCCACCCCTGAAATTTCGTCAACGTTTGCAATCGTGTTATTTAAACAAGAAAAATAAAGCTTTAGGAGAAAATCAGAAATTCGCTTGACTATCTTCCTGGTGAAATAAGATACCAATGTAGTTTCGAAGTGCGTCATAAATCCACGGATTATCATATACGACTTTCACGAAATCGACAAACCTACTTGCATATATGTGCCTTCAGGGCTTCATAAAAAAAAACATATAAACTTCGTCAAACTCAACGTTTTTAAGACCAGCAAAAAAATCTAAAACTCTTCTTTCTGACTAAACGAGTACATTTTTAATTAAATTTACAGCGGTATGTAGAAACCCTCATACGCACAGTTAGTCATTCATGTTCTGCGACAAGATATCTAGAGTGGATTACAATATCGAAAACCTCTTGGTTTTATTTCAATACTTTCAAAAGTTACGAATTTTAATTCGTGTGCCTCTAGTATGTTCGAGATCGGGGATGCGGTCATAAAACCTGATTTTGAACATACTAGTGATATCCAGACGGTCGATTCACCGTGCCTTTCTTTTTACTGTGTAAAAATATACATTTCTGTACAGAAAACCGGAATTTATTCCGATCTAACGTAACCTTTCCCAATTTTGACCTAACCCAAATTATTAAACTTAGCACTAAATTGTTCTTGTAGACTTCTTTCTACCTATAAACAAACTCCACACTCCTCAGAAATTCGCAAAATAGTTAATTTTGTATCAGCTCCTTTAAACCGTAGCTGCTTACATTGATGACTTACATGATATAAATCTCAGAGTAGAACCATCATTTACGAAACGTGAATCGACACAGTCACCTCACCTCTGAAAAGCCGTAGAAAGAATTAATTATGGTTTTTAGTTGAGATAAAAAGTCAGTATCACGAGTGGGATTCGAACCCATGATCTTCGGGTAGATATGCCGCTACTCTACCACTTGAGCTATCGTACCTTCGATCCGTTCAGACAACAACTTTCCATCTCAATTCCACCTTTTTGAATTTTCCCGCCTTTTTGCCATAATTTAAATTTCGGATAATCAATTTTATTTTCGGCGACACATGAAACGGCTGCGGAGAGCTTTCGTGAAAGTATACGTCATATGAAGTATAGATTAATTCCTACCAAATTTATACAAACAAATACATTAAATCTGACATCAAATTTAACAGAAAAATGTATTTATTATATACTTAGCCTTTCTTTAAATAATGCTATAATTTTTGGATTCCGTGATCAAGTAATCCATTGCCTATAAAGGCGAAATGTTAGGACAGGAAAAGTCAAGGCCTGAAATTATCCCTTAACAAAGCTTCGGGATCGGGTATGTAGAAAATCACATACATTACATGCCATTTGAAAAAATGGACAAAAGTAGGGACAGTTCAAAAGGTGGGATTGAGATGGGAATTTAGTGTCCGAGTGGATGGAAGTCACGATTGCTCAAGTGGTAGAGCAGCGGTGTTTCACTAACGGTCCCACTTGTGACACTCACTTTTTATCTTAACTAAAAACCTTTATGAATGGAAAAAAATATTAAAATATTTAATTTTGCCAAATTTCCGTTGACAGAAATTGCTTGGAAGTCGGCTCGGGTATGCTATTATTCTTTTATGTCTTTATGAAAAACGACTTTTATTTTTCCTCGTAGATGGTATAATTTTTAATATTGTAAGGAGTCAGTTGATCCAGTTGTTAAAAACTTGTTTACCTATAGTTTTATAAATTTAAACCAATATTTTTGTGCAAACTAGCACGTGCAAGCCTTCGGCTTAGGCGCCGCTGCTCTACCACTTGAGATATCTTGACTTCGATCCACTGAGACACTAACTATTGAATTTTCCTTCCTTTTTGTCATTTTTCAAATGTCAAATGAAAATTGGCAAAAAGGACGGTTCCAATCCCGCTCGTGACACTGACTTTTCTCAAATAAAAAACCTTATTTGAAAGTATACTTGGTTGGTCAATCGGACCATGAAACTAGTAAATTTAACCAGAAAGAATTTTTATGGTTTTTCAAAGCCTATTTTCTCTGTTATGCTAGCCATATTTTGCCACTTCAATTTTGCTGTTTGAATCAAAATTAGATGAATACTTCCTTTACGATATCTCATTAATTCTCAGTTCCCCACATGATAAAGTTAGTGGTATGGTTGATGGTATATTCAGACACCAACTTCACATCTCAACCCCACCTTTTGGATTTTCCCTTCTTTTTGCCATAATTCAAATGTCTGGTAATCATTCAATTGAAGATTAAAAAAAAACCGCGGACCAGTATTAGTTCAATACGTTGACTATTGGCTGGGCAGTGTGAGAATAATTGTGCTGATGTTTTCAATTGACAGGCAAGCTATTTTTTAGATTTTGGTCGTAGTTCCCTTGCTCCTTTCTTATATTATTTCCTAGTATATGTAAGTTGAATATATGATATAGTTCTTAAATTTATCGCAGAATATTCACCAAGAAAGTTTTTAATTTTAGTAAAACTGCTGCTAAATTTCTACAGCGTTTCGACTGAGTATTAAAAAGTTCACCAAGTTTTCAAGTAAACCCCACTGCCTTATTCCATGTCTTACAGAAACTACCGAGGAAAAGTTCCATTGTTATGCGGACTGAGAACTTCAAGATCCCACCAACACCAAACAAATCCTCTCCCAGATGTGTACATACTTATATAAATACAGGCTTTTTAAAGCCGGTTTTATTATTTGGAAGTACTATTAGATTCATAACAACAACATACAATGAAATATTTTCTCACTGAATCTATCTTGCTTCGATATAGTACAATATGATCATTAAATATTATTCTAGAAGCGGTAACAAATGAATGTAAACTTCAAGGTAATCAATTGTTCAATAACATATGTATACATATTAAGAAAGCAATATGTTTGGGGAAGATTATTTTATTGCAGTTAAGTAAATTTTTAACTAAGATGGGCGGAGAAAGACAAACAATGTTGGAAGAAGAAGGCGGAGTTGTGCGTAAATCTCCAGTCAAGGAAACGATATTGCCGAAATTTTGATCGACAGTGTGTTCGATCGAGCATAAATCACAAGTGTGATGTACGGTGTACCGGCTCTTGGGCAGCTGTACCAACAACCGATCGACCCGCGTTTATGCAACAATCCGTACGGTTTGTGCCCAACTCAGGTCCCGGGTCCGACGTTAAACCCATGGCAGATGCAAGCGATGCCGCAGGCGCCGATGAATCCGTATCAACAGCAGAGGGTCACGTCGCCTTACCGGTCATCCTTGCCTTATACTCCGGCTCTTCAACAGCAGCAGCAACAGCAATTACAGAACCTCCAAAATCAAACCAAAGCCGAAGATACCGAAACGACTACTACGACCACTTCGTCCAAAACCACCGTTCGGAAAGTGGGCATGATATGTCTGAGAGTGTGCGTTGGCATCCTTATTGTGTTTGGTATTGTCGCCGGTGGGGCCTTCGTACTTTTACTTTACAAAGTTTTTTCATGAGAGAGTTAATATGGAACACATGGTACAAGAAGAAAATAAAATCATTTTTCAGTTTTTCACCATATGTGCTTTGTTAAATTAAAGTTAAAACCTATAAATTAATTAGTAACGATATATAGTCAGAAAGGGTACAAGCTTAAAAGAAAACTCTCAAGTCTTAATTAAATGCACTGGCCATATCAGATGGCTTGGTAAAACCCCAAAGTTTTTTCCGTATTACAACCGTCTAAAGTGTTGCGGTAAGTGTAGTATAAGATTAGTTTAGTATTTTAAAGCAAGACGGATTTCAGTTCTAGAAGTTTTCTTAGTTATCAAGGCCTTCTGCTAAGTTGCGTCTTAAGGCTCATTATTTATTTGGGTTTAGCATATTACAGGGAGATGACCCCCTAACCAGTACAGGCTTGTTACAACATTAAGAAACACATTAATATGTTAAGCAATATAAATAAATTACCGTTTAATAAAATTAACAATTATTTAAGGTTTTTAGTTGAGATAAAAAGTCAGTCACGAGGGGGTTTCGAAACCATGATCTTTGGGTAGATACACCGCTGCTCTACCACTTGAGTTATCGTGACTTCGATCCACTCGGACATTAACTTCCATCTCAGCCCCCACCTTTTGAATTTTCCCTCCTTGTGGCCATTTTTCAACTGGTCAAGCGGACCAAGGAAACTCGTGAATTTAAAATGAACAAACTTAATTAAAATAACGTGGAAGGGTATTTACAAATTATATTTTGATCACATTAAAAGAAAATCCAAATGCAATATATAAATTTTGTACTTCACAGATTTCATTAGAGACCTTTTATAGGTTAGTCAATGAACCAAATTTCCTTGTAAGTCTAGTGGGTAATTCCACATCAGTATGATATCGATGTTTAGTTCTAATTTTTTTGTCTTGAATGCATTGAGTACATTTTTCTTTGTTCAGTCTTGTCCTTCTCTTTTTGCACTTGTCTTCGATACGGCCAATGTTTTAATGGATTGAGGGTAGTTTGGAAAAAAATTGAGTTAGAGAACAAATTTGCGGTATTGGCCGTAGATGGTGATCATGACATTGGGTGGGAAGGCATTCTTTCCCGGACTCATAGTCGGGTTGACAAGAGGATCTTTAACGTCCGTACCTAGGCTCAGTGCCCATACCGAACAGTCCGATTCTCAAAATGAGAACAGACGCACACAGTAGAGGTTTCGCACCCTCAAGGGCTGCTACCACCACGCTCCCACCTCGTCAGAATGGTTAATGCCGCACGCAAGGCCAGCTGACCCAAAATACATCTGCCCGCTCTCACGCGTCCTCCCTGGATAGAGAAGGCGACTCTATCTCTCTGAGTGTAGAGGCTCCTCTAGCGTAGAAACTCCCGGGAACGCCCCGGCAACGGTTTCGGATTTAAGAGAAATTGCTACCCACACCCTAGGTGAGTGGGAAGGCAGAAGGTTTGTTTAGAAGTGCAGTCTTTCCCGTATACTCGGAAAATTCTCAAGGTAAGAGCTGACGCACCCCCGCATACGACAGAATGGTGTTACAGCGGCAGAATTGGTGTAGTGACATCTCAGAGAAGGCCACTCCATCTTTCAGAATATTGGGGCTATTTTAGCGTAGACACTACCGGATCCGCTCCGGGCGCGGTTTTGTTTATAGTGGACTTGCTAACCACCACAGCACGGCACAGCATAAACTAGTAGGAGCAACCGATTCACTACCCATTCCCATCCGCCACTACTCACGCATTCGAGGGACTTTTCATCATAATCATAGCGTTCTCAACGCGTATACGTTTCCGTCTGATACACCATATCCGTAAGGTCGGGTTACGCAAGTTTCGTGCGATGGTCACATGTAGAAGGCCGCCCTTTCTCCAAGTTGCTGCCGGGGGCATCACCACGAACCACTACGCGTCCCTTCCCAGTGTAACAGGGGCTAGATTTTGGAACATTTATGTTACCCTGTAGTACAGATGGTTATGCACATCTCCCGTCATTGGAGAGAGGATCACTTACCTAACCCACGTGTACCTCTGATAAGGCACCCAACGCCCATGCCTACCCGAAGCCGACACGAATACAGCTTATGATTTAGAGAGGTTGCCACACCCTTTGGACTGCTCCATTATTTTTTGCTCGGACATCCCCGTTGTAGCTAATGGTTGGAAGGGGGGAAGAATGAGGGAACCTGGGTTGAAAACGGATGCTTAGAAGTACACTTGATGTAAAGAAAGTAATACCAAGAATGCTCCCTTTTGGGACGCTAGCTTATGCTGACTAATTTCCTAAAGGTGTAGCCAGCTACTTTAAGATAAAAGCATCAATGAAAAGATATTACGACACTCGGTACCACTTAGGTAGTTATAAATTTTATTGTCGTGGGCTTACGATTAAGGTTTTATTTATTTTTATCGTTTAAGACATTTGATGACTGGTTGTATTAATATAGGGGGGGGGCAGGAAATATTTTTGCCTTCTTCATAAAGTATTAGTTTCACAATAAAAATTAGTCAATAGAAAGTTTGATTAATTTCGGCAGTCTAAGAAATAACAGAATTAAGAACTTCTTGCACTTGTAAATCAACTTATCCGTGGTAAAAGAATGATATACAACTTATGACATGGTCCCTAAATCGATATTCGTTTCCAAAAATAAATTTAATTACTATCATGAGTTACCGATTAGTTAATGAATTGTCATAGTCTGAGTAACATCAGCTGATGAGTGTATCATGTCCGAAAAACAATTGGCGACGTTCTTCTAGCATAGTTTTAGCGTTGGAGCAACCCCACCACCTGAGAAGTTTGTAGCGGAAGGGTTGCCTCACTTACCTCGTTTTGGGCAAAACGACATTAATCTTTCTGTCCCTTTTTCTCAGGGGTTTATTACTTTTAGTTCAGCATTTTACAATCAATCTGGTCCTAGCTACTTGCGGACACTTTCCGTGTGTCTAATTATTTTTTTTTTTCGAAAATTTTCTAATTTCGGCCTTCTGACATCTTATACACTTCACCTTTAAGGGCTTGGGATGTGTGATTACCGATTCTGATAAAGGTTTTGTGGTGATATCAGTACAACAATGTACACGTAATAAATGGAAAATCATTATAATTAAATAAATATATCAATCAGTTTGTGAAACTAAAACAATATTGTTTAATTGTTTCACACTAGTTCAGGTGTATTTGTTTGCTAGTGAAACATAAAAGGCAATAAAATTAATGTAAATTATATAATTGTTAATAAAGTTTTCGTTGTTTTTATGTAAAATTTTGTGTATTTTAAAATGAGAATATATGATACACCATTGTATGAAATATATATGAAACACTCCAGTATAACAAGTAATTTTTTTAAGTACTCTTTAAGCCGCTTTATTTTGAATTTTTATATCTTATAGTAAACAAAAAAAAAATACTTTTTTGTGCTCCTACAGCCGAGTTTACTATTTCGCACATAAATGCTCATAACTCTGTGGGCTTTAGTTAAGTTGAACATTTCGCAACTTGATTTTATTATTTTTTTAATCTAAGATCTTGTTTAAGCTGAAAAAGTTTATGACACGAGCTGAATTCGAACCCAAGACCTTCAGCTTAATACATCGCTGCTCTAACTACTTGAACTATCTCGTCGTATTGGGATAAGAAGAATAATTAATTAAAATAAATAATATGATCAATTATGATTGCTCAAGGTATATGGATTATGATGATACTTGTTGGAAAACATGGCATTGTTTTTTTGCGGGTCAATAACGTGTAAAAGTTGTCGTGGTCCGCTTACCAATTAATATCTAATAATTAATTAAGGTTTATAGTTGAGATGAAAAAGTCAGATTCACTAGCAGGATTCGAACCAAGGATCTTTTGCTAGATACGCCGCTGCTCTACCACGTGAACTATCGTGACCTCAATCCACTCGGACACTAACTTCCTATCTCAAACTCCCCTTTTGAAATTTTGTCCTCTTTTTGCCATTTTCAAAGGGTAAAGGTTTTTTCAAAAAAATTGTTTTTTGCATTTTTCGAAGATCCAAGAAACGAATATCCATTTTCTTACTAAATGATGATAGTAGTATAACAAATTCTGCAAATATACTGGAAATACTAAAAAATAATGTCTTATTTGGGTTTTGTTGCCTTGGTTATTTTCTTGATCGTTGACTCCTTTTCTCTTGTCTTTTCAGAAAGGTGACAATTGTAATTCTTTTGTTTTAATAAACGAAAGTTACTTGATACAAAACTGGGTGTTATTTATACAGGTACATAAATACATATTCCGGATTGTTTTTAACCGGATTTTGACAAAAGTTTAAAATTAAAAACCCAGCTTTCCCTCGGTAGCAACTTTTATAAAATTTCCGTTCAATAGTTAGCGAAATGCAAATGAATTTTGAAATTACTTCAATGAAAGTACCCGGCGAGGTTTAACGGAAAAGTTTAGCATATCGGAAATATGTTTTGTAGGGCGATTCATACAGGCATAACCCACGAACATGGATTTCGTCCGAGTTTTATCAGTTCATTAAGCTTCATATTAAGCTGACGCCTGAAATAAATATTTTTATTCATAGTGGCTTAATTTGCAGGCTTTAATTTTTATTAAATTCGCCAGTTTTCTCAATTAATATACTAATAAAAATTTTTCATTTAATTGAGTTTTTTAGTTGGGACAAAAAAGTCAGTGTCACGAGTGGGATTCAAACCCCATGACCTTCGGCTAGATACGCCGCTGCTCTACCACTTGAGCTATCGTGACGTCGATCCACTCGGACACTAACTTACATTTTTGTTATTAACATTTTTGAAAAGTCATTTATCGCCGAGCATCAAATCGATTACTCGACTAGTTGAAAAATGGCAAAAAGGAGGGAAAATTCAAAAGGTGAGGTTGAGATGGGAAGTTTGTGTTCGGTCGTGGGTTGGAATCGCTTGTGACACTCACATTTTTACCTAGACCTCTACTCTACCACTTCAACTATCGTGACTTCAATCCACTCAGACATTAACTTTCAATCTCAACTGCACCTTTTAATTTTTTTCTACTTTTTGCCAGTTTCAATATATTTGATTCTCGGCGACAAATCCCACTCGTGACACTAAAATTTTTATCTCAACTAAAAACGTTAATTAATAGATAAATATGTATATTGATGTTGGTTGCTTGTTCCCTTCCTTACGTTTTTAGAAAATAAACAACGTAATTATCACGATGATAATCAATGTTTTCTTGTTATCAACTATTCATATATGTGTGAGCGTAAACTCATTTGAATTGTTGCTAATAGTTCTATCAGTCACCAGAGGTGCCGATGCCGGATATGCAAACACACCTATCTTAAAGGACAAACACTCTCGGTAACACACCAATTTCCAACATATGTATGTCCCTCTGCTTTGCGTGTTTACTCAAGTTAGGGGCCATTCACGTCAACATCGGTTGGTTAAACGTTTCACCGGCAAACATATTTATTCTGGGTTTGTATATGCTTACAAACAGAACACTGACTTATTTCATATTCCCTCCGCCTTTAAAAAGACTCCGTTGTTTTTCTGAGTAGCTCCTATCTATTGCCGGTAAATTTTGAACATGCGAAAAAGATGAATTACAACTTAACTAATTCTAAAAATTAGTTTATAAAAATAATTTTAGATTATTGAAAATAATCAATAATAATTTCAAGTAATTAAGGTTTTTAGTTGAGATAAAACAGTGTAACGACCGTACGATCTTCGGCTAGATACGCCGCTGCTCTACCACTTTAGCTGTCGTGACCTCGATCCACTCCGATACTAACTTTCCATCTCAACCCCACCTTTTGAATATTCCCTTTATTTTTGCCATTTTTCAAATGACCTGTAATCTAAGTTCCTTCCCATTGTTGAAATTATGAAACTGTTTGTATTCGATTTAAAATCGGAAGTAAAGTAAGGTATCTTCCACCAACAAAGGTACAATTTTTTAGAAAAACTGTAACTTTTTAGCATGTCAAGAAAACAGTACATTTTGTGAACAGGGAAAAAATTCATAGCAGAAGAAGACTAACTGGTTAAGTGGTTTGATATTCGTTACGTCCAAAAGTATTCCAGAAGAAATGCACATCAAAACATCTGCACTCTAAAAGTCCCATTACTTCCTTCTTTTCTGAAAATAATAACTACTAAACTAGAAACATTACGAACATTTTTAAAAGAACAGTTAAATGATTATGGACTAATGCTGAAGTTTATAATATAAAAAATAATCACATAAACTTCCGGATTTGAATGATTTTGCCTTATCAGACCCCAATTAAGTACCGTAAAGCATTCCGAAAAATTTGCTTCAGTTATTAATTTTAAGAATTTATTAGTAACTTAGAATGCGATACGAACTATGTAGTAGCATCAATAAAAGCCCATTTTCGTCATTTAATCCATCGATGTAAAATGTGGAACAGCTGTTTTTAATTAAATTCGCAGAATAGCAATTTTCTAGGTCGCAGGAAAACAAGCACTTTAGTTCTGCACGTGGCAACAAGTGGCCATATTTACTCATATGGTTTTTTTTGTATCTAATGATTTGTTTATCGTTCGTTTTATTATGACAAAAATTTCGTTGTTGGATCATATTTTTCGAAAAAAATATGTTCTCAGTGGTTTTATTTAATAGTTTGGATAAATTAGGTTTTTTTCCATAAAATATATGATTATATAAAAATTTATAACAGTAACCTATGAAAATAATACGTATTTTGCACTCATCACAATACTATCTCTTCTTCGCACTTTTCTACTGCTATTTGTCTTCTACTGCATTCACAAATAATTAACATCCTTTCAAAATTACTCACATCTAACAAAACCGAATGGAAAAACATAATAAAATGTCGAAAATGAATCTTCTGGCCTGTAACTTACAGCCACGAATGCAAAAAACGAATATCTGATACATTTTGATGAATGAAAAGGGCACAAAAGTGGTTTTTAAATATTAATATCATCCAAAAAAACTAACTAAAAGAAGCCGATATAAACGGAAGGATATGTTCAAAACTATACAGCAAAACTATACAGAGCAGATATTACGGAAGTATAGTTAATTTTGTCCATAGAAATGAAACTGTTACGGTTGCCAGATGTGGTGCTACCAGCAATATGAAGTAGTTGAGAAATTCCAAAGATATTTTATCTGTAAGTTATTTGCTCTTCCTAACCCTACTCCAAAGGGGCTGCGTAACCGAGTGGTTAAGGCGTCAGACTCTCGGCTAGTAGACCACGCGGTCGTGGGTTCAATCCCCACCGTCGCCTCTGGAATTTTTCTGATGCCTAACCATTGGCCGGAATTAAAAGAAAGTGACACGCCACTCATCGGGAAGGGGTGGGACTGGATCTCAGCGACCCTGAATCTGATCCAAACCCCCTTCAAAAATGAGTTTCTTCGATGGAAGAACACTGGTACAACGGGGTCTCAAGTTCATATTGTGTTGTTATCCCTCCCCCAAAAATGGAGCCAGGGTATAGTACAATAAGCTGAACAGCTGCAGTGCTCAGGAGGAAACTCCTCCAGTCACTGTTGGCCATTGTATCCATCCATCCAACCCTACTCTAAACTACATGATTTATTTAGAAACATCCACTGAACTGATTTACGTATCAACCTTAAAACTTAACTTTTCATTTACTTTCAAAATTTTGAATTCACCTTACTTAAAATTGGCAAAAATAATTGCGATCGAAGTCATCAGGAATAAGACAGCCTTGTATGCAAAATGGTTTACGCCCTTTCAAAGATTTTAAACAACCTGCCCCACCTATGAACACCTTGCTGATTGGCCTGCTCTTTTTTTAGATCTGCTATCTAGACTTGTGGAACGACATCGGGACGATTTCTTACTCCGAGATCAGACCTCGCTTAACTTTTTCTTATTCAAAGTCTTTCTCAACCCCGGACCTTATTTAATCTGCAGTAAAAGAACCTTAATTCCCTTAGCCTTTCAAACTTAAGATGATTTAAAAACCCCTTGCAAAGCCCTTAACTTGAATACTGTATTTTGGTTGATGGGCAAGTAGAGGTTGCAATATTCAATCTGTGTAAAGAGCACTTCATTTTACGGCCGAATGTACAATATTGGGCATGATCAGGTTGCTGCACTTCGGATCTTTTACCCTCTACAAGCACTCTGTTAAATCTGTTGGATGGCCCAGAACCACTGGCGCTCATGCAGTACATCCGCCACGCCTGGAAATATAGATCAGACCTAATTATGGAATTCAATTTCTGATCCTTCATTCATCCAATTTTCATTATATATTATGTGACTTTATTATATCCGATTTTTTGTCCCTTTACCATTAGGACATTTCCTCTCGGTTTGTTTTCTAATATAAGTTGTTTCACTATTATTTTTAACCTTTTTGATGATGTGGTTGCATGCAGCAAATAATGTTATAACCTCGATTTAATTCTTATATCTTTACTATATTTTATTATTATACTGTTTTTTTTCTTTTATTCTTTATCTCTTAACAACGACATCCGGCAGTCGGATTGTTATCGATGCCAGTACTATGATTTGCTAATAATCATTGTTATATTGGTAGAGATAAAAAGCATTTAAAAAAATGAAACGGACGAACTGACATGCTGTCATGAGGTTTGGTAGAAAAGAAGAATAGGCGGAAAACCTGTGTATAAGTAAATCATTGTCCAAATTTCTAACTATGTCTGCCTCCCTCTCTCTCTCTCTCTCTCTCTCCCTCTCTCTCTCTCTCTCTCTCTCCATTTTACAAAGTAGTTAACCTTAAATCGTTTTATTAGTGTAACCTATCAAATTGTAGTGGATGGAATATTTGTCGGTCATTACCACAAATTCCACATCAGCTCTCCCCATCTGCAAAGCGCAGGAGGACACCTCTGCCTATATTAAAATATAATCAATATCGTAACCGCTGCTTTTATTAAAAATTCCTCGCTCTTATATTAAATGTTAACCGAATTCACAAATTGAAATGACATCATCCGGAGCAGAACGAATTTTAGCAGGTCTGTTGGCAGTTGCCCAGTCGTGCGAAATCGACTCAGGAAGATGTTCGCCTGCTCGTCGATACGGTACATTTATGCCGGATTGAATCTGACTCAGGATGTTTGGAAACAATTACGGTGTCGGCCACAAGGTTGGTCAACAGATTGGCAATTGTAGGCATATGATAGAAAACATTTTGTTTATACTTTTTTTTTACATTTACTTCAAATATTATCAGAATTTGAAAAATAGCATTATACATAACTAGTTTTGGGGATAATTTTGGGGTTTATTGACCACGCTAAACTTCGGCACTTTTCATGTCTATTGCTAATTACTATTGTTTGGAGGTCGTGAGATGTGACCTAGGATTTGGAAAAACATTTTGTTTATCGTGCCAACGTTCCGATCTTTATTGAGATCATCTTCAGGGCCTGGGATTAGAAACATTCTGTCATTGTCCGTGTAGATGTGCCATTCTTCTGTGTCGTGTTGATCGTGGCAGAAAACGAACGCTTTGACCCCTGAAGATGTATTCAATAAAGACCGAAATGATGGTACGATAAAGAAAATAATGGTCATTAAAAACCATACATCATTTATTACCATTTATTTTCAGTACTTACATAAGAACCTATCTGGGCTTCGGTCGGTAAAAAAATTAAATACGGACTTACTCATTATATTTGGTTTTAACCTGAAATCTAAGTGAGTAAAAATAATTTTTAAATTTCATATAAAATTATCTTTACTTTAATAAACAAGGGACATTAATCTTGCTGGCAATTTGAGGAAATTGTGATCCTGGAGCATTATTTAAATATTTAAAACTAAGTCCTCGATGAATTTTACATTAGTTGAAAGTGGTTCATTTTTAATTGTGCGCAATAAATTAAACGTTATAATCGTTTTCAATAGCACTAATGAATTTGGGTTGTAGAATTTAAGTTAGTTTTTCATTTGACCTCTACATAAAGTGTTTTTCACGCAATAGAAAAGAGGTTAAAATGTTTTTTCAAAAACATTACAAACTATACCCGTTTTTGAGAATTCATCCTATTTCAAGAGGATAACTGTTGCCAGACAATGTTTATTTTTTGGATACTGCATTTTTTACGATAATGTACATTATGTATATTTCAATGAATTCAGGTTTTTTAGTTGAGATAAAAAAAGTCAGTGTAAAGAGCAGGATTCGAACCTACAATCTTCGGCTTGATATAGTTCGTCTTGAAGATAAACATTTGCCCAGTTTGTTTCCTTTTTATTACCAACAATTAATTTGCATTTCTGGCATCCAAGATATATTCAGGTTGTTGTGTTTTCCCCATTTTAGAGAGTTTGGCAGCATTAACCCACTATTTTTATGGAAATGCTAGTGTTTTTATGGCTCATTGGCTGTCTAAACGTATGAAGATACTCAACTCACTAATTCCGTGGTCCACTTGACAAATTAATATATTCCAATTAATTAAGGTTTTTAGTCGAGATAAAAAAATCAGTGTAAAGAGCAGGATTCGAACCTACAATCTTCGGCTTGATGTGCTGCTGCTCTACCACTCGAGATATCGTGACTTAGATCCTCTCGGAAACTAAATTCCCATCTCAATCACACTTTTTGAACTTTTCCTTCTTTTTGCCATTTTGCAAATTTCCGATAATCTATTTGATTCTCGGCCACAAATAAAATGGCCATAGAGATTTAGTGAAGGCAGACTTCATTTTTACTTATTAAATGCTACTCTAGTCACCTCGAGAGGATGGAAGTTACGAGAGCTCAATTTGGTAGAGATATATCTAGCCGAAGATCGTGGGTTCGAATTCCCCTCGTGCCACTAACTTTTTTATCTCAAAAAAGTTGCCAAAGCGTTGGCAGATTATGTTTATTATACTGAACTCGCATTTTTTAGTACAATGTACATTATGTATATTTCAATTAATAGAGGTTTTTATTTGAGATAAAAAAAGTCAGTGTAAAGAGCGGGATTGGAAAACACGATCTTCGCCTTGATACGCCGCCGCTCTACCACTTGAGCCAGTTACGAGAGGTCAACTTGTAGAGTAGAGGCGTATCTAGCCTAAGGTCGTGGGTTCGAATCCCACTCTTGACACTACTTTTTTATCTCAACGAATAACCTTAATTAATTGTAACATATTAATTATCAAAGCGGCCAAGGAAACTAGTGAATATTATTATAATTGTAATAAAAAATTTTCCATAGGTATTTCCTATCTTTCAAGTACTCAGAGAAGGTGGCGAGATGTTTACATTTATTAATTTTATTTAATGGGTCGACACATTAAAACAAAAAATGAATAAATGTATATCTTCTTATTAATGAATACTGCTATTGAAAACGGCTTAGAAAATTGACGAGTTCCTATTTAATCTATGTTTTGCTTCTAAATTTTGTCCTTTACTCGTTTATTACAAATTTACGCGTACTTTTGAATTCCCTAGTTTTCGTGGTCCGCTTGATGAGTTAGTATTTTTTCAATTAATTAAGGTTTTTAGTTGAGAAAAAAAGTCATTGTCATGAGCTGGATTTGAACCTATGACCTTGATACGCCGCACTCTACCAAATTAAAAATCGTGACTTCGATCCACTCGGACACTAACTTCCCATCTCAACCCCACCTTTCGAACCCGCTCGTGACACTGACTTTTTTTAAATCTCAAATATAAACGTTAATTAATTGAAATATACTTCTTAGTTTTAGAATTGTGTGTAGTTATTGGGTACTAGGAATACGATCAGGGTAACATTCCGCACCCACTGATCAACATTATATATATATACCATGAAACCAAGCATCAATCATACTGATCGTATAGAAATGGGAAATAATGGCTTGCCTGTCACAGCGGTATCAAAAATGGAAAATTTCTCGGTTGATCTATGCGAAACAGAATCCACTCTATTCATGATTTATAGGCACGTCTTGGATCCAATATTTCACTCAAGGTGTGTTGAAGACATTCGACTCGCGCTTTTTATTGCCGACTTGGGAGAAATGGTATTATTCATCCAGGGGAAGAGGGAATAATTCCATTCTCGGTTCAATCCTTGGAATTTCTACGGTCTGTATTTCAGTACAGTCTCAGTCATCTAGTCGGCCAGTACTGCTCCTTCCAATACTAGAAGCCGGGTGTTTACTATTTCCGAGGGGCGAATTTGTGAGCGTGGCTTGGTTTTTATTATTCAGCTCAGAAGGAAATTCATAGATGTGATACGGAACGTTTGGTTATATTCGTTTTTTCGGTTCAGATAAGCATCCCAATAAACCCGATATGTTTCTTACCAGCCTGAATAATGAGCGACCGCTTGAAAAATCAGAAACAAACCTACCTCGTAAAAATAGTAAAATTCAAACACATTATGTCTTGAATTTTTAAATGTTATCCCAGAAAACTATTTAGAATATATTTTCTAAACGAATATTTATTTTTTGTGGAAAAATATTTCTATTTACACTCATAATAAGGTCTTTTCCTTGTATACACAATCATTAAATTTTTCGGGCTGTTTCAAGCGGAAAAAGTCCTTAAATTGGATTTTGCGACCTCTGGATAAAACGTCTTAGTGTAAGCGCCCTAACGGATCCATCAGCTTAATTTTACTTAATCCTCTAGACGGGATCAACCCGACTCCATGGCTGTAAGCTGCCTGTTTACCAGAGTAATTTGGTTTTTAACCATCCCTATTAAATGCTAAATTCCTCCTTTAAAAATAAATAAATATTTTACACTTGTTCCATTATACAGAATCAATATATTCTTTAATGGAAATTGAAATTTAAGGTTTTAAAAAATGTATTTTATCTTTGACGTTACCTATACAAACTGAGTAATACAGTAAATATACACACAAAAGTGTGCCCTTTTCCGATGACTGTCTGAATTTCTCTTGAACAAGTTACGCCCTGAAAAAAATGTTTAATATTTTATAAACCAGTTTTAAATTTTTTGCTTCTTTTGGAGAACAATTATACAGGGTAACTCAATCCCAGAAAAATTCTTCGAAATATCGAATAAGCCACTATACATCCTTACAAATCATTTTGAACGATTTTGTTTCCTGTTTTTCACGATCCTATTCCACGCTAAAAACAGTGGTGCAATCCTATTTTAAATTAGTCAAAAATGATAACGTTGATCATTTGGTTTGCTATTAATTAAACACATTTCATGTTAGAATTGGCTGCGTTGTGTAAAGATGAAAAGATTGATTGGCATGGATTTTTATCATTTACAGCAGTTATTCAATTGAGGCTGCTGGATTGGCGTTTAAATGGCAGCACAGAATATAGTCAAGTGGAGTTAAATTGAGTGACCGAGGAATCAACAGATCTCTACATGTGGTCCTATCCAACCATCCCGGAAATGATTCAAATAACATCTCACCTGAAAAGAATTGTCTGCGTGTTGTCTTATCAAGCTGGAGAATCGTAATTTGCCGTTGCGGAAGAACATGAAATAGTGTTGGTAAAAACCACCCTCAAAAATTGTCCATACCGAACATTGATACTGTGAACCACCATTATGCCAAGAAAATCGATTTTTTCAAATTTTCCTCTGTCCACGTTCCAAAATTCCAATTGTTTAGCATGCAATCAAAGTAAACTTGGATTCATCAGTCGTTAAAAGAACGTTTCCTTCAGCCTTCCAAATAGACAAATGTGCGAGGAACATTTCACGCCTATCATAATGAGAGTACCGATGGCCCTGGACAAGATGACAGCGATACGGCGGAAAAATGGGAAGTCCGGAGTACACATCAAATTTTAATTTTCAAAAATCCTTCCAACATTTCTTTAAGTGGAATCAAACATTACAGTAAAATATACGTATACTCGTCGAAATTCAGCTGCCGGTTTCTTTTTGCCATAAATTCGTTATTTTTTGACCGATTACAACAGCATACGCAATTAAGATTTTTTCAATAAAAATTTTGATATTTAATATTTCATTTGTCGCCGAGAATCAAATAGATTAGACGACATTTGAAAAATGGAAAATAGGAGGGAAAATTCAAAAGGTGGGGTTGCGATGGGAACTTAGTGTGGATCAAGGTCACGATAGCTCAAGTGGTAGAGCAGCGGCGCATCTAGCCGAAGATCGTGGGTTCGAATCCCGCTCGTGTCATTCACTTTTTTTCTCTCAACTGAAAATCTTAATTAATTGCAAGATATCAATTGGTCAAGTGGACCACGAAATTTTAAAATTTCTTTAACAAATAATAAATCGTATTTGTAGTTTCTTTGACTCTCTTCATTGGTTCAAGGAAAAATTCATCGCAGCTATCTATAAAGGACACCTATATTTCTTTAATCATAAAATATGGATTTAGGTTCCATAGATTATATCACTAACAAGCATAATTATTAATAACAGTGCAATTTTTAAGGGCCGCCCGAAGCCCATAAAAGGAAGAGAGGATAGAGGCTTCCAGTGGAAGAGGCCGGTTGGATTTGCGCTGGACTAGAGGCGACACGTTTGCACAACGAAGATCGACCTATTTTCATTTAGGGAGATCATCACGTAAGTTTTTTTCATTTTAATTTGTTCTTCGTGGTAAAGGATGTTTTTATCATACAACAAAGAGTCAATTTTTTTAATTTAATAAACGCAAGTCTGTCTTGTAGTTTGTTGATTTTTTCTTTAATTATAATAATTAGTTGATATAAGAATTTTTTTTAAATTTAAACGAAGATAATAATAATCAGTCAGTTTCCTTTTAAAAACTATTTTAAATTGCTAATTCCAAACCTACAATCTTAATTTCAAATTTTGTTAATTTCTCATTAGATGAATTGTTTATTTTTAATATTTTCTTGTTATTATTCATTTATTTATGTAAACAAGGAAAATATCCACTCCCTTGAGGAAGGAACAAAACGCATAATACATTTTATTTTATTCATTATATATCAAATAAAATGAATTGATACGCTATAACTGCTACAGAATAACAATTACTTTTTATTAATAGCAAGTCAAAATATCAGATTTTTTCCAATATTTGAATGTTCTAATTATATATAGTTGGTGATTTGACGTACTGGAATGAAAAAGAAAATATGTTTTTGTTACTGCAATTTTATACGGTATTAACCTAAAAAATTTTGCCTGCTTCTTCTTGCTGGGTTTCAGGCGCGTTTCGGCCTTAGACCATCTTCAGTGTTGGTCTTTTGCTATCACTAAAATATGGGAAAATATTTATTGAATGAAACTATTATTCAAAACTAAATGCCATAAAATGATAATTGCTGGAATAACATACTATGAAAGAAAAGATCATATTTCATCAGGATTTTTTTTTTCATTTTTTTATCCCAAACAACCCTTAGGGTGCCGGTATTTTTGAAAAAAAAAAAAAAAAAACATTTGTAAGTATGTGAGGTTCGAATCCAGCGACCCGGGATCTTTACCATACAGTGTCAAAGACTGATACTTGCGGCCCCCGACGCCCCGAGGACATTACTGCAGTAACAATTGTAGACTAAAAAAAATCTTCATCTTGTACCGCAGCGCAAAGCAGTTCGTCTTATCCCCACCTCTGTTATGCTTAATTAGAATGAGGATGTATGCGGAGAACGAGGCGTCTGTGCAGGAAGTAGGTAGATTTAAAAAAACGCCGACCATTGCTGTTTATCTTGAACTGTTCACCCACAGTATTACAAGCCACAAAACCGATTTGCAAACTGTAGAAATCGAAATGCAAAACTCAATTAAATTCTTCTTCTGTACGAACTCAACTTTCAATCCGTCAAAGGCACAGGCAGTGACACACGAATTTCACGTTTCACTAACTTAAAAAAAAAAGGATTGGATCAAACGGAAATCACATACCCAACGTTGAAGATTAAAAAAAAAATTGAAAATATTTGAACACCGTAACTACGTTTTAACAGATAACTTTCTAATGCAAAACTATCGTAAGTTCAGTTAGTCTGGTCTACTGTACACACAACGTTTTATTAATTGATTATTTATATTCATAGCTTATCTTAGGAGGTGTAGACCTATAAGTTGTAGCGAGAGAAAGGCATTAATGAAAGAGAGACAGAGAGGCGGGTTTCTCGGAGAATCGAGCATTCGTCAGCAAAGGACGGAACAGTGAGAGTAGTACGCGTCAAGACGCCTATGGGAGCGTACATGCGAACAGTGGTCCGTCTACCTCCTCTGCAACCTGAGCCCTGACTTCTCCTGACTATTCTTTTCTTGTTTTGTTCGCCCCTTTGTTTTCTTCTGTTTTTTTTTCTGTTGTGCTTGTCGGGCACTTGCGAGTTGAAATTTTGCCTGAAATTTGGTGGGCGGTATGTTACGGCCATACGCTTTCGGCATGTTGACAACAACGGAATTAACTCGCCGATAATAGGTTTGTTGGCATGACTCGTTACTTACTTACGCTCGAGCCTTGGTCGGACGTACTGGTTGACCTGTTGCTGCCCGCATCTGCTTTTTGCTGCTGAACGCCTGACTTACATTTCGCCGTCTAAATAAGCAAGTCGTTTGTTTTATTTTTTTTTTAAATTTTTGATTTCATTTATTTTGTACTTGACAGGTTTCCCCTTTTACCTTGAGGTCGTCGAAGCCCCAACAGTTTGTATTCCAAATCTGTCATTTGAGCTCTAGAGCAAGCAATCCTGAGTTGCACATTTCGAAAGAAAGTTTATTTGTTGTTTAAAATTCACAAAAGAGGAATATGAACGGAATCTAGATATTCCCCATTCAAAGATTCACTCCATAAAAATCTAAGGAACGTCATGCGCAGTCGTCTCCACTAACTGACCAGTATCCGTTACATTACTACTTTTCTCCCATCAACCACTGACTCGGGACGGCGCATTGACTACCCTTTTTATTTCATCGATATTTTCTAATCTCCCCAGACCGCTCCTCGGGGGATTTTCATCCCCGTGGTTGTTACTGCCCTCTGGCTTCAATATTTTAAATTGCTGGGAGTTTATATATGTACGATTGATTTACGAGCGTCCAGGGAAGACACGAAATGTATAGCGTCAAAATTTTACACATCCTCATACTAATCGTTCAATGTAGTTAATAAACTAATGTTTATGTAATTAATTATCAATTCGTTACAAAGGTACAAAGCTATACCATACATACTCCCGACTTAAATTACAAAAAAAAAAGATTTTCATAATAAATAATACAATCGAATATCATTTCTTTGTTTAACAAAAATATTTTAAAACAAGTTATTTTCCATGAAAAAAATTTCTCCTTAAAAATTTAATGTAGTATACATACATATGTAGCTAAAAACCTTCATTGAAAGAAATATATTAATTGGTCAAGTGGACTACGAGAACTAGTGAATTCACTAAGTTAAATGAAGTATGCCTTCACTAGCTCTCCGTGGCCATTTCATTTTTCGCCGCGAATCAAATAGATTACACGACCTTTGAAGAATGGAAAAAAGGTGGGGTTGAGATGGAAATTAAGTGTCCGAGTAAGCCAAAGTCAAGATAGCTCAAGTAGTAAAGCAAGAGTATATTTAACCGAAGATCGTGGGTTCGAATCCCGCTCTTGAAACTGATTTTTTATTTAAACTAAAAAAACCTGAATTAGTTAAAAGTTTGTTCCAAAATGCACTAATTTCTTAGTCCGCTTGAACAATTAATATATTACAATTAATTAATTGAAAAAAGACAAAAATGAAGGAAAATACAAAAGGTGGGGTTGAGATGGGAAGTTAGTGTCCGAGTGGATCAAGTGGTAGAGCAGCGGCGTGTCTAGCCAAAGATCGTGGGTTCGAATCCCGCTCGTGCCACTCACATTTTTTATCACAACTAAAATCTTTAATTAATTGTTTGTCTCAATATTTTTTTTGTTGTAGTCGGGAAAAACAATTCTTTTTTAACTTTTTTTTTTTAATTTTACATTTCAATTACGTAGAAAGAAACAATGGGAGATATGGTAGGATACTCAAAGATATTAAGGTACTATTCTAGCAAGGTGATCTCTGAGTAGAGGACTTCTTGAAGAATATAAACAAAAGATTATGATTATAATAAAATAATATTTGTAATCATTGCATTTATCAATTTAATTACTTGTTACTTTTGTTTTTAATTGTTATTTCGAACAATTTGTATATTACATGGTGATGCAGGTGCTCATGCACCGAGCTCATGCCAAAAATAAATTTAAAAAATACGTATTTTATGGTTCACGTCACATGAAAATAATTCATAAATTTAATTAACAAATTATGAGAATGCAAATTCTATTGATAGAAATTTAATGTATAAATAGTTCAATATATAACATAAAAATTTTGCAAGTAAAAGGATACACGTCTGATTTACTTTAGCCGTCTTAACTGTACTTCATCGTGCGATGAGCTTGACGCCGTTCTTAATGTCTTGATAACCCCATGAGAAAAGGGTGGCCGTGGGCCGGTGGCATCCCCGAGATAACAGGTATTAATTCCTTGATTTACGAGCTGAGGGTTGATCAGGCCGGTAATTATGGGCTCGGAGTCATGATGAAGGGCAAAGATATCCCCGAAACTTTGTCTTGGACACCCTATCTCGTAACTTCGCCCTGCCACAATACCCTTTCTCTGCCCACCCACCCTCAAGCAATACCCGCCTAGGTGAAATATTACTTTTCTAATTGCTTTAGACAAATACTAGACCAAGCTACCTTCTGATTTAATTTCTGTTCGCCTCCGGAGGCCTCGGTTGATTGCATTGGAAGCAACGCTGAGTGAGGTCTAATTACGCGTTGGCCAATTAAATCTGGAGAGATTGTTAAACCGAACACGAGTTACAAACCTGTTACTGACAATTGTTGTTGAATACTATTCGATTTAATTTTCTATTTACTTTATCTTTTTCACATTAATTTACAGACTAGAAGAACAAAAGGAGTTTAATTTGCCTCTATTAACTTTCTCCCTTTGATGTATTATTTAACAGCCTACATAAAACCACAGTGCTTTTCAACCAGCTAAAACGCTTATGTGCTGGGTTCTCTAACTAAGCAAAATAGAATATCTCTATATTTGTAAGTACATTTTGAATCAAAAGATCTGTTCAATCAAAAACTGAGAATAGTACAGATAACAATTCGACAAACTAATTATGTTAAATTTTATAGGATGTTTCCAAACTCCAAACGCCTTAAAATTTACTTACATTTTGGTTATAAATAGGCCTTCTAAGAACCTGGGAAAAATCTTAAAATGTCTTTTGAAATAAACTTCCATCTCTCTATTCCACAAAAGGTATTACCATCAGATTTGTTATCGCAGGTGCCACTCAACATTTCTGCATTGTCATAACGTTGTAGATGTTATCTGGATAGACCTCGAGAAATATTGTTTTAGGGCCTATTGACACAGGTCGCGCTTTTGTGCTAGTCTGGCACCCGGGCTTTCCGCTTCTACTTATAACCATCTCCAACTTACCGACCGCTTTTTATGAGTCATTCACGGGATCAGCTTTTGAAGCTTTAGAAAAACATACTGGCTTCCATACTGTATCATGCATAAACATCTATCATCTCAATTGTTACAAAACTTACCAACCTCAACATCACCGAAGTTAGAGCAGTACCGTTACAGGCCGATCCAGGAACCGAAACCCTCAAGAATATGTTACGTATTTGTTATCTTTGTAAGAAAAGAAAACGGTAGAAATTGTAAGCAGAATAATGTACTAAATCTAAAAAAAAAAAAAAAAATCAACCCTCAAGAATAGTTCATTAATGTATCAATTTTGTACAAGGCGAGTAAGAGTTTCCGCTATTAAAACCGTTAAGGTTTATGAAGGTTCTTTATGGTTCATTGAAAAAATCCTTCAATGAAGTTCATCCTCCGGCTGGATCGCATGTCTATTGTTACGCTTCTCTCTCTCTCTCTCTCTCTCTCTCTCTCTCTCTCTCTCTCTCTCTCTCTCT
>CM077113.1:16538183-16554713 GCA_039619505.1 Cimex hemipterus | reverse complement strand
CTCTCTCTCTCTCTCTCTCTCTCTCTCTCTCTCTCTCTCTCTCTGTTATGTACTCACGAATGTATGTAGACAGCCGCTCATTCGACTAAACTTAACTGCCCAACTGTAAACCTATTTCTAGCACTTAACAAACCGCATTGAAACGTAACCTATGAGCATGAGGGTTTGAAAGAAGACAGTACGAAGTCCTTAGAAAATACGTGCAACAATACATTCAAACATGAGTATTCTTTTCGTCCGAGAGATATTACTATTGCAACGCAAATGTTTACGTCAGTAATGCCATTAAAACCGTTAAGGTCCGTTCATGAAGGTTATGTTATGGTTGCCCTTCAACCTCAGTCGTGATTGCACGTCTTTGTTACCTTTAATTTGCAAAGTACAACGGGAGTATTGTACTCTGTCTCTGTAGGTCTCTTCACCACACCAAGCGGAGTCAAGATAATTTACTAACCTGCGCCAACCCTCAGGTCTGAGCTGGGCGACGTGGAAAAGCTCTGGAGAAAGAAAGGTAAGCCTCCATTTTAAAAATCTTGTTTTCTTTTTGAAACCAAACTTTTGCGGCCACAAATGAAGACCGTAACATCAAGCCGGTCTGGCAGTAGGGTATAGTATACAGGCTCATTTAAATGAATTATAAGCTTATAGAAGTTGTCATGGCCTTCTTAAAAAACCGTTGTTTCCGTGTTTCTCTAAACGAAGAAATTCTAGACATTTCCCAATTGTCAGGGGGCGCGGTAGCCGAGTGGTTAAGGCGTCAGACTCTCGGCTAGTAGACCCCGCGGTCGAAGGTTCGATCCCCACCGTCGCCTCTGGAGTTTTTCTGACGCCTAAGGGGACCGGTGGCCGCAAATAAAAGAAATTGAAACGCACTCATCGATGGAAGGGGCGGGGCTGGATCTCAGTGACCCTGAATCTGGTCCCAACCCTCTTAAAAAAATGAGTTTCTTCGATGGAAGAACACTGGTACAACGGGGGCTTAAGTTCGGTTTGTGTTGTGAGCCCTCCTCCAAAAATGGAGCCAGGGCATAGTACAATAACCTGTACAGCTTCAGTGCTCAGGAGGGAACTCCTCCAGTCCCTGGTATCCATCCATCCACAACCACATCCACATCCACATCTCAATTGTCGCCGGATTTCCCCAAGGTTCAATCCTAGGGCTATGTTTGTTTCTCCTTTTTTATAAATCCACTCCCCTCATTGAGAAATTGCAAAATTGCCCTTTAAGCGGATAACTTAGGTATCTATGGTTCATCCTGGAGGCCTAAGTCAATTCTTATAAGATTAAATGACAGAAACTCAGGAATAATGCCCACAAAATATAGGCCATATTTTTAACAAAACGACGACCAATATTCATGGAAACCATTTCCATCGGACACAAAATACAATGGTATGACGGGGTAAAATACTAGGTTTTAACTCTGGACCGAAATTTCTCTAGGCATATAAATGATATAGTTAAGAAAGAAATAATAGCTATAAAAGCCATATTTCTGCTGGTGAACCGTGAGAGAGGAATGAGCTTTGAGAATAAACTAATTATTTCTGAAGTAGTTATTACACCTATGCTGCTGTATGATTACCCAGCGTGGAGTTACACGTTCGAATCGAGCATCCAACAACTGCAAATGGTACAAAATAAATTTCTAAGGTTTACAACCTCTCTACTTCGGTACATTAGAATTGGCCTCCTCCATTAGAGAGCAGGCGTGAAGTATATTAATTCCGGATTAAAGCGTCTGTCCAGGATTTTTTTTAAGTGTCCAGCAAGAACACTACTTGTAGGGATATAGGAGTGTATGATCTAAACTTTCCATGGAAACCACACAATTATCAGGCACAATACCCAAATCTAGGAACTGTTACATATTCATTTTTTGTCGTTGCTGTTTCCTCTAGAGTTGTGATACTATAAAACAATTTGTGATAATTCAATTACCCGTGGTGCATTGCTCTCGTTATTATGATTTATTTATATTTTTGTTAATTCATTTGTTAATTGTTGTCCTAATCGATACCTAGTGGGTTTTACGAAAATTTTTCCCACTATAGTTTTAGTTTGATTGAGTAAAAATGACAACAAACAAGGACTAGGTACGTTGGTAGGAAACTTTTTGAAATATGACGTAAAAGTGCCCCGCCAGTTCCCCTGCTTAATGAATGTATGTAGCATAATGTATAAGAAATATTTTTTCATTCATTTACACCAAGAAACTGTCCAACTATCATGAACCTGATGATAAAAGAATCGCGTTAAACTCCCGACCCCTGATTTCCGAGAGATTTCCCATTCTTAAAAATATAAGGTATATCGAAATAACAAACCAATAAGCATACGCCTTTGCGGACCTATTAATGAAATTAATCACTATTTAAATTTTTTTTGATTTGTACTACTAAGGTAAAATTTCATCAACATCCATCCAAGGTTAATAAATACATAATAATTTTTTAAAAAGATAATTCTACACGCACTGAATTAACTTAATATTTTGAAGCACTCAATATTTCTTGTTCGCTCGGGTACAACCATTCTCGCTAATAAATGCATTCACTCTGGTGGGGCTAACGCCACCTCAGTCATATTATATTTTTTATGATTCTCTCTCACGCCAAACTGCAAATTTGTAATTATCTAGAATAAATCGGTCCGATAAATAAATTCATTCATACAGATGAAAGGAAAAAACATGCGGAAAGCGATATGTGACACCGACCTATAAATTCCATCTAGCCAACAAATTAATTAATCAAATTTGTTGAAGTAATCGATATTTCTCATACATAACCGGGTTACGTAATAAATGCATTCAACCTGGAGTGTTCAATAAAACGGCAACATTATTACAACAAACGATATTCCATCGGCATCTCCCACACATCAAACTAAAAATATGTAAACAAAATCTGGCAGCCTGTATTCAATATTCGGTCGCAGCTAGACGCCAACTCTTACGCGAATTAATCACTCCAAACAACTGAGATGTGAAAACGGTACACATGGTGAGTAATATGCTTATGTTATTTATCCATATTAAAAATATGCAATAAGTCCATCACAGATCGTGGTCCGATTGACCAATCGGTTTTTCAAAGCAAACTCGTTGTTAGTGATTTGTGAGAAGACAGTACCCTAGGTCTAAAGGGATTTCACGGGGTGAGTGTGTATCACACGACTCATTTCACTCTTCGCCCGCATTTTTCTTTTCGCCAACTACAATCCGATCACACACTGTTTCAATTTGATACGCATCACTGGTGTTTCAGTTTAACAGAAAACCGGTTTAAATATTATTACGTAATGGTTTAGAAAGAGACTTTTAAGGGGAAAATTTTAGACGTATAAAATGTATAATATGAAAGATGTATTTTTCTTTGGATTTGAAATCATAAATAATATACCTCATTACTGTGATATCCTTCAGTACAATTCCAAGGTTGCCCACGTTGCTAAGATAATATAATGAAATGCGGTTAAAAGATACAATATGAGATTTTTGTTTAGATTAAAATAAACATATGCAAATGGAAAATCTGAAAGGAAAAATATTAGTTAATTCAATTTAAAAAAATGTCTCAAGAAAAACGAGCTTTATTTGTTCAACATGATATTTAAAATATTTTACAGAGAACTACAGATTCTTTATAAAGAATTTTGTTATTTAAAACAAAAATTAAAATATTTTATGAAATATTGAGCTCAACCACTTAAGCTATCGTGACTTCGATCCACTCGGACACTTTCTTCCCATCTCAACCCCACCAATTGCAGATTTCGTTTGAAAGAAAAAAGAATTAAAAATGGCAAAAAGGAGGGAAAATTCGAAAGGTTGGGTTGAGATGGGAAGTTAGTGTCCTAGTTGATCGCGGTCACGATAGCTCAAGTGGTAGAGCAGCGGCGTATCGAGCCGAAGATCGTGGGTTCGTATCCCTCCCGTGACACTGACTTTTTTATCTCCAGTAAGAGCCTTAAAAAATGCAATATCAGAATCTCGGCGGCAAATGAAATGGCCAGGAAGAAACTTTTAGTGATGAAGGTATTTTTACTTGTTAAACTAGCAGACGACGAAAACTTGTGAATTTTGAAATTTCTTTTGAACAAGGAGGATCGGCTATATTTGGAAATTCTGTAGAACGTTTTTTTTTTCTGTTTTAATAATTTTTTAACACCAGACCGTATTTAAGAGTTTGATTCCGTAACACTGAAGCAAAAACTATTTGGTAGATTTTATCAAAAATTAGGAGGAACCGAGTTCTCTTTTCGTACAAAAGCGTATGCTGACGGAAATTCACCTTAGGAATTAAATTAAATTAATATTACTATGAAATATATATTTCACGACTTTATAAAAGAAACTTCATTTTTTGTTATATTTCTAAGACCCAACGCTGAATATTTGGGGAAGATGAAATTTGTCCGTCAGCAACCCCAGACAAAAATGATTGGTAGAAGTCAATCCGCATGTTCTTGACCCTGAATCTGAAGAAAAACTTTCACAAGACTATTGCGTTCAGGTATAAACCGTTGATAACGGACCAGTGTAAAAGCTAGTACACTTTTTATTAAATAAATGTGTGGTAATTAGTGATCGTTAGTCGAAAATTATTCAGAAACCGTGAGATGCGGTCTGGTGTGATGTAGGGTTCAGAAAAACATTTACTTTACCGTGCCAACGTTTCAAACTTTATTGAAATCATCTTCAGGGCTCAAAGTGTTTGTTTTCTGCTTAAGTACGCCGTTTTTGCGTGCCCAAGATTATGGGCGCCCAAGAAAATGTTTTTCTGAAACCTACATCACACCAGACCGCATCTCATGATTTCTGAATAATTATTAAATAAAAATAAATAAAATATTAAAGGCGAAGTAATACCGTATATTTCATATCTCACAGATAATAAAAAATTAATGATTTAGAGAGAGCATATATTGTTTGTTTGCGTTATATGTTATTACGTAATTGCAGTCTAGAGATACTAATTAATAAAGGTAAATTATTTCTTTATGTTTACAAAAATAAGCTTTGCTACTGGGAGCAGATATTTTTCTGTATCAGAGACGGAATAAAAAACCATTAGAGAAATTGTACAGAACACATTAATGAAATAGAAATTTCATTATTTTAAATGCAGGCTAATGGTATTTTTTAAAAATTAGAAATATTTACTCAAAAGTTTAATAAAAGGAAAGACGATGTTGAGCTTTGAAGATATTAATTAAAAAGCAGTCATTTCTTGAAACATTCAGCCAAGGGCTTCCCTCGTAGACGCTCATTATTAATATATAGACAGATATGAAATATTTGAGGAGCGGAGATACACAAACCCCAACGGTCAGGTTAACCCGTAAACATGCTTTATGAATTACAAACATTCCGGATCGTTACTTACGACTCCCATATTCCAACCCCTCGGCGGGGGCGAGCTTAATATTAAATAGCATATATTTCAGGGGTGGACAGTCCAGCGTATTAACCCCGGCTAATAGTGGCCCGCTCTTAATAAATCATAACGTCTATTAGATCTCCGGCAGGGACAAGCAATTAAACTAAACCTACGATTTTGAGGCAATCATTCTTGGCCGAATTACAGCGGGAGCCCCCCGACGAGAGGGCAACAAACCCCTTGATTTATGACGTGGAGGAAAGAGGACAAAAACGTTGACCGGTGATGAATCTCCTTAGACGCGACCTAAAAGGAAATTTATGTTAAAACCGAATTCAGGAAGGAATGGATTTCTATTTCTTCCACTAACTCGTGCCTACGTCTTCGCTGTCGAACAAAAATGCCTGCTTCCACTCAACCGCAGAATCCTATCCATCCAAATACAATTACCAATTGGGTAAAAAAGTACAACTTTACTTCTTTTCTAGATTTATATATTTACATCCGGAAGATGGCAATTTTAACAATAAGGAAACTCAGACATGACACGGTTTCACATAAATTTATGTTATTACTTTGGTGTAGTGGACACGGTGTAATTATAAAATTAGATAGTTAAATGTTTCTTAGGCTATGAGGATTTAAACCTTGAGCATATTCCAACTTTACTGCCGATCTCTGCTCTTGGATTTTCTTGAAGTTTTTAATAACGGTCAATAAAATGGTGAAATGTTCTCAGAGGTATTGTATAAAGATCTATAAGGCTCAAGAGTTGTTTTATCATGTTCCATACATCATATTTTTCTACTTATTCCAGAGCAGTTGCATAAGTTTTGACTCCCAGGCTTAATCATTGGTCTTTTGTTAATAGTTCCATTTTGTAACGGTGGTATTTTACGAAGGCATGACCTGAATATATGCCAGTTGATGATTTTCTTTGATAGCATTTTCCTCCTTTTTTTTTTTTTTTGAGTAGTTTAGTTAGTTGCTTTTATGCATACCTGGTTTTCGAGTATCACATTAATTAAAGTGTTTGGGCAGTTCCAGACAAGTTTGGAGATGATATCGTAACGCTTGGGGAGTCTACAGGGCTGTTTGAAAATATATTGGTGCAAGTTTCTAATGTTTTTATTTATTTCATGTCCACATGTTTCTACGCCTAGCAGGGCCAAATGGTGATCGTTAGTTTCTCTTTATTTCCATGCCGGTACCATTTGCCATGGTTTTATCACAGAAGAGCTCCACGTTTATCTGTCTACCTGAAATTTTACTTGGTGCATGTAAAACTCGATTAATTAACGTTAGAGGTTTTAGATAAATAGATCTAGGCAGGCCGAACACCTCAGTTTACACCGATGACCTGGTAGTATTCATAAGAAAAAAAAATTATAAATATTCTATCAAAACAGATGCACACCAAAAACATTGTAGAAAGATGATGTGAGGAATATATTTAAATATCTACTCTAAAAATATCCCTCGTAACCTTTACAAGGGTAACTTGAAGACGTAGTTAAATTTTAATGAAACGATTCTAAAAGATGAAGCCGTAAATGTCTCCATGGAAATTAAGTACTTACGAATAAACCATGAAGAAAGGCTCAAGTGGAAAAGCAGTATATCCATTATCGTATCTTAGAAATTATGCAGCACAAAGTGGGGAATAAATCCCAGGGAGGCATAGTGGTTGTAGACTTGAACTGCAAAGCCCCCCATATTGAGGACTTGAGGGTGGACCCAAACTGGAAATCAGCAAAGACTCTTATCATAACTGGGGGAAGGCCGACTTGTTCCAGTAACGATCGAAAATCCACTTGATTACCATCCCACCATTTCGCTTTCATGAGTTCGAGTGAGTTTCAAAACTAACGGTAGCTTCGAGAAAAAGAAAATTGATGGAGGTTGTGGTATGGTATGGTGAAGAAGGGAAGCAGGGTTTTTTTCTCTCTCTCTCTCTAGGTACTGCAGCCTTCTGGCTTATTGTACCTTCCTAGTTCCTTAGTACAGTGAAATAGTCTCAATCCTTCTCCTTAGAAGTATCAGGTCGTTGACTGTCACTGCTGCAATTTGATTCCCTAAGTTTCTTTCCGTGCATTAGGTTAAACCTCCATTGAGCTGTTGCTTCCCACTCGAATATGATATGTGTAGCGGTTTCCTCATCGTCATTACATAATCTGCAAATGGGATCATCGCTGTATATATCGATGCTGTGTAGATGGGTTCTTAGATCCCAGTGACCGGTTGTCGTTCAACCGCTCCTCTGAGTTAGGCCCTCTCCAGTTGCGGCAATGCTTTGGCCAGTCTCGGACATGGTTGTTTCGTCATAAGTTTAACATGTCTCGCACTGCTACAGTTTATCCACTTCTCCATTTGTTTTTTTTTTTTTGATCCATTGTCCGATGGAAGATTCTATATTTGTTTTTGTTATCCCAAGAGTCGATTCGGGGTCTATGTATAGTCTTGCAGATATCCTCTGGCTAGACGGTCTGCTTTCTCGTTACCCAAAATTCCCCTGTGCCCTGGCACCCAAGCTATCACCAGGGTTTTGTGCTTGCCCAGGTTTTGGAAAATTTTGGATACCGTCACTGACTAATTTTTATCTGATTATTTTACATGCTAATGCTTTAATGGCTGCTTGGTTATCAGATCTTATCAGGTTTTTTTCCCAGTGTAACCTCTTCAAAGATTTTCCAGGGCACAAGCATTGATGGCATGTATTTCTGCTTGAAAGCCCGAGGTGTACATCCCTAATGAGTTTGATTGCTCATGTTTTGAGCTTGTACAGAAAACGCCAAATCCGGTCCCTTCGTTTGCTTTGGAGCCATCTGTGTACCATACGTTGTATCTGATGCTCTCCTTTGTTCTTCCTCCCCCTTATAGTCTGTTGAGACGTTATAGTAAGTTGTGAAGATTGTTTCCGAGGAGGGCGAAAATGGGGTTGACAGGTCCAGACAATCTTACAAGATGAGTACCATGCAATAAATACTGGGCCCCGGATTTGATACAGAAGAAAAACAAAGGTGTTCCGATGTACAAACTTTCGGAGATTCAGGCAGCCAAAGAGCTTCGTGCCTTTCTAGCTCCCAACTGGGAATTGTCAAATGACCCTAGGTAAGGATAAGAAGATGACCTTGAGGATGATTGAGAAGATTGACCTTTCTAGACATGTATAGTTAGAAAATAACAAGTTGCGAAGGGCAGACTTTTAGGGCCGGACCTACAACTCATCGGAAAGGATGCTGATGTTAGAACTGAATAAAACGGAAAAAAATAATCAAGCCCGAGACAAAAGCATCAGGCATGAGGCAAGCTAAGTGATTCATAAATCTGGCAACAAGCAAGTCTAACACCTTCTATTTTTCGACAGGCAAGATTAAAAAATTTCAGGCCTCAATACAGGCTCTCTTTACTAAAAACTAAATAAGATGGCCAAAGCAGAGACAGAAACATGCCGTCTCTGACAAGAGAAAACCAGAGACATTGGCAATTATCCTTTTTGAATCTGATGCCCCTTCAGTAAAGCCATTCTGATGTTAAAAGAAGTGCGCAAGGCATCGAGAAAAGGGTTTAACTTTGTGGAAGAAGTCACCCATTAATTTATTAGGATTTCACAATAGATCTATAGAGGGTAAAGGTTATGTTTAGCATATTTTTTATCTGAGCTGGATTTTCGAAAAAAAATTCTGATTAAAAATATGATTTAAATTTTATTTACTTTTCTGTTGTCCCCTGACCCGTCCTATCTCTGTCCCTTTTTATAGGTAATACATTTTATATTTGTATTCGTAATCAATATGTCCGGACGTGTGTTCTTCATGCATGAAAATTATATTAAATGGTTGATGAACCCGCGAGGCTTGGATTATCGGCCCGTGAAATCTGCGAATATTTCATTTTCACTTCGAACAAGGCCAGTTCCAATTTCGCGTGCAATCTCTAGATGTGTTTTTTATTTATGGTTTCGACCGATTTTATCGTTTCCTTAAAGCCCCATTGCGAAAATTGCTCCTTTCTTCAACCCTCCTACTTTCTGTTCCAAAATGTCTGCAGGGTATTAAATAATTTATATTGTCCGTTCCTCAAAAATTAATTGTTTCCTTTTATGCGCACTCATTCTTACTCTCATCGAAAAATCTATTTTTCTATATTGCCTATTTTATTCATTATCCATATGGGAATACAGTTTTAATCTATAGAATGCATCAACTTAGTTCAAAATAAACTTTGATCGTTAGCTTTAAATCGGGTAAACAGTAACTATAATTTCATTCAATTGATTAACCTTTTTATGTAAACTTTTTGTTGAAATGAAAAAGTTAGTGTCACGAGCGGGATTCGAACCCACGACTTTCGGCCCAAACGCCGCTGCTCTACAACTTGAGCTTTCGAACTTCGCACGTTGAATTGTGGCCGAGAATCAAATAGATTACACATTTGAAAAATAGCAAAAAGGAAGGAAAATTAAAAGGTGGGGTTTAGATGGGAAGTTAGTGTCCGAGTGGATCGAAGTCATGATAGCTCAAGTGGCAACTAGCTAAGTTCGTGGGTTCGAATCCTACTCGTGACACTCACTTTTTTTTATCTTAACTAAAAACTTTTTTAATTGAAAGATATTAATTTGTCAAGCGGACCACGAAAACCAGTGAATTATGGTTATTGAATAAAAACCTATTTCATGTGATATAGCTCATATGGGAAAAAAAGATATAACTATAGAAATATTCTCGTTATATTTTTAAACTAATCCTTTTTCCCGTACTGGGGAAACATATGATCAATGTGTACAAAAACAGTAAGGAAAATTTATTCTTTGAAGTGATTTTAATCAATTCTGACCACACACTACAAACGTTTTCTTTAACATTGACTGAAATGGATATATAATAATTGAATATTGTTTAATGAGAACGTAATCAAAAATAAGACAGTTATACAATCCTCCGATAAAGACCGCTCTGTTTTTGTAGGGGACACTTCTGTTTACAGGACAGTTACAAATAATGCAAGGGACTTAATTTAGAGCACACCCTACGTAAAGGGCATGGGCACTATGGTATTGTCCTGTCAATCCTCATACAGTCTTAGCTCAGAACGGCACTGTTTACGGGAAAGGATAGATCGGATTTTTTATTTTACTAAGTCAGCGTGTACGATATCTGAGTGTTAAAGATGGACTTCATGAGTATACCATTATTCATTAATTGAATTTAGTGTTTCTGAGAATTTGTTAACTTTTCTTCCTCCCACATTTTATTTCTGTTCGGTGTTGTTTTCATTTTCTGATTTCAGTGTATTCAAATCGTTTAATGTTAAAACGATTCCGACCAAAAAAAAGTGCTTGATTCTAACAATAAGTTTGGGAGAAGTCATTCGTTGACTACCATGTGTTAATTTTCACCCTATTTGACGTATGACAAACCAGTTGAAAAAATCTATGCCATAAAATCAGTGAGAAGGAAATACTTAGAATCAGAAGCTTTTTACCATCTGTCTATATAAAACTGATATCATAACTTCCACGACTTTCAAGTCGTTGTAGGCTAAAGAAGTTTCAACGCTTATGTTCAACACACTTCCGAGCCCTTGACAAGTTTGATAATTCCTTCTAAAATTTGCCTTCATGCCCAGTAGCAAATTTTTTGAACCACTTTTGGCTAATCGCTCACAAACTGTATCATCCTTGAACGCAGAGCAAATTTTATGAGCCACTCCTACCTCTAGGTTTTGAAGACGCGAGAAAGAAAAATGAACAACGATGTTTGTAATTTATTTTTATTGTATTGATTTGAATTAAATTAAAATATATATTTTTGTTAGTTTGATAAAAAAAATGGAAAGTACACACCACCAACCAACAAATGTTAATCCTCATTTTAATAAGGGATTTGCTTAAGCAAACCTAAAACAAAAAAGTAAACCGCAAGATTACTTCTTGTAATCTTTTTCACCACGGAGAGACATCTTCAACCAGAAGGTTGGCATATTATTGCAGGAATGAGTTATCGGGGTCACCGGCAAGTGGATATCACAGAGGCAAATGGCGTTGTCTCCCGGGCTTTAGCCTCAGCTTTATCTGAGAGACTGGGAGTGCCAATAGGAGGCCCGGTAATGGATCTCAGCGCATTGCGACGCATTACGAGGACAGAAATATTGTCATTGTTGCAAGGCAGAATCCTTTCTATACTTCCCGCCAGATCCTAAATGAAGTACATCTGTTTTGGCAAGGCCTTTATCAATACAAACGATACGTAATCCTACTTTCTATAACAAAGTATTAATGGCACTTTTATGTGACTAACCACATTGAGTAAAATGTCCGCACTCAGCCGTACCATCATCAGACAGACAACTTGTTTAGTAACTAAAAATTAAAATACTAAAAATATCTAAAAAAGATTACCTCCAATTGTAGCGTGTTGGCGTGAGTCAAACCCAGTTTATCTCAACAATCTGTAATTTAAGCGTTTGGTTCTAAGAATAAATTAGTGGGACGTTCGAAACCCTGAAAGATAATAGATGCGGATGTCGACTAGGCGTCCTAGAATTGATTCTGCGTAAAAAAAAAATTGTGGGACGGAGAAAAATGATTCATATGAGTCGTTGTACTCAGTATCAATTAAAGATGCGGGATTTGGCATAGTGTGAGTAGTTAAAAAAAACAATCATATTTTTAGTCGAAAAATTTGTTTATTCCTTTTCTTTCTAAAAATAAATTTCTTTAATGATTGAAAAGTCAAGAAAGCTTTCACAATTTGAAAATCAAGTACTTGTGACAGATTAAAATAATTATTTAAAAAATTGGGTCGTATTTTAAAATTTTGGTCTCACTCGCCTCCGTCCGTTAGCACTACTTGGTTTAAACTAGGTTTAGTAAATACACTAGTTTTCATGGCTCGCTTGACCCATTAATATCTTTCAATTAATTAATGTTTTTAGTTGAGATAAAAAAGGAAATGGCACGAGCGGGATTCAACCCACGATCTTCGGCTAGATAGACCTCTGCTATACCACTTGAGCTATCGTGACCTCGACCCACTCTGACACTAACTTCCCATCTTAACCCCACCTTTTTGAATTTTCCATCCTTTTTCCAATTTTTCAAATGTCGTGTAATCTATTTGATGCTCGGCGACCAATGAATGGCCACGGAGTCCTTAATGATGTGTGCTTCATTTTAACTTATTAAATTCACTAGTTTTCGTGGTCCGCTTGACCAATTAATATCTTTCAATTATTTAAAGTTTTTAGATGAGATGGGAAAAAAGGAGGGAAAAATCAAAAGGTGGGTTTGAGATGGGAATTTAGTATCAGAGCGGATCGAAGCCACAATAGCTCTAGTGGTAGAGCAGCGACGTATCTAGTCGAAGATCGTGAGCTCGAATCCCGCTCGTGACAGTGACTTTTTTTATCTCAACTAAAAACCTTCATTAACAAAGTTTAGTGGTGAACCGATGTCGAATGAAAAATCTCTTTCATGGGTGAACGGCCATCGAGCCTGAGTAAAACTTAGTTTAGTGTTAAGCAGCGTTCATTTCAAATATAGCTACTATTTTCTTAATGATAGAACTGTCGAACAAAAATTAGAAATCAATTTTTTTCATGGAGCTTCAAAAAATGGTAATATTTATTTTACTTTTGTGGCGTGTGTTATAATATTTTCAAATATTTGTTTTTATTGGGACAACACGGTGGTTCTTCCAAGCGTTTTCAAAAAAGAACAACAAATTATATTTGCACGTAAAAAAATAATAAATAAATTGTTGTTGTTAAAGTATAGACCTTTTGACCAATAATAACTCAAAGGGATTTGAATCAAATTTTGATCCCACGTTAAAAAAATTGATTATGTTTACAACATGAAAATTATTGAATGTCCTATTCTTATGTTTAGTTGTAGTCAAATTTCGTTTTTCTAATCAGAAAAAAATCCAGCAATTTATATTTTTATACTCCAGTTGTTTTTTCTCTCAAAAGATTTTTTATACACATCATGTCACATCATCATTAGGGCCATGTTGCCAGGGAAACCAGTTTAAACAGTGGTTGGTGCCATGGGCCACTAAAATAGTTTCATCACATCTCAGGCCCAAACAGGAAATCTCACAATTACTCTCGAAAAACATACTCTGTACTGTAGCATAGTGTTTTCCCGTATTAATTTAATTATTTACAGTATTTTTCCGTCTTTGACTTGGTTTATAATTAAGGTTTTTAGTTGATATAAAATTTCAATACCACGAGCGGGATTCGAACACACGATCTTCACCAAGATACACCCCTGCTCTACCACTTCAGCTTTCCTGACCTTCATTCACTCATCGCACTAACTTCCAAACTCAACCCTACCTTTTGAATTTTCCCTCATTTTTGCCATTTTTGAAATGTATCTAGCCGAAGATTATGATTTTGAATCAGGGTCGTAACACTGACGTTTTATCTTTACTAAAAACCTTAATTAATTGAAATATATGTTAATTGGTCAAGAGTACCACGAAGATTATTGAATTTGTTAATAATGATCATTTCATGACAAGCCGATTACTTGTTAACTTGGAAGTTTATGAATCGGCCGAGCCGGACCACGGGTGGTAAAATAGAACTGATGGAACTATAGTTATTGTTTGTTTATATTCAGTTCTGGTTATCATAGTCGAGAAAAAAAACACCCTATGTGACCAAGCAAGAAAAACAAGTTGTTAACATTTCAAGTGATGGCCTGGAACGTTTTACGTCATCGCTGCGGGGGCTTAATGAAATTCCCTGTGACAAGACCGTTGCCCCATTAGCGGAAGTTGGTAGTCGGTCTTCTTTGGTTTATTAACACGTTTTACGTTTTGATCGTAAAACGCTCCTGATGTTTATGATCGGCCCCCTCCGAATTATGATAATGGCTTTCGTCGAGCTTCCAAGAATGGTAATATTTTTTTTTTACCTTTGTGGCGTGTGTTACAATATTTTCATATACTTGTTTTTATTGGGACAACACAGTGTTTCCCTGAAGTGTTTAAAAAAAATCTAAATTTTTTAAATTGAAATACAGCTGTTAAATACGATCGTGTAATAGTGTAACGAAGGGTCGCTACAGACATCACCAATTTTAAAAGAACTGCTTTTGGTGAAAACAGGTCAACAAATATTAGATACGTGTCGTTTGCCGAGCAAGTAAACTTTTACTGTTTTATTATTTCCTAATTCTCACATTTTAACTCCATACTTGAGGTAAAAAGTAACCCAAGATCACCTAAACTTTATTAAGGGCTGATGCACTCCAAGCTAAATTAACATAAAAGCAGTTCACACTTAAATTAGTAAAGTACTTGCTTAAGTTCACCTCTACAGAAAGGTAATCCTTCAATCCAACTAAACCCGCTACCTAGGGTTCTACTTGGACAGCAGACTGAAACACACTTATATAAATCAAAAAGGACAAGAGCCGAAATGAAGATAAGAACAGCTCAGACGCTTACTTGGACCGAAATCCAAAATGGGCAGACACATAATATACAAGATACTAATTAACCGATTTGGACGTAGGAAGTTGAGGTGCGGGGTTCAGGCAAACTACCCAACATCCGAAGAGTCGAATATTTCTTAAAAATCCTCTGTCGCATCCTTAACACTTAAAACCATCCACAAAAACCTATACATCCCATTGGTAACGAATCTAAACGGTAATTCAACGTACTCCATACTCTCCATACACCAATTCACTAACTCTAGCTAACTTGAACATCCCACCATAACAATCCTTTCGGTCTAAACGGACAGTGAGCCAGTGACTTTCAAGCATAACCCTAACCACTGGGAAACCCAGAAATTTTCATCTTCTCTCCACTATCCAAGTGGTCTGACAGGCGCCTGCCATCTTTTATTGACCACTACCATCAATACATTGCAATTTTGCAACACAGAAAGCAATTTAAACAAATGAATTTACTTTAACATCCATTATTAGGGACGAAGGTTAAACTTCATTAATTATCAATCAATCTGCAACGTTAAAAAATTAATTTTCTATATTTATAAGTCATTATGTATAAAATGGGTTTTAGGAAAATGTATAGAATATATTAATCAACATTACATTGAAGAGGAAACTAGGCCCAAAGTCCTCTTAATATGATAGAGAAGCACCTAAGGCAAAAGTGCGACGGGTTGATAAAGCTAAAGCACCGTCGTAATTCTAACAGCTAGTTTACAACAAAAACAATCAATCACGACAGGTTTCGCGTGTATCCTTTCGTCCTTCAACAGCTTCCAGGTCAGATAAGTGTGTACAATGGGCCGTGATGTATGATTTATTCGGTGACTAACATCAAGAGATAAGGACTTCCTCGCTATAATTTCCCAGGGGAGTAGTGTCCCTAGACTGGTGCCTAAGTACTTTCGTTTACTTTCAAACCTCTTATTTATTCACCCATTGTTTCCTGCAGGACACCCCCTTGTTCTTGTTCAATATCAGAGGGCAAAACAATCACGCGCACTTTTATATACAGATAGGAGTATCGTTATTTTATCTTTTAACCTACGCCCGTCTTTGGATTTTTTAAAAAATCTTTTGAACAATTTAACAATATACATTAATAAACGTTAAACAAAACGAGGAAAAAGAATATGAGATAAAATAGAAAAGATCTGGAAAAATGTCGCTCACTCAATTTCATCATTTCCACTGCAATTTAACTTATAATCTCGAAGGTGAACGGAATAGCATGCGGGTATTCTTATATAATAATAATGGAATGCTTTAGATAAGAATACTTACACATTTTCATAGAATAAAGAAACTATAAAAAAGCATATGCGGATTGGATATCCGCCAGCTGGAGAGTGTCCCATAGTTTTGCTATAATAATAAAAAAAAAAAAATAAAAACAATACTAACGTTTAGAATGCAACAAATCAGTAGTACATAGAAAAAAGAATTGCATTACCATTTAACATTATAAACACATGTACATACTATATTAAATATATTACATACATATATATATATATATATATATATATACACGCACGCACGCACGCACGCACGCACGCGCACTCACACACACACACACACACATACACACATACATACACACATACATACATACAGACATACATACATACATACATACATACATACATACATACATACATACA
>CM077113.1:16505472-16538173 GCA_039619505.1 Cimex hemipterus | reverse complement strand
ACATACATACATACATACATACATACATACATACATACATACATACAGACAGACAGACAGACAGACAGACAGACATACATACATACATACATACATACTTACATACATACATATACACATTATATATAAAGGATTACATTTATTTAAAAATATTGAGCTGACAACGCATTCAAGTATTGAAAAAATAGTTAAACTAAACACATCTATAGTAAAAAAGGTTCAGTATAATCAAATAAAATAAAACCAATGGTTAAAATTAATAATTAATTTTAATTAATTAAAGCTATGTTCACTTGAACTATCGTGACGTCGATCCACACGGACACTAACATCCCATCTCAACCCCACATTTTCAATGGAGAGGATTAAGGCCGCGATAGCTCAAGGGGTAGAGCAGCGGCGTATCTAGCAGAAGATCGTCCGTTCGAATCCCGCTGGTGACATAGACTTTTTATCTCCCCTAAAAACCTTAATTAATTGAAAATTAATTGGTCGTGTGTGCGTCGAAAACTAATGAAAATCATTAACTATATTATATCTGTAACGCCTAGCGGAGCGCGAAAAATTTACAAAATTCTAACACTCTCCAGTGTTGAATATTTCATTCAACTTCGTTTCAGTTAAACAACGTTCACCAAGGTTTTGCATTCTGAGCACTGCTAACACTAGACATACCGATAAAAAAAATCAACCACAGCCTCTCTAAGTTGCAGAATAAACACGGCTCAACTCTCCTTTCAACTCAAGGGGTGAAATTTCGGTAACGTGATTAACACAACATGTTAAATAGTCGACACATATCTCACCAAACCTTTTGCAGACAAAGCACTTTTCTTGGAGTCTCTTGGCGGACTTATTTTGGCGTTTGAAGGTCATCCGGTTAATGCTTTTCATTCAAAAACGATATGTTGCAGATGTTTCTCTGTAGTAACCCAACATAAACTTATTTTGTGTAAATGTTGCTTTTATATGTCCTAATACTTGGCCCTATATATTCTCCTGAGGGCCTTGTTTAGATTTAGTATTTAGTTACATGAAATTTTTTCTTCAACATGAACATTAGCGTTAATTCAACTGTTATTGCCAGTTTTACGAGCCATTTCAGTCTTGAAAAAGTCGTAAGCTAATAAAACTTTAAAGTATGCGATAGTATTAAATTGTTTAGATCTTAGGCGACAGCAAACATACGTCAAATATAAATATACAAAAAATAAATATTAGTTAACAGATGAAAATAAAAATAAAAAACTCGTCTAGCAGGTCTATTTAATTTAGTTAGGAAGATAAAACAACTTTAAATCATTTTGGGTCCTGTTGTAATTAATACAAAATACACAAAATAAATATAAAAAACAAATTTAAATAACAAAGATAAATAAAAATATAAGGTGAACACTTTGATGTCCATTGTCTCATGAGGTCTGTTATTTTCTAATCAATTTCAGTTTGTGGTCCGATTGACCAAGTAACATTTTTCAATTAATTAATTTTTTTTGAAAGGTATAAGTGGAGATAAAAAGTCAGTGTCACGAGGGGGATACGAAGCCACGACCTTTGGCTACATCGCCGCTTCTCTCCAAATTCTTGAGCTATCGTGACTTCCACTTTACTTACTTAGAATCAAATAGATTATTCGGCATTTGAAAAATGGCAAATTGGAGGGAAAAATTCGAGGGGTGAGGTTGAGATGGGAAATTTTTAGTGTCCGAACGGATCGAAGTCCCGATAGCCTAAGTGGTAGAGCAGGGCGTATTTAGCCAAGGATTGTGGGTTCGACACTGACACTGACTTCTTTGTCTAGACCAAAATTTTTAAGAAATATTAATTAATCGGAAAATAGTAATTTATTAGATTCTGAACTATTTACATTATGTTATAAGCGTTTTGAAACTGTGTATCAGCAGAATAATGGTCAAACAATTTATTCATTACTGATGGATGTTTTCTGATACTAGAAACTGAGTTATTTTTATGATAAAAAAGTATGTAATTAAAAAAAATACTATTAAATTTTGTTGTTTCTGAAATATGGTGTGTAATAAATGGGTTTGATGATGAAGAGAGAGCATGTAAACGTACTATTAGTAAGCCCTTTCTTTGCGACCTTAATATACGCCAAGTAAATTCTCCACGTCTATTTGCGTAATTGCTCCAAGGCGATAAATTCACCCACTCCGTTTTAGCGAAAGCGGTAATACAGGCTTTTAATTAAGTTAATAAGTTGGCGTGAGTTCGGATTATATTTAAAATCATCCCGGTCGGAACAATGGGGGTTCCAGCTTCTTAGTGCAATCTTCCTTAACACCATTACCTGGATCCTGAGCCGTCCTCAATATTCCTAAGCCTAGCTTTACACCCAATCTAGGAGTATAATAACATTTCTCGTATATAATTGGGAATTAGTTTCCCTTTCAAGAGTGATCATACTACGCCTGACCGTTTATTGAAATAGTTTCCTTGGCCTTCGGTTTTATCAGTTTTAATTAAAAAATACTTCTCATATCGATTCGTCAAAACTCGATATTAAGAAGGGACAGTGCATGCGAAAACCGGAGCAGTATTTCGTTAACCAATACCAACCAACAACTAGCACTTAATACTGCTAGTGAAATTATAACATCTAAAACAAGCGCAATAGCAGTCTAACATCAACATTTTCAACAACCTCTAAAACACCTCACATCGGTTTCATCGTGTGACCTGACGATACAGTCAAATGCCATTCATAACTCCTAAACAACCAATTACCAGTATCTTTGAGCACCCTTGAAATCCAAATTTTATTCGTGAATTTGTAAGTGTAGGAGGTTTTCATCACAGCTGTGTGAAAGAAAGTTTGGAATTATTATTTAACAAACGTTAGTCACGTATAAGTTTAAAAAATTGCAAAATTTTCATTTAGGTTTTGTCACCCTGTACGGTTTTTTTGCCTCCATCTAAATGTTATGTGTTACTGGGGGTCTGACTGTTCACGTGGCCATGACGTTCCCGAATACTCATCGTCAACCACACAAGAAATAGAAACGGCTATTATCAATAATGGACAAGAATTCTTCATGATTTTGCCAGAAATCTTATTCAAGGAAGGCTATTGACGTGATTCCTGCTAGAGTTAGAAATGCTCTATATTAAAAAAATGTAAAACGTTATTCGGACATCATGAGATACGGTCTGGTGTGATGGATGGATACCAGGGACTGGAGGAGTTCCCTCCTGAGCACTGCAGCTTTACAGCTTATTGTACTATACCATTGCCCCATTTTTGGGGGAGGGCTCACAACACAAAATGAACTTGAGCCCCCATTGTACCAGTTTCTTCCATCGAAGAAACTCATTTTTGAAGGGGGTTAGTTACCAGGTTCAGGGTCGCTGAGATCTGGTCCCGCCCCTTCCATTGATGAGTGCCGTGTCGTTTCTTTTAATTGCGGCTAGCGGTCCCCTTAGGCGTCAGAAAAATTGTGGTGATGGTGGTGATCGAACCCACGACCGCGGGGTCTACTAGCCGAGAGTCTGACGCCTTAACTACTCGGCTACCGCGGCCCCCTGTTGTGATGTAGGTATAAGAAAAACATTTTCTTTGTCGTGTTAACGTTTCGATCTTTAATGAGATCATCTTCAGGGGCTTGGATTTACAAACATTGTTTAAATTTAACAAACACATGTTGGATGTGGGAAAAATGAATTTATATATAAAATTGTCTTTATATCCCAAATCTTTCCCCATCTCTTTAAAATCTTACGGATATAAACATAAAACAGGAATATCGCACTCTATAAAAAAAAAGTTTGTTTATATTCAACATAAGTATTTGTACTCATTCATAGTGTTTATTTTCTGCGTAATAGCGTCATTCTTGCGTGTCGTGTTGGGAGTACCAGTGAGTCTCAAATCAAATGCTTTGATTGAATATAAAAACCTTTTTCTTTCCTTTTTGTTTTTGTATAAATTCATTTTTTTTCTTTCCAAGTCCTACATGTATTTGTTAAATTTAAACATTATTTGTAAATCCCACGCCCTGAAGATGATCTCAAGAAAGGTCGAAACGTAGGCACGAAAAAGAAAATGTTTTTCTAACGAGATAACAAACATTTTCGTTTTAAATGTTTTATTTTTATAATGAGACATATTTTCGGTATGCCAAATATGAATAAACCTGAAAACAATAAAATTTAACGTTTATTTTGTCCATCTGTTTATTTCAATCTTTTCGATTATTTACCATTTCTATTCAAATGTAAATTATTTTAATATATTAAATCTTCCTTAGTTTTTACTAATTAAATAGCTACTACTTTACTAATTAAATAAATTGAAAAAAAAAACGGAGTAAATTATTCTCCTAATTATGAAAAGAACAACGAGAATCATCGGCCAGAGTGTAGGAGAGGGCGGATTCGTTTCTCTTGCCTGGGAATAATTGAGCCGCTATGGCAATTGTACTTCACGCTTTACTCGGCTCACAGTTATTTCTGTTTGAGCTCTTTCATTCGGAAAATGCGATCTCGGCGAAACTTCTCCAAGCGCCGCTTCTTCGAAGCTCACATTTTTGCTGGAATTAAAATAACTACTTCGGCAGATTAAGGCGAACTGACATTATCTACTTTATTTTTAAAATAGATTCAGATTTTAAAAGAAAACTGTCCGTTTAGTTATTGAATACGTCTACTATATCGAACACATTTTTCAGTTATACAGATTAGAATTCAGATGGCCAACATAATATCCCAATCCTTGGCAATGCTGGACCTGAGTTTGTCTTCACATAAATATGACACCATCTACTAAAAACTTAATTATGCCAATTTTCAGACAACTTTAACTATGTTTAGCACCGATGATGACCTTCAAATAGGTCGAAAGTATGCGGATAACAATTGAATTGTTTTTCATCCAAGATGAAAAGTATAAAAAAGTGGTCAATAGATCTAACACTTTAAATATCTTAAAATTATTTAAGTTTTTAGTTGATATAAAACAGTCTGTGTAACGAGCGGGATTGAAACCCATGATTTTCCGAATGGATCGAGGTCACGATAACTCAAGCGGTAAAGCAGCATCGTATCCAGCCGAAGATCGTGGGTTCTAATCCCGCTCATGACACTGACTTTTTAACTCAACAGTTAAATCTTAATTGGAAAATATTAACTGCTCAAGCGGACCACGAAAAATAGGGAATTTAATAAGTTAAAATAAAAATGTACCTCCACTAAAGTCGTGGACATTTCATTTGTCGACGAGAATCAAATAGATAAACACAACATTTGAAAAATGGCAAAAAGGAGGGAGAATTCAAAAAGTGGGGATCAGGTGGGAAGTTAGTGTCTAAGTGGATCCGAGTTCATGATAGCTCAAGTGGTAGAGCAGCGGCGTATCTTGCCTAAAATACTAAAGCATATTTGAAAAAATAAATTCTAGGCACGGTTCAAGCAGTCTAACTGTGAAGCCGTCATGAATTGTTCATATTCATTAAGAACATATTTTTTCTCAGAAAACCAACGGAAACACACCAAAATTTAAGTGTTTTTGTGTCTGCTGAAAAACTAGATTTCACATTTCGCTATATGTGCATTAACTCTTAGAAAGATGCATCAGCATGTCAGAGAATGCTTTTAAAAAAAATCTTAAACATATTTTAAGCAATCGACCAACAACATGAATGAAATGCTATGAATAAATTCTAATAACCAATTCTTTCTAAATTAGCTAAAAAGATTAGTGTGGATTCCGTTTCTTACGTTGTATCCAAGCTTGTTGTTCCTCTTCGTCGTCTTTTGGTTCATTATATTCAGTGGTTGGGTCTGTACAATTTGTGTGAAATTCAGTTTGTTTTAACAGGCCTTTAGGAGTTTCGTGCAAGTGAAAGTGTTCTTTTTTACTCGATGACTTTGGTAGATTATATCTGCGTTTTTCCATTATTTCCGCATTGTTTTTGATACATGCAAAATAAAAAGAAAATGTAAGAACTTTTAGTAGAACGACGTAGAAATCAACCAACCCAACCTCATTCTAATTACCACGACTCATGGACAACATAGAAAATCAAGTCGAAATAACTACACATAGAACATTAAAACATCGCAAATCGCAAAAGTTTGATGACCCTTCATGAATTTGTAAAAGCAACATACTTTCATAAAATCACACTGAACAAACTTTAAATATGGTGAAATGCTGAAAAACACCTAAGTGATAAACTTCCCAGATATAGCTTACGCGAAAATGAAGGGTAAAATTTAATTAAAAGAGGTAACTCAGGAAAAGATAAGGTAGATAAAATGCAGGTTAGAAATTACACTTTTTACATAATTTTAGTGACTGGGAGTTTTGTGGCCCTGAGAAGGGATGGAGTTGTGTAGGAGAAGCCGTGAACGTGTGCGTGGCGCCGTTGGTGGTGGTCTGTGACTATCCGTTGACTGAAGTCCGGTCGTAGTGAGTCGGTTGACTTCACAGAGGCCGAAGTACTGGGGTGCAGCGTTTGGCGTTTGCGGCAAAGTGGGCTGCTTAGAAGGCGGGATCAGGCTAATGCTGCGAGTGCTTGTTGTCGTCGACGGTGTTGCTTTTGTGATGGCTCGTCGGAATGCCGAGGAGTCTTCTGATGTTATCTATTAGTGATGAGAGAACTCGTCCTGCGGACGAGTCTGCTTATGTTGTCTATTAGTGATGGTTGAGACCTCGTCGCTCGGACGAGTCTGATTCTAGCGAGGCAGTGCCTCTGCTTGTATAGGGAAGGGCTCTACTCTGATTGGTTGCAGTATGGAGGGCGAGAACATTCTACAGATCGTAGTGGCATCTGGCGGTAGCTTCAAGCGGCAACTACAATAACCTTAAAAATATAGTAATCAAAATATAGTGTAATCCAAAATAATCTTCTGCTTAATTTTTCCGTACGCTTCTAATATTTTTCGTTATTTTATTAGAGTATTGCAACTAGTAAGTCGTATAAACCTTCGGGGTGCCGTGCATTTGAAAAAAAGTCTTATTCGAAAGTACGTCTGGTTCGAATTCAGTGCCACTGTAATCGGGTCCAGGAAGTTTAACTTACAGTGTAACAACGTCAAAACTTTGCAGCCACCGACGCCCCCAACAACTTTCTACTACTTGACAGTCGGTATATTTAGCTAAAACACACACATACGTATGAGATTTTTGCTCTTTATAATCTGCCAGCAGTTCTGACACGTAATGGGACGTCTAGGAGTGTAGGTTGTGCGCAGAAGTGAGAACGTCTCTGAGATTATTAGGACTATAATAGAGCTTTTATATTTAATTCAAATATTGGTTGAACATACAGAGAGAGAGAGAGAGAGAGAGAGAGAATGAAATATATATAAATAATATTGCATTTGGGAATGAGAATGGGATATTAAACTTTTTAATGTACAATGTTGCGCGAATCAGTAGCATAAATGGCTTAGTAAGAACGGCAACATCAAAAAATCCATCGTAATCCGTAACCTCTCATGCCTTTGAAATGAAACTAGAATATACAAAAATGAACCACACCCAACACTAAATATGGTAATGTGCCGAAACATGCGTCTGACAGCGAATGAAGTCGTACCAAAATAATCGATAACGATTAAATTACATGAGGTAATTTAGTTACGAAGTAGTAATTAACGTGATATAACAGGTGTTTGTAGAGAGTGGGCTAAGCTTGATATAACAACCTATACACATATCCTTTAAAGATCATTTTTTCGGTGAATGAATGTTGGCTCCAAATATGCACTAATTTTTGTCAACTAGTTTTGGCTAAAGCCTGCGTATTTGTCTCGGCCTGGGATATGAGTTTCTGCTACTTGATATGAGAAGTAAAGCAGCCATCTCCCATCTAATGGAAGGAAGACAAAGAAATTTACTTTGTGCTAACAGTGTTATTTATATTAAATGCTTGCAACGAGGAAAGGTGGTTGAGTATTTTCCAATATTTTCTTAACTGGTAGTTATACTGATTAGACTGACTTCAAAATATTGAAACATGTAAAAAGAAAAATAATTTATTAAAGAATGATTACAAATTCAACTTTTCTTAGTTAGGAGGATAAATGACCTAGTCAACACCCGTACAATGACTGTCTGTATGAACTGTATGAACATAAATCAACAAGACGAACTTTCATGTCATTAATACCGTTGGAAATGTACGTGGCTACAAAGATGATTCAGCGCAGCACGAATGTGTTATATTCAGCGGAAGTTAAAGTGGGGTGATGCTAGGAAAACGTTTTATTATAAAGGTTGCCAACTGGGCACACCCGATAGATGACACATTGGTTTCAATAGAATCGCGGCAAAAATGAAAAGTAATACAGTGTTTTCATGCAGCTATATTTATTATGTAATACGTAACTAACTGCCAACAATATAAATATTTATTATTCAGATATCGTGAGATGCGGTCTGGTGTGATGTAGGTATCAGAAAAACATTTTCTTTATCGTGCCAACGTTTCGATCTTTTATTGAGATCATCTTTAGGGCCTGGGATTTACAAACATAGTTCATTTAGAAAATACATATAGAATTTGGAAAAGTGAATTTATACAATGCAAAAATTATATTTTATATTCTATCAATGTATTCCTACTCACTCAAAGTGTTTGTCTTCTATGTAATTGTGCCATGTCGAGTTGAGAGTGCCAGTGAGATTTTACTGTTTCATGTTTATATATGTTTGATTTTGAAGTGGTGGGGAAGGAAGTGGGTATAGAAGAGACAATTTTGAATAAGTCGTCGGCTTCTCTGAGGTGAAAAGAGCCGACAAAGGGAAACAATGTGTTGGTAATGTTTCCCTGAAGATGATCTCAATAAAAGATCGAAACGTTGGCACGATAAAGAAAATGTTTTTCTGATACCTACATCACACCACACCGCATCTCACGATATCTGAATACTTATCCGTTAACGGTCACTAATCTCTACACATAAATATTTATATTTATCAATTAATCAAGGTTTTTAGTTGAGCTAAAAAAAGTCAGTGTCACGAGCGAAATTTGTCGCCGAAAATCAAATGGATTAAAAATGGCAAAAAGTAGAGAAAGTTCAAAGAGTGGGGTTGAGGTGGAAATTTAGTGTCCGAGCTGATCGACGTCCAGTTAGCTGAAGTGGTAGAGTAGCGGCGTATCTAGCCGAAGGTCATGGGTTCGAATCCTGCCCGTGACGCTGAATTTTTTCTCAACTAAAAATTTCAAATAATTGAAAGACAATTAATTGGTCAAACGGAGCACGAAAATACTGAATTCGTATTTATGTGAAATAGACTTAATTAAATAAATCTAATTAAAATCATGAACAATCAATAAGCAAAATAAAACGTGGGCCAAGGTTTGAATTAAGCAGTTTTAAATAATTACCTTAAGGGTAATTATCAAATAAAACAGTTGAGAGAATTCTGGGCGTATTTTGTATTTAAATGTAGCTAAAGAGGGATTGTTTAACGTAGGCTACTTACCGATTGCGTGAAAAGGCAAAGACCACAACACTCGCTTCATAATTGTGGAGTTGTAGTTAAGTTTAAACTTGGGCTTCATGGGAAGGCAATAACTCTGTTCTCAGAGGTAAAGCGGCTCAACAAAATTAAACTTTATTCACACAATAAAGCTGTTTATGTTTTTTTATATGTTTGAATGTTTTAGCATGTATAAAGTATTTTACGAAGTTAGCCTGGAAAATTCTCCTCGAATATCCTCTTTTCAAAACTAATATTTTATATATGAACCTTTCGTTATTTTAGATCAATTGGCGTCGCTACTTTTATAGGAGTTAGTAATAATTTCCACAAAGGTGCAGTATAACCGATAACAGGCTACAGAATCTTTTTGCGAATTTTATATCCTCCGAAACCAAGGAGTTTATATCATAACATTTTTTTTACGCCGTCATCTGACAAAATATTTCATACCCGCTGCAAAAATAAAGGGAATGCGAGAGCTATTGGAAGAGGCAAGGCAACATAATAACTCCTGAAATCTTCATCATCAAGTAATCAAAATCCATGGTTTTAGCAAGTTGTACGTGTTTTGTCTTTTTTATATTCGGAAGTAGAAGAAGTATGCCGTTATTCTTTAGAAGTGCATGTCAAGGCAAATATTTATATTTAAATGTATTAAATAAACTAGCTTTCGAGGTCCACTTGGCTAGTTAATATCTATCGATTAATTAAGTTTTTTAGTTGAGATAAATAAGTCAGTGTCACGAGCTGGATTCGAACCCACGATCTTCGGCTAGATAGACCGCTGCTCTACCGCTTAAGCTATCGTTGTCTAGATCCGCTTGGACACTAACTTCCCATCTCCACCTCAGAGTGACCGTAGAGCAGCGGCGTATCAAGGTTCGAATCGCGCTCGTGAAACTAACATTTTTCTCAATTAAAAAATATTAATTTATTTATTAGGTTTATTGCTTTCCTATAAGAATACAATAATCAGGGTCGTATTATATGATGCAAGGTATACGAAAAGCTGCAAAAGTCAAAATATGATACAAGCAGAAAATGGTTTTTGAAAAATTGAAACATCCTGTAAAATCATTAAATACAAATTTCCATATGATTCAAAATTTAATCATTTTTGGGATTACATTAAAAATGTATACTTTCTCTGAATTTATACAATTATATAATTATAATTATTTAAATAATGTATAATATATTGTATGATTTATTTATACTATTTATAATTTATGTATATATTTGAACATGTGAAGACGGGATATTTTTCTTTCTGGCGGTGTCAAAAAATTTATATTTTATGCAATTTTATCTACCAAAAATAAGGATGAAATCAATAGCTTCTGAAATGTTTTATTCGTTATTTTCGGTTTTTCTTTATTAACACACGATTTATGCGGTTCTAATTTGTTTTTAAATTTTCTTTTTATTCTAAACTACTATTTTGACTATTTTTGTCATTAAAAAAATAATTATTGAAAAATTAGTTTTAGATTTTTCTAGAAAACAGGGTTTTTGAGGTGGAAAAAACGATTAACAATATTGCTTCTTGATAAAAAAAAATGTATTTACCTATCTTTGTTAATTTGCTTTTTCCCAAATTATCCTTTTTTGCTCTCGCTCCACCGGGGATAATTGCATAGATATTAAAGATATATAAAATTGAAGATAAGGAATATTTCTACTTTTCCTAAAAAATTCCATTCAAAGGTTTTTTGAGGTGAAAAAACCAATATCAATATTGCTTCTTCATAAAAAAATGTTTGAATTTTCTTCGCTACACTTGTTTAGAAATTATGTACCTACCATATTTCAAGAAGAAGATTAAATTACCTCGTCCCTTTAATTCATTATTTTCATTTTTGTACAGAGTACTTAAATTTGTAAAAAATTAATCTCAATTTTTATCAGACTGATAAAATCCAATAACGTCGAAACTCATCCACTACGATAGCCGAAAATGATATTTAAATTAATCAAAATATTTTTCTCTGATTGAACCCATCGGTTTTCGTTTGATAAAAATACCCTTTCATAATCATCTTTATATCATTTTTTGGAAAGGAAAGTAATACACTCTGAAGAAAGTGAGATTAAAAAGAATTTCTTCAGGTCGGCCCTCTCGCAAAAGTTTAAGTCACCACACGTAACTTAATTCTGGGGTATGGCCTGTCAACCGGGCGAACGTGACTTGTCAAAGTTATTAAGTCTTAAATTGAGAAAATCACGATTAGTAGTTTTGATAAGACAGGTGCCCCTAAGATTCTATGTTTATATATCAACATCTCACTTTTCGTGCCTGGTGATCTTATTCAAATTTTTGAACTCGTTAGGACCTGACCGCGAGGAAGGAGTCCTCGTGATGGAGCACTTTATATCTCCTTTGACCCCGGGTTATCAAGAAGCATCTCGGGTAAGTTGCATTTATTATAGCAGGATAACTTCTTAATAACATCTCGGCGCCCCACGACTTAAAACTGGCCCAAATACTTTAGTCGCCCACGTACATGAATACATTACCGCTTCTTTTAAAAACATCGCGAACTATAATTTAATATTTCTCCTTAATTATAATTTTTGTACCATGATAAGAGTATTGTTACGGACAGAGATAGTATGTTTATCATAGGTGATTACAGCTGCGTTATTTTCCATCGGACAAGATTAATTTCAAGCTAATTTTTTCGTGGGGGGAAGTTGATAAAAGCTGAATATTCTACCTTGGTATATTGAAGGAAGGGTCAAACTCATAAACGTAATTACAAGAAAAAAATGGCAAAAAGGCGAGAAAATTCAAAAGGTGGGGTTGTGATGGGAATTTAGTGTCCGCGTGGACCGAGGTTTGAATCCAGCTCGTGACACTGACTTTTTTATCTCAACTAAAAACATTAATTAATTGAAAAATATTAATCCTTCAAGCGGATCACTAAAACTACTGAATTATTTATTATTATGAACAGAATATTTTTTCAACTCGAATATAAATTTTAGTCGACAAGAACAGTTAATTGGAATTATAAACAAAATTCAAATCAAATATGCTAACATCCAACATCGGATAATTTTCTTGGTCAAATCCTCCTTACAATTTAAAGTGCTCATTTCCCTATCCATTTTTATATCATCAGCACCACGTGCGCGGATGATACAGCAAATTTGTCTTCTAACCAAATATCATCCAACATCTCAGAATACCTTACGTTAATAAAAATTTGGTGCAACAAATGTAGATCAAGACTGAATGAGTTCTGATGGAGTAGATTCTCGAAAACATACAAAGGAAAAGCTGGTTTTTAAATTAGCCTAATCCCTGATTTATTATACAAAGTTCACTAGTTTTTCTAGTCTGCTAGACCAATTAATATCATTCAAGTAATTAAGGTTTTTAGTTTAGATTAAAAAAAACCAAAACAATGACAAAAAGGTGTGATTATTTAAAAGGCGAGGTTGAAATGGAAAGTTAGTGGCCGAGTTGATCGAAATCATGATAGCTCCAGTGGTAGAGCAGCGGCGTATCTAGCCGAAGATCATGGGTTCGATCCATCTCGTGACAATGACTTTTTTATCTTACCTTAAAACGATAATTAATTGAATTGTACAAAATTATATTATTTCGGACTAATTTTAATTAATGAGAGTGGATTTACACGAAAAACAGGTGTAAATAGACTCTTGTTACGTCGAGTTTTATAGAGTTCCTTCAATTTTAAATTTATTCAGTCAAAATCAAAGGATGAACAAAATAGTACAGTTTACCCACCATAAATTATTAAGATATGTAATTTATTTAAAAAAAAAAGCAATTGTTCTGTTTGTATGTTATGCTGTCTTTTTTCCACAAAACGGGCTCACAGGATCAAGATCCGCCTCGGGCTTTATTTGCTTAGGTCCGAGACCAAATCGTATTCTCGGGCCCGAACCAAATACAAAAGGGAAACATAATTTCAAGCGTTGAGTGCCAGTTTACGAGCCGTAACACTGATATATACCTCCCCTTTTTGTTTTTATCTCTACTCTTTCTTGGTGTTAAATTTACCAAGAAAGTTAAGCCTTATTACCCGAAACGGTACTGTTTCCATATATCCCTACCTGGGTTTTATTTTAGCATCTCAAGCTGAACATTAGAATCAGCACAAAGAAGTTTAAGTAATGATCCTGGCCGGATGCTGGTGTTGGCCAAGATGGAGAGACGTGCATTGCTGCTTGTAGGGTTTTTTCTTAAGCTGATTTATAGATTAGTCCTGGTGAATAAATTTAAGTGATGAGCGATACAAATTTACGTTTTGTGGTTATGTAGCCAATAAATAAATAAAACCTATAACATAGGCAAAGATGGATAAATCCGTTTAAACAATTTCCATATAAATAAACAATAATAACTTCTCGAACATGAAACCGACTATACTGTAAAAACACGGTTTGGGAAATTATCTATGCAGCTGTATAATTTTTCAGAATTAATTAACTTTTCAAACCAAATGTATAATGTTATCAATTTCAAAACAATTTTAAAAATACGATATTTTCTAAATACCTCCAATCAGATTCTGTTTGAATATCACATATCACCCTTAATTTTTTTTAATCAAAATAATAATTTTTAAGTCATGTGGTTACAAAATAATACTAATACAAAATGGTTAGGACTCTCGGAGGACTTTCCGTTGGTACCGTTGTTCCATGGAAAAAAAAGTAAAATAAGCGGTCTGGAATATCTAAACAATGTCAAACTCGCTGACGGTAGCAGCCTTCTTAACAAAACCAACCAGGTTTTAACAGACAAATTGAGTTTTCGGCGTTGTACACGGTGGGCGACAACACAAAGGCCTTCTGATTAAGGTTTTAAAGTGTAGTGAAGGTAACTAAGGCATGTTCAACGGATTTTCTACTTGGGGATTTGGGTATGTACAATAGTACTTAACTCCGAAATGATGGAACGGTTTGAGAGCTACCTATGGAGTGAGGAATTAAATCAAATAATTAAGGTTCTTAGTTGAGATAAAAAGGAAGCAAAAGGAACGGAAAATTCAAAATGTGGGGTTGAGATGGGAAGTTGGCATCCGATTGGATCCAAGTCGCGAGAGTTCAAGTGGTACAGTAGCGGTGCATCTAGGCGAAGGTCGTGGGTTCAAATCCCGGTCGTGACACTGATTTTTTAAAACTCAACTAAAAACCTTAGCATGGAAAGATTTATCCTTTTGCCTTTGACCAGCGATTATTCGGTAAACAAATAGAATACATCGAGTGATATTTTTGTTAATACTATTTTTGATAAACGCTTAAAAAAAAAGTAGGTAAAACAGTGCTCGTCGAAACTAAAATTGAACGTAGGTTAAGTTGAGGTGCAAAACCAAACATTAACCAGCATTAAGAGCTTACTTTCATAGCTTTAAGGTCCATGCTTAGCATTAAAGAAGAATAACAGAACAGAGAAAAGAGGACAGTTGAAACATTCAGTTGAACACAAACACAGCATAAAGTTAAATATGTAGAGATTACTGACTATAGTGAATCGATAGTTATTCAGATATCGTGAGATGCGGTCTAGACCGCATCTCACGACATCGGAATACTTAAGGTAAATATAGACGACATACAAATTGTAAACTCTCTAAAAATTATAGGAATGTTACTCGAAGAATCTACGCTGCTTTTACAAAAGATTCACAAAATTGCAATTGATTAAAATGATATTAGCAAAATTAAAATTTATTAACAAAAATGATAGTTTTAGAAAATAGATGGTAATTTAGAAAATGCATGGACATATTTACTTTATGTAAGTTCTGATATTTGTGAAAAACGTTACAACACAGGGTAATGTTACATTGTGCGAAGAATGGCAGCTCACTGGCTTTTTATCTTTTTCGAGTGATAATGTATTGCGATAAAGAAAGGTCTGCATATATATTTCGTTACTTATATCATGATTTTTGTATGTTCGTAAATATTTATAAAATTCAATTAGTTGTGGTTTTTAGTTGAAATAAAAAGTAAGTGTCACGAGCGGGATTTGAACCCATGATCTTAGGCTAGATTCGCCGCTGCTCTACCACTTGAGCTCCTCGGTCCACTCGACGGACACTAACTTCCCATCTGAACCCCACTTTTTGAGTTTTCCATCCTTTTTGTAATTTTTCGAATGTTGTGTAATATATTTGGTTTTCGGCGAAAAACGAAATTGCCATGGAGAAGAGTTAGTGAATGGATACTTCATTTAAACTCATTAAATTCACTTGTTTTCGTAGTCCGCTTGACCAATTAATGTCTTTCTATTAATTAAGAGTTTTTAGATGCGACAAAAAAGGGAGTGTCACAAGCGGGATTCGAACCCACGATCTTAGCCTAGATACGCCGTTGCATTACCATTTCAGCTATCGGGACCTCTATATTTATAAACTATAATTGTCATTTATTATGTATATGTATATATACCATATTTATTGTCTATTATAACATTTCTAAACTTGGGACTTTTTTTGTAAGTCCGAACCAATAAATGTGCATTCCTGCATTAATTACTGTAACGTTAATTGTTTTTGTACTGGCCTTGAGAATGACTAAATATACAGTGTATGCTGCTAAGAGAAAACTATGCAGTTTATTCTGATCACAAACACGTTAACTGTGAGCAATAAGATAACACAACGATTAAATGATTACATAATTTGGAGATTATTAATTGCATAGAAAATAAAACTTACCACAAAATTCACATAAAATATTCAAGAAAAATGATCAGCGATGAAGCCCATGTAGGTGAAAAAACCAACTGTTTTCTACGCCTACCTCAGGACTTTGAAAAGTTTTAGTCAGGAAGTAAAAACAATTTTAAAACTCCAAATAGAATAACTCGTTTTGTTTGAACCACATGTCCGTACTGATTGTAAAGTTTTTCAAAGTCCTGAGAAAGGCGTCAAATACAGCAGAAAGCTGGGACAGCAGAAAAAAATTTTTTTTTAATGTCTTAATCCTTGATTATTTGTCTTCAATATTTATCATAAAGGCCGACACTATACTGAATGATATTTAACAAAAAATATTTATATGCATACTAAAATCTAATGTTATACTAATTCTTTTCGAACACATTTTTTTAAACACCTTAATTTTAGGATAATTTCAGTTCAATATTCTTGGTGCAACAATTACAGAGACTTTGTCATTTTTTGATGTCATAAAATTCCCGCAATTTTGACAAACAAAATCTATATTTTCTGTACATTGCATTTCAGCTATTTTACAGCATATGCATTATAAATTTAAGTTTAACCAGAGAGAAGAAATAATAATTCTACAAGCATTTGTAGAAAAAATGTCTTGTTCCAAAATTAGACCACTAAAAAAAGATATAAAAACGACTAACGTGGGAGAAGAGAATATTGAAGGATTTATTTTTGTTTCGCTTCAATACATTTGAAATAATTATTTATTATTCTTCACTCTCTCTCTCTCTCTCTCTCTCTCTCTCTCTCATTCTCTTTCTCTTCTTTCTCTATGTTCTATTGTTTTCTATCAACCTGAAATTATTTCTTACCTTTAGTATTTCTATTATGTTTAAATCTGTTGTTCGATTTTCTTTTTCTATCGATTGCTATCATCCCTCTTTTTTCACATTCTCCCCTCTCGATCTCTCTATTTCTTTTTTTTCTATCTCTCCCTTTTTTCCCAGTCCTACCGGCAATCCTCTTCTCTCTCTCTCTCTTTCTCCCTCTCTATCTCTCTCTCTCCCTTTCTCTTTCTTTCCTTCTATGTTTCCATTGTTTTCTGTTACCCTCAAATTCTTTCTTACCTTTAGTATTTCTATTATGGGTAAATCTGTTCTTCGATATTCTCTTTCTGTTGGTTTCTATCATCAATTTTTTTTCACATTCTCTTGATCTCTATATTCCTGTTTTTCTCCCCCTTTGTTTCCAGTCCATGTAGCAATACTCTTCTCTCTCTCTCTCTCTCTCTCTCTCTCTCTCTCTCTCTCTCCCCTTGTTCCCAATTTTTTGGTTATATATAAGAGGTGGTTCGCGATCTCAATTGGTGAGATTTTTTTAAATAAAACAATATTCATTAATTCATTCATTCTCTCCTGTCTCACTCTCACCCCTCCCTTTCTCTCTCTCTCTTTCTTGCTCTATCTCTCTCTCTTTTCTCTCTTTTTTCTTAGTCGTTCTAATCTTCCACGACAAACCCATTCGCCATTCTACCCTATTTTTTAAATCCAAATGAATTTTTTGTTGTTTCATTATTTTTATATTCTTTCTTTGTGATTATAATTAATAAATTCTCTGCTATCTCAATTATAATAATAAAGGCGGGGCACTAAAAAAATAAAATGTGAATAACAAATCAATTTTATTATTAAATAATTTTACAATCTATTTTCTCTATTTTTCCAAGTATTCAAATTTTTCATAGTTTTTCATAACAAGGAGCTAGTAAGGAATACGAATTGAACCGAATGGAGAATAACGTCATCCATTATTCAAAAAGACCCAGCATTTTTTAGAAATCCTATCCTCTCTTACTTTTCTGATATAACCCGTATAGACTACTATATTTTGTACGTTGACAAATATTACTTGAATGCAGACATTGGCAAATGATAAGAGGATAAGAAATCGTTCTGCGGAATGTAACCACAATATATGGTATTTTGAAAGATGATGTAATTTTAAAATTTCAAATTCATTATCGATCTCTCCTGAAAGTCCTCAACCTATTTCTGCATCCTTTATTTTTTCTATAAGCAGCAAAATAAACACTGAAAAACATAAACATAGAAAGAATCACCTCAGATAACGTCGTTTCACTGTACGTGTTCTTCCTACATTTGTGATATAATTAAAGTAAAATGTGACCAATAAAAGTTAAGCTTGTACCCTTGGATGTAATTTTACGAAAACGCATTCCCTGGACTCATCTGAAGGCCGGAGCTGTATAGAAAGAAGGTGGCTGGCTCGATGCCATTACAAAACAAAGCTAAGAATAATACAACGTTCTTTCCTGACACCTTATTAAATGACTTGTTTCGAAACTTTTTGTCTCCCGCCTAGAGGAAAAACATCCTAATGAAAAATTGGGGCGTTAAGCCTTAACTGCAAATTACCGGTTCTGTTTTGTCGTAATCCAACGGGAAATGGGTTGGGAGGAGGTTATATTTTTATTTATTCGCAATTCAAACTTCCGACATCCCTTATTAACACAAATAAACTGTGTTATATTATGCTGACTCCTACGGGATACGACCTTGATATCTCCAACATTTAGATAGAACTTCTAACAAACTAAAACAACAGTCATTAACTCGTATGTATGTGTATAAATAGATCTATGATACAGTACATAGGAATTCAGGGTGCAAAACCGGCAAGGGTTCTTGGTCCCATTCTATTTACAGCCCATCAGCTGTTAAGTGTTATGGCTGGTCGTGCATAATCGATTACAAACAATTCTTTTGAATCAAACGAAATTCATACCATTCCAATAAAATTTTTAGTCCTTTTTGTTTTGAATATAAGTGACGTATACAAAAAAAAAAAAATTAAAATTATACTTGAAAATTCCGATGGTTACAGAAACATATAAAGTCACTATTTTTCGTGATCCACTTGATAAAATAAATATCTATCATTTAATTAAATATTTTAGTTGAAAAAAAATGTCAGTGTCAAGAGCGGGATTCGAACCCGCGGCCTTCGGCTAGATACTCGGCTACTCTACCACTTGAGATACCATGACTTGAATCCTCTCAGACATTAACTTGCCATCCCAACCTCACCTTCGAAATTTCCCTTTTTTTAGCCATTTTTCATCCTGCTCGTGTCGGTGATTTTTAATTTCAAATAAAACTTTGAAGAATACTCGAACTGCTTTCAAATTAATGTTTGTAGTAGCTCAGCACGCCTACTTCAACTGCATTGAAAACTTTTGGCATGACGTGTCAGAGGTAAAAGGCCACCCAGTGATGCCAAAGAATTTGCCGAAAGGAAAAGTTAGAGGAGTATGAAAAATTCAACAGCACTATGTTAAAAATGACTTATTAAATTCACTGGTTTTCGTCGTCCGCTTGACCAGTTGAAAGAATTCGATTAATTAAAATTTTTAGTTTAGATAAAAAAGCCATTGTTACAAGCGGGATTCGAACCTAAGATCTTCTGCTAGATTCGCAGCTGCTCTACCACTTGAGCTATCGTGACTTCGATCCACACGGACACTAACTTCCCATCTCAACCCCACCTTTTGTATTTTCCCCCTTTTAGCCATTTTTCAAATGTCGTGTAATCGTTTTTTCTAGGCGACAAATGAAATGAAAGCTTTAGTGAAGTGTACTTCATATCAACTTATTAAATTCACTACATTTCGTGGACCTCTTGATCAATTGATAACTTTCAATTAATTAAGTGTTTAGTTGAAATAAAAAGGTCAGTGTCACGAGTTGTCGCTGAGAATCAAATAAATTACATGACATCTGAAAAAAACCGAAAACTCCAAGTTTGATTTTATATTGGAGATCCGAGTGGATCGAGATCACGATATTTCAAGTGGTAGAGAAGCGGAGTTCTAGAAAGTTCGTGGGTTCGAATCCCCTTCGTGACACTGATATTTTTATCTCAACTAAAAAATATATTAATATGACATGATTATTATAATTATAGAAACAAACTAGAATTATTACCATTTTCTTGTTAATAATACATAAGAAATATTCTGTTTTATAAAAGCGTTCAATTTTGATAAAATCTAAATAAGAAATGTTTAAACAATTTTTTTCTTCCCATGAAAATTCATTCTTAAGTGTGCTAATAGGTTCTTAAAAGGAATCAAAATAGTTTTTTATCTACGTTATTTAACACGGCTTTTGGTTCCTGGGGCATTGTATTTATTCAATGTAAATAACTATGATCCTGCTTAAATTGTCTTATGTAAGGAAAAAATCGACTGCTATACATATAGTACTAATCATGAAATGCATGAAAAAAACATAATTAAAACAAAATGTTTAAATTTATATTTTTTCTTGATCCCTAATTGACTATAACTCACTAGAAATGTCTGTTATTCTTTACTATTGTATCACTAAAAAATGGTTATCTCATTAAAATCAGTAATCTCAGCTCCCTAGATTCTTTTGTAAGATTTTTGAATTATGCTATAATTTTTCATCTATTTAAGAAGTTAAAGTTAAGTTTAAGAAATTTATCGATTAATGAATGATCATTTTTTTTAAACTTGGAGCAATAACAACCGATTATTATCGATTATATTTCTCACACTTCCTCTCTTCAAGCCAGTTGAAAATTAACATTTAAATTATTGTTACATGGGGTACTTGTAATTGTGAATGTTTTCCCATTATATATCAAACTGGATGTTAAACTTTCCCCAGCCTATAAGGATGTGCTACAAACATCCATCATGTGCATCACTACACGAGGCGGTCTTAACTACTTTTTCATTGTACAATTTCATATACGACGCTAACAACTTTCTTTTTTATTCCGTTCTGTTCTGTACATAAATACATGATATACTAATGTTTTATTCGTTGGTGAAGTAGACAAGTTAAATTGCAAGTATTTCAATAGTTTCAAATTTTGGAAGGTATTGACGAAAACAGTGTGATCTCAACCTGCCTCTTACAGAACCACCTCTTTATACGTACATGTACGTATAAAGACGTATACACGTACACCTGGTGTAAACAACAATCAATCCGATCGAGGGTTGTGTCGGGGGTTTATTTATTCTGTCAGTGTCTTTGATCGGCTAGGTAGTCGATTTGTCTTTGGTGCGATCTGATTCTTATTTCGATCCTAGCTGTTTTAAGTATAATATATGGTTGCTGTTGGCTAATCCTTAACGATATTATAGATTATTAGTTTACTTGTTCGGGAGGCGTTTATGTCCATGTTTTTGTGTATGTTCATTTCTGTCCTTTTTATGTATTATATCTACGCTTTGTTCTTTTTCTATCATTTTTATTTCACAGTGTGACCACGGGAAATGGCGATAGGTCAAAAAGTTGAGTCTGTTTTTAGGAGTAAATTTGAGATTACTTGTCTGACGTTCTGGGTAATGAACTAATAGTTTGTCTAGCCGTCAATCTTGCTCATTGCTCCGGCATTTATCTGTCGTTTTGCTCTTCAGTGGTGACGTTGTATGCAGAAATGACAAAGTACCAACTTGACCCTAAAATGAAAATGGAAATCAGTCGAAATGCGCCAAAAAGACCATCGACGATGGTTGGACAAAACCATTACGATCCAATGTTCTTAATTCACTAATTTTCTCGGTCCGCTTGACGAAAGGAGGGAAAATACAAAAGGTGTGGTTGAGATGGCAAGTTAGCTTCCGAGTTGATCGAGGTGGCTCAAGTGGTAGAGCATCGGCGTATCAACCAAAGATCATGGGTTCGAATCCCGCTCGTTTCACTGAATTTTCTATCTCAATTAAAAGCCTTAATTAATTGAAAAAAAATCTTTTTAAAAGTTAATATAGATTAAAAAACAAGTGGAATTGATTTGTCATAATCTCTTGGAAATAAATTTCTTTCAAGATTAAGAAAAATATTTAAATCTTGTCAGATTTTGGGTGTAAATTTTACGGTTAAATCTGCCAGGATTTCTTTTTGTTACTTTTTTATTGCGTCTGGAATTTGGTGTGCGTATTCAGTTGCAGTGTGAAGTTCTTTTTGACATAATATGAAACTGTGTATGTATTATTTCCCTAAGAAAACTTTTGGATATTTGCCCATCGGCGAATTCTTACAGTTAACCGTAGAAAGTTCACTCTAAATGTCTAGCAGCATAAACATCTGTTATCTACAGCCCAAAAATTCACGCCCGAGGGAGGGCATATCGGGATTCAATAGAGATCCGGTAATTTCAAAAGTGATGCTATTGCTTTTTTCCATTCAGTCAGCGTTTGATCGACTCTGACAGATCGTCGTGTGAGTGCTTAAAAGCACTTCAGCGTTGATTACTGCAGGTAACAGAAGATAATTCTCTTTGAAAAAATCTCTGTTTTGAAAAGCAGGAATCAGATTACAATCCATCGAACTTTGTACACTTAAAATCTGTTTTAACTTCTTTCTGAAAAGATAAAATCTTAAATATTGAGAGTTACATTAAGAATATTGTTAGTTTATTGAGATTTGTTAATTTTTATACTTTTTTCTTTGCTGTACATGTGAAAAAAACAAAAATGCTGTTAAGGTTAAATTTTATGTCGCCTAGATTAATAAGTTCATCTTCATGCTCAAAATAAAAACGATTTGAGGTGAAATCAGATATGATTTACATTATATTTCTAACATTTACACATCACATATATAATAACAACACATTTAATAGTTTTTAAAACAATTCATAAATTGGAATTTAGGCAAATTATTGACTAAGAATGTTGCAATACTCTTACTTGAATGGGCATTATCTTCAGAACGAAATTATTATTAATTATTTCCCTGGAGGAAGAATTAATAATTCAATAAGTTTTGATTATCTTACTAGTTATCAAGACTTTTTTCTCTTTTCTTACGAGGGTACGCAACAACAGAGGTCATATAAACCATCAGGGCCGGAACCCCCTTTTGAAAGAAAGCCCATTTGTAAGTATGTCGGGGTAGAATGCAGGGTCGCAGGATTCGAACCCGGGACCTTTACGTTACAGCAATGAGCGCCGTATCTAAAACTAAATCTAGCGGCCACCGACGCCCTCATCTTACCAGTTGGGAATGTCTGTGGTGTGTGGTGGAAAAGGTACTAGGAAGTGGGTTTGTGTGCCCCAGGCACTGCAACCTTCCGGCTTATTGTACCTTCCTAGTTTCTTGGTTTAGTCAATAGACTCGATCCTTTTTCTCAGAAGTTTCAAGTCATTGACTGTTCTCTGAGTCTTTTGTATACGTTAGGTTGAACCTCCATTGAGCCGTTGTTTCGCATTCGAAGATGATATGAGTGGCTGTTTCCTCCTCCTCATTATAAAGTTTGCAAATGGGATCATTATTGTATATGCCAATGTTATGTATATGTTTTCTCAGATGCCAGTGGCCGATTAATAGTCCTACCACTCCTCCGAGATTTGCCCTTTCCAACTGTAGTAGTGTTTTTGCAAGTTTTGGTGAGGGTTGTTTGATCATAAGTTTACTGTGCCTAGCACTGCTAGAGGTTATCCACTTTGTTTTATTTGAATCTATTCTGCGATGAAAGATTCTATGTTTGTTTTCGATATCCCATGGATAGGTTCGGGGCCTATGTATGGTCTTGCGGATCCTCCTCTGGCCAGTCTGTCTGCTTCTTCATTACCCAAAATTCCCCTGTGCCCTGGCACCCAGGATACCGTTACCTTGTTGTGTTCTCCCAGGTTTCGGAGATTTTGGATGCATTCACTGACTAGTTTTGATGTCATTCTTGTGCATGCTAGTGCTTTAATAGCTGCTTGGCTGTCTGATCTTATGAGGATTTTTTGTCAATGTAACCTGTTTTAAGATTTTCCATGGCACAAGCATTGATAGCATGTATTTCTGCTTGAAAGACCGAGGTGTACTTCCCTAATGGGTTTGATTGTTCATGTTTTGGGCTTGTACAGAAAACGCCTGATCCGGTCCCTTCGTTTGTTTTGAAGCCATCTGTGTACCATACGTGGTATCTGATGTTCTCCTGTGTTCTTCCTCTCCCTTATAGTCTGTTGAGATTTTGTAGGAGGTTGTGAAGATTGTTTCCGGGAGTTGGGAATAGTTATTCAAAAAATATTTGTTTGAAATTAATAAACTATCAAATTTGAAACTTACTGGTTATATTATTAATTAATATGAACCAAAATACCGCTTGTAGTGATGATGTAGAAGGAAGTAGAAATAGTTAATGGGAAAGAATTTATTTTAATAACAATGATTAATATCAATAATACTGAGATAAATTCGGTGGAATGAAATAATATAGTTAATAATTCACTAATTTTCGTCGTCGGGTTGACCAGTTTACATCTTTCAATTAATTAATGTTTTTAGTTGAGATAAAAAAGTCAGTCTCACGAGTGGGATTCGAACGCCGCTGCTCTACCACTTGAGCTATCTTGACTTCGATCCGCTCGGACACTAACTTCCCATCTTAAACTTACCTTTTGAATTTTCTTTCCTTTTTGCTATTTTTCAAATATCGTGTAATCTATTTGATTCTTGGCGGCAAATGGAATGCCAACGGAGAGCTTTAGTGAAGATGTACTTCATTTAACTTATTAAATTCACTAGTTCTCGTGGTCCGTTTGATCAATTAATATCATTCAATTAATTAAGGTTTTTAGTTGAGATAAAAAAAGTCATTGGCACAAGCTGGATGAAAATGGCAAAATGGAGGAAAATCCAAAGTTGCGGTTGAGATGGGAAGTTAGTAGCAGAGTGGATCGATACTCAAGTGGTAGAGCAACGGCGAATCTTGCCGAAGATCGCGGGTTCTAATCCCGCCCGTGACACTGACTTTATTTTAAAATTATATGAAAGATAGTGAATAATAACGGCGTTGACTTATAATAATGAAAATGACAATATTCCTAATAAATTTGGTGAAAATAAATCCTCATTCGTGAGGAGCGGTCAAGGCAGAGGTAGCTATGAAAATCGTAATAATAAATGATAAAACAAATCCATGTTTAACCGGACAAGTAATCTTAAGGAAATTAAAAAACAAACTTTGTTTTATATTCAATATTGTATGTATTCTTTCATGAATACATTGTTGAATTATTTTAATTTTTACAATCAAAACAGCTGGTTTGCCATCGATAATTTTCATACGCAGATACTTTTAGATAAATCAGCAAGAGTAATAAAAGTGAAATACTAAATTAGAACACGACGAGGCCAATAATAAATAATGACTTAGATCTTTTGGTCGATATGAAGTTAATTTTGAAGGTCAGTAGAAAACATATGCCTTTAAATTACAGACCTTTCCAATCAGATCGCTGTCAACTACGCTTCTTACATATGAAATTTATAGAGGTAGTGGACAGAGTCCGGTTTATTATTTACACTATTCCTATTCTGGGCCAACCTGTTGAAATTCGTTCACCATTGTGTACTTTCCAATAATGAACTATAATAATGTTATTCTAAAATTTTTATCAACTTATTACTGTACTTTAAATAATTCATATGGCATAAGTTCTACGGCTGATAGAAAAATCCATGAGTTTTACTGCCACTTCTATTAAATAAAAATAAAAAGTATATAAAAAATAAAAGTATGTTTATATGTGTAGAGATTAGTCACCGTTTATAGATAATTATTCAGATATCGTGAGATGCGGTCTGGTGTGATGTAGATTTCACAAAAACATTTTCTTTATCCTGCCAACGTTTCGATCTTCTATTGAGATCATTTTCAGGGCCTGGGATTTACAAACAATGTTTCCATTTATCAAATACATTTAGGATGTGGAAAAGTGAATTTATACAATGCAAAATGTTTTTTATATTCAATCAAACTATTTCTACTCACTCAAAGTGTTTGTCTTCTGTGTACTTGTGCCATTCATGCGTGTCGTGCTGAGAGTGCCAGTGATTCTCATATATTTTGCATTGTATAAATTCATTTTTTTCCACATCCTACGTGGAGTCGTTACATTTAAACAATGTTTTTAAATCTCAGACCCTGAAGATGATCTCAATAAAGACCGAAACGTTGGCACGATAAAGAAAATGTTTTTCTGAAACCTACATCACACCAGACCCCATTTCATACATCTGAATAAGTATGTATATATGGTTTAATCCATTTGATATTAACGTGAAAGTATGCACTGTTTTCGAAAACACTCCTCCAGTGAATTTCATCGATAACCCGGTTTTCGGATTTACCGGCCGACCGATGTGACTAATATCGGAAACAAGCGGGCGGAGCCAGATTGAAAAATAAATCGACAATTAGCATATTCGCTCAGCCGTGAATTTATGCTCCGGTTCTCGGCAGAGTGATACCATGACCATACACTGTTTTCGACTTGCTAGATTTGAAAGAATGATTGGGTGAAACTGATTGTTTCATTTTGTTTGCGTGTAAAACATAAACAGGTAGATAAAGAGGGGTTCAGAGAATGTATGCGTATATGTGTCGAGCATTTTTTGGCCAACAATTTCCTAAATTTTTCAATATTTCCATCATTTTTCCTACGTTTCATGTCCGCTTATAATTGATTACATATTGTGATTCGTTTTGACACTTGCAAATATATTAACTTTAAATCCTACCTGCTTTCGGGATATTGAAAATTTAAACATCAAAGGATAATTCCTGAAAAGTTACAAGAGCCCTGGTAATTCATGATAATAGGATAATCGTTTTTCCAACGGGAAGAGGAACAAATGTTAGTATCCTAATTGGAAAAAACCAAAAAACCCACATATGGCCTGTGTGGGCTTTTTTCTCCGTTTAAGTTACATGTGGAATGTTTAGATCACAGAGATATTTTTTAATATTACTCCGCATACAAATAGTTTTAACGTTATCTGTAATCGTTTATCATGATTTCAAATTTTTAGTTAAATATAAAAAAATTACTAATTGTATAATTTTTCGTGAAATCTAAATTTGAGATATATAAATGTTTAATAATGTTTTTTCTTAATTGAAAATAATATTATAGCCTATTCTTGATCTCCATATTCACGGAATAATACTTCGCTTTCTTGCAGGAAATATCTAATTTTGTATTCACAAAAGTGGAAAATTTGTTTTAAAATTAAAAAAAAAAATAGAGTAAATTAGTAGCGCGACATTAAACTATTGTTGGTGTAACCTAACAACATTCACTTTTATACATATTTAGCGTGTATTGTTAAATACAACAAAAATGGAAGTAAAAAAACGGAAAAATATTATGTTTTTTGTGTAATCTTCCTAACCTAATTTGTCAATAACCCTATTTTTACTTAACTTAACCTTCTTTTGCTCCTTAACCGTACCTGAACTAGCGTAATCCAACCTAACTTAACCTTTACTCTACGTAACCTAACCTATTCTAACTATATACAATATGTTATAACTCAACACCAGACCAAACGCAACAAAACCTAATCAAACCCACTCCAACCCTCCTAATTCAGCCTACCTAAACCTAACCTAACCAATTTTACTGAAACTAGTCAACCTAATCAAATGCAGCTTTACCAAGCCATGTTTAACCTAACCTTAATCTAAATAATCAAAGCTCTAACTCATTACTCGGTAAAGGGAAACAAATGAAGCAATAAGTGTTCTGGCAAAACAAATTTGTGCATGTCTTTTTCTCTAGTAAAAGGTTTTGTGAACCTGCATGTGGATTTTTCTCAAATCAAATTCGTTTAAAAAATGCAGTATCTGAATTATTACCACTGTTTTATTTTTCTGTCAATACGTCGTTAGGTAATGCTTTAGTTTGTACACATTTTAACACAAAATCGAGCAATTTACAAACACATTTAATTCAATTATTTTTTAAGCGTGTGCTTCTTCAAAATTCTAAGAATTACTAGTCCCAATTTTGGAGGGCTGCAGTCGCCGAGTTGTTAAGGCGCCAGAATCTCGGTTAGTAGATCCCACGGTCGTGGGTTCGATCCCCATCTCTGGACTTTTTTTCTGACGCCTAAGGGGATCGGTGGCCGCAATTGAAAGAATTGACACAGCCCTCATCAATGGAAAGGGCGGGATAAAATCTCAGTGACTCTGAAATTGGTCCCAATTCAAGACGTCAAATATGAGTTTCTTCGATGGAAGGACACCGGCACATCGTGGGCTCAAATTCACGATCTTGTTGCGAGCCCCCCCTCCAAAAAATTGAGCCAGGGATAACGTTCAGTAAGCTGAACAGCTGCAGTGCTCAAGGGAACTCTTCCAATTCCTGGAATCCATTGTTAAAAATAATGACTCAACCTTTAGCAGTGCGGGTGGACTTTAAGAGAAACAGTCGCGACAACTGCCTTTCGGCACTTTTTCTTGCCACCTCAGAGCTCACAATGTAAAATATGTTTAGTGAACATATTTTTTTACAAAGTTTGACCATACTAGTAACGAAATATATATCAAAGGTAAAACTTAAAAATGCAACTCATAAAAAAATTATTCTAACCAAAATGTAATCATAGTACAATAACAACGACAGAGTAACCACCCTCTTTTTCAATTTTTGTTTCATGAGTTTTCCTTAAACTGAAAAACAGCACTTTCAATAATTAATTAAAATCTAAACAATTACAATTAATTTTAATTAATTACGTACAGCCCACAGATGAAAGTTGTAAAATAATTAAAGAAGTGATAAGATTTATATAAGCTTCTTTTCCCTTTTGAAGATGTTTCTTATATATTTATTACTTTTCGACTATCTGTTTCGGTAAAATCCGCCGACGTGGCCCCGGAAGGATTACATTTTTTATTAGCCCTATGTAGAGTTAATGGTTCGTATATGATGAACGGTCCCGGGCGGAAGCCAGGGAGGGTTTTCGTGTAAAACGGAGAAAAGTAATTGAATCAAATTCAACCTCGGTGCCCCTTTTTATTAAGCATTTGGCACGGGTTGAAATTACAGACTGAACATAGGAAGAGTCCCGTGGGAATGGATTGACCGGCCGATAATTAGTTTCGCAATGCCCACCGTTTCGGAGGGCCGCATAATCACAAAGGCCACCGTCTAATCATCCTTTGACCGGCTAATAAAAACCCAGTGTTGTGCGACTCTTATATCAGATAGGAGAAACACGATCCCGATCACACCCTTTTCCCCTGTCCGAGCACAATTTCCGAAATATCAATTTCATCATATATCATTCAACACGCTTAGTCAAGCATCTCCTCATATTCTCGGATTAAATTCCCGCTTGATCAGCCTCCGATTAAGTAAAAATAGAAACATTGAGAATAAATATTCTATATATAAATATAAATCTTTTTAACTGGAAGTTTTTAAACAAAAATGTAAGGTTAAAAAATAATTAATTACATAAAAATACATAATTAAAACACTGAGTAAAACAATTTGACCAAAAATGTTCTTATGAAGAATATAAAGAAAATGTCCAACACAGTATTTCCTTGTAATGCGTTCATCACCGTTTCGAGGTGGCATTGATTTTGTTAATTTTAAATTCAATTTATAAAAGTTTTTAGTTGAGATAAAAAGTCAGTGTCACGAGCGGCATTCGAACCTTCGATCTTCAGCTAAATACACCGCTGCTCTACAGCTTGAACTATCGTGACTTCAATCCACTCAGAGATTAACTTCCCACCTTTTGAATTTTCCAGCATTTTTTGCACTTTTCCTTTTTTTTGTAAATACTTTTATGGGTTTGACTCTCCTTTGATATGCCAAGGTAGAATATTCGGATTTTATTCACCTCTACCCCAAAAAGAAATATTACATTATAGTTATAATGGTTATTTCATTTGCCCCCCCCCATTAACAAATAGATTCCACTACATTTCAAAAATGGCAAAAAAGAGGGAAAATTTAAAAGGTGGGGTTGGGATGGGAAGTTACTGTCCGAGTGGATCGCAGTCATGATAGCTCAAGTGGTAGAGCAGCGGTGTATCTAGCCGAATAACATATGTTCGAATCTCGCTCGTGACACTGACTTTTTTATCTAAACTAAACTAAAATTCGCAAGATCATTTAAATGAGATGGAGATCATTTGAGAGAGAATGGTTACCGTTCTATTATCACATCCCAACTCCCCTGAAGAAACAGGAAATAAATTATTTAGGTTAAAGAAGGAGAAGGACTAATAAAACAAAATCTAAAATAAATCGTTCCAGAAACTCAGAAAAATCGGCAAAGATTTTTCTTCAAAACTCGATAAAAGAAATTTGTAGAGTAACTGATTATGGATTTATGCTATTTTATGAAAATTCAAAATGTATGTTGTAATGAAAAACTTTTGAAACAGTTAATTAAGGTTTTTAGATGAGATAAAATTTGTCAAATAATCGCATAAACATTTGGCGCGAAGAATCAAATATAAATACATTTAAAAAATGGCAAAAAGGAGGGGAAAAACAAAGGTGGGGTTGAGATGGGAAGTTAGTGTCCGAGTGGATCGAAGTCACGATAGCTCAAGTGGTAGAGCAGTCCCCCTCGTGACACCGACTTTTTTAACTCAACTAAAAAAATTAATTAATTGATTCAGATCAATTGGTAAGCGGACCCCGAAACCTAGCGGATTCAGCACGTTTGGAACACTGGCCGTTGAAGGAAAGCATACGTTATATCTACCCGAGATAATATTCAACTATTTTTCGTGTATAAAAAAATAATATTTACTGCAAATCATGTTGCAAAACTTTTCCCATTCATATCAAAATTATTAAAATTTGAACTATATGATCCAATATAATTTAAATTCTATGTTTAAAAAAGTACAAGTTGCGTATTCGTAGACCAAAATCTGCGATAAGAATTCAAGAACCAAACAGATAAACCTTAAAAACCCCGAATTGACTCATTTTTACTACCAAAATTAGGGATGGTTAGGGATGGTTTACTTGCAAATAAATGCATTTTAAACATTTTTTCCTTAGCAGTTTCAAAATGTATTGATTTCCAAGACCGTTTCCCTTTTTGACAAATTGAGCTTCTGGATGTTCCATTCAATTGTATCAAGACATAAAGTTTGCAAGTCGGCTCGGAGGAAGTTTCTTGCTAACAGGCGCGATATTTCCAATCCAAAGGAGCAACAGCTGCATCGGACGTTAAAGCTGGAAATTCAGCGGTGCAATCCATTTCCCCGGGACGGCTATTGAGTACATCCTTTACACAAACTTGTCCCCAAATGATATTTTGCGGCGGGAGTTATTGCAGACTGCGTAAACACAGCGAATCAATAGGCCGGGTTTCCTTGGGTTAGATTGACGCCCGGATTATCTCGTAAGGAGTAAAACTTTCTCGCCGACCCTGTGTGTATTTCTTACATATACAACAAATCAACTACAACAAAAAAAAAAAGTTGAGACGTTCTATAAACTTTTTAAAATGTCAAAACTTTAATAGTAGCTAAGATAAGAATTATTTAGAACGCATGTTCTTTACAATCTTTCGGTTTGAAATGGTACTTTTCCTGAATTACTCGTAAGTTTTAAAATGTTTGGACTTACAATAAAAATAGCCACGGGTGTTTTCTGAAATTTAATGAGCCATATTGGCATTTAATTTTTTTGTGTAACAAGTTGGATAACGAAAAGAAAAATATTGTTCAAATAAAATATTTGAATGACAATCATAGTAGAAAAAGAAATCGTATTAGTGTTTATGAAACAAAAATATGCCAGAATCAAAACATAAATATATATTTATAAGCGAAAAGAATCGAAATGTTTGTGTACATGTTTCAATGTTAACAATTTCAATACATGTTTTAATTTTATAATTTAATTAATAAAAACGTTCAATCTCGTTCATACCTTGTGAGTTTTTATAAAAGAAGATTAAAGTTTATTTTTACATTGTTTATTTAATAGTAAAACTATGTATTTCTCTAATGGTAATTTTTTACGTAGAATCTGCTGGTCCTATTTGAATGTTAATAACTTGGCACTTTAAACCGACCTAGGATGGACTATTTTTTTAAACCTGTGTTGTCCAGTCTAACGGAAAATGTCCGATGATGTTCTTTCTTAAGATATTAATTTTATAATATTTATTATTATATTATTAATTATTATATTTATTATATTAATTTTATCAGTTTGCTGGGTACTGTATCTTTTGAATGTAGATTATTTGTAGCCCAAATACGGTTGTTAGACTATAAGCATATATTTTAGAGTATTTTTGTTTCCTTGCTATACTAAAAGCAAACTTCACTTTTTAATAATTTTTGCATATCATATTAAAATTTATTGTCCAACACAGCAAAAAGAAAGGGAAAATTCAAAAAGTGAGGTCGAGATGGGAAGTTAGTGTCCGAGTGAATCGAGGTCATCATTGCTCAAGTGGTAGAGCAGCTGCGTATCTAGCCGAAGATCGTGGGTTCGAATCACGTTCGTTGATTATTCGAAAATCGTGATATGCCGTCTGGTACCAACGATTACTTATTTTATGGAATATTATTAACGTACTTCTCTTTTCAGTAATTTGTGTACATCTAATTATAATTTGTATAATACATTATGTATGTATAATTTATATTGTGTAGTGATTAGTGACCTAAAGTCGATGATTATTCGATAATCGTGAGATGCAGTCTGGTACCTACGATGAATTATTTTTTAGAATATTTTTTGTTTCCT
>CM077113.1:16373876-16505462 GCA_039619505.1 Cimex hemipterus | reverse complement strand
ATGTATTTAATTGAAATTTTATTTTTATATGGGTGGTGATTGGCGACCGGAAGTCGATGATTATTCGGAAATCGTGAGATGCGGTCTGGTACCAACGATTATTTATATTTTTAATTTCTTTTTTTATTTCCTTGCTATACTACAATAAATGCGAACTTCTCGTTTTGGTGATTTTTGCCTATCTAATGATAATTTATAGTTCAACATTTTATTTTTTATGTTTTTAGTTTAGGTAAAAAAAGTCAAAACAATGACAAAAAGGTGTGATTATTTAAAAGGTGAGGTTGGAATGGAAAGTTAGTGGCCGAGTTGATCGAGAACACGATAGCTCCAGTGGTAGAGCAGCAACGCATCTAGCCGAAGATCGCGGGTTCGAATCCCGTTCGATGATTATTCGGAAATCGTGAGATGCTTTCTGGTACCAACGATTACTTACTTTTTAGAAAATTTTTTGTTTCTTTGCTTTACTAAAAACGTTCTTCTTTTTTTAGTAATTTTTGTACATTTAATAGTTTGTTGTTCCACATTTTTTATGTGTAGTGATTACTGATAGTTAGTCGACGATTATTCGGAAATCCTGAGATGCGTTCGTTTTTACTGATGATCTTTCTTAAATGCCCGCCTTGTATTAATTCTATCAGGGTGCTGGTTTTGCTTGTTTTGAATTTAGATTACTTCTATCCCAAATACGATTGTTTTAACAATATGGAGTATTAGTCAACCCGAAAGATGTTTGGATCTGTGGAATCTGTGAAACATGTGGAATAACGAAAGATGAATATGAAAATAAGACCTGGTAGACTGAGACACGTTTGAGATTGAGGCTTATGAACGAACAAGACTCATATTAATGGCTCATGGCGCTTCCTTTGCACAATATTATTGGAATTTACTATCTGTACCGAACAAATTTCTTCACGGTGCATGACCATTCCAACTGGTATTGCTTGCTGTTCTTACAATGCGACAAAAAAGAAGAATGTAATTAGAATTGTATTATATTTCTATTTTGTTTAATTTTATATTGCTTATATGTAACACAGACTGTGGATGTCATATAAGCATTTTTAGTTACCTCTGGACTAACGTATAAAAGTACATTTACAGAAAAAACTGTTTATCTAACTGTCTATCAATGATTGGTGAAGTAGAAAACGATAGACTCCTCACGTGCAGTTAATAATAACGCATACGTAAAGCTATTCATTCATACTTGGCTACAGCTAATCACCTTATCACATAAAGCACCCCATTTTATCCGCATACTCATAAATCTATTGAAATGATTCAACATGGAATGGAAAACTGTCCAGATATGTGCCCACTTGTTAAGAAATTGAAATATCCTGGCTTTTCAAAAGTGTTTATGAGGAGGACTTAAAATTCACTATGACCCCCCCCCCATCCGATAATTGGCCCATTTAACGGCCTCCAGGGAGAATCCGACCGGGATTGGGTATGACTGGGTGGTGGTATTTAGCGAAGAAGATTGATGACAGCCAACAAATCATACAACGCCCCTGAAATAAACCCTCGCCCACCTCCTGATAAATCAAACTGAGAATCAAAAAATCCTGCCTTGGGATTTACATTATCAGAAGAAAACGCCAGAAAAGCGATAGCAGCTGATCCTTATCCGGCTAATTACCACCACAAATAAAGAAGGCCCTTTTGAAATTAATTGTAAAATACTATATCTTAACAAAATGATGTATATTTTGTACACGTATAAAAGTATAATCAATCTTATACATAGATTTATTCATACTGTAACCATCCATAGAAAAAAAAATATTGAGGATACAATAATACCTTAGGTAAATTAGGTCGATAAGATTACGCACAGAGTCAGATGTTCATGAAACTTTTTTTGGTGAAATAAATCGACACATGTGCCAGAAATCTTGCCAACGAGCCGACAAAACTATTTTAACTTGCTTATTTTTTAATACAGTATTTTGCGTTGTTCTACATGTGTTGCAAATATATTTTAGATAGAAATTTTTTTTAATGCATCATAGAAAAATAATTCTTTGAAAATCGTCGGTACCGGACCGCATCTCACGATTTCCGAATAATCATAGAACGGGATTCGAACCCGCGATCTTCGGCTAGATACGCCGCTGCTCTACCACGAGTTTTCGCGACTCCGATCCACTCGGACACTAACTTCCAATCTAAACCCCACCTTTTGAATTTTCCCTTCCTTTTGCCATTTTTTGTCGGAAATTCTTTAAAAATTTTTCTTAATTGGAAATTTTTCATTTACAATTACATAACCTAAATATTCTTTGATTTTGCTCCAAGTTGAATTCCAGTTGTCCAAGTTGTAATATCCTATAAAATACAGAGGATGTATGAATTTTTAAGTGAAACACTCGACATTGGAGCTAATCCAGCCAAAAATTGTTTCGTTTTGGGCTGCTATAATTTTTACAGTCTTTAAATTTTTCCTAAAATGCATCTGAATCTGTTATTTTTGAACCAAATTTGTTTTGTTTACTTTATTATGGAGACATTTCGTTTATGTAATTTTTTGTTCATTTAGTCTGATAATATAATCCAGCCTAATATTTTCTTGAAATGTATTGATTTATGAGACGTGATAAGTGACCGTTTGTCGAAGGTTATACAGAAATCGTGAGATGCGTCTGGTGTGATGTAGGTTTAATAAAAACATTTTCTTTATCCTGCCGACTTTTTGAACTTTATTGAGGCCACTGAAAACAAATACGTTGAGCCTGAAGATGATCTCAATAAAAGATCGAAACGTTGGCACGATAAAGTGAATGTTTTTTGAAACCTACATCGCACCAGACCGTTTCTCACGATTTATGAATAATGATTGATATATGATATCGATGTCTTCATCGAAGAAGGCGGAGAACTTGATTTTAAAAAATGTCTTAGTTGCTAAATTTTTGTCAGTTGACAATACAAGAGAACTTAACATACAATTATCGTTAAATCTCGCGGAACAAAGTGCAGAAAAAATTTGCTTATTATTTCTATCAAATAATTCTTCAACAAAATTCTAAGGTAATTCTGAGATGAAACAAAGATGCAACTGTAAACCTCTGTAAGTTGGGTCGCAAAGAGTCGGAAAAATATTTTTTTTGTTAGCGACGACTTAAAATTGTTAATTTATTTAGTCGTTTAAAATAAATCAATTACTTACAGCTTTGTCGCCCAAATTGCGTACTTTACAGGGCAGCAGGGCATTTTCTCCAGGCGCGGCGGACACGCTAACATCGGTAGACTCGAACACTGGCTCGACCGCGATATTCCAAACCCTATTCGATGAACCCAAATTTGGTTTAACGTAGGCACCTAAAAATCAAAAAATACTTGAATTAATAAATTGTTTATTGGAAGTTACGAATACCAGGGTGAGTTTATATCGAAATAAGAAATAGAGATTGCCTTAAAATTATAACATAAATTTTAGGCTTATCGAGAATTATCAAGGGCGAGTGCAAGAATACAGAAAGAGATAAAAAAAGATTTAATTCAGTTTCACGATCTGGGCGGAAGGGATCGTCCCAGAGGATCGGGTTCAGGATTGAAGAAGTTTAACGGAATTTGGAATACGAAATATTTCAATTATCTCGTTCGGCAACTGTTTTGGTTATAGATGAATGCAAATTAAAGGGGAAACTGTTTTACATAATCGCTGTATAAGACCCGGTGGCGAAGCGGCAAACGGCTGCGGTCCGTGTAGCAAGTCGATGTCAAGGCGGGCAACTTTTTGCACAATAAAACATTTTACGACGGCGTCACGCCGAATCGCTTAATTTTGCGCCCTCGGATCAGCATTGGGGATTTTTCCCTCGGCCTAAGTAATACGCTTTATTTTCATAAGAGAACTTTGATAGAAAGTTGTATGGGCTGCGATTAAAATCATGCCATTCAATCGAAAAACCATTGTACAACAAAATCCTGAACTTATTTTCTCGTTTAAAAACGTTTCCTGTGGGTTTGATTGAAGTCGTTCAAAAATGCAAAGTTTTTCTGAAGATATTTCACTGATTTTTTCTTTAATCATACGTTATTTAACCTTCTTAAATCAATCTGAGTTTTTTAAGTTTCAGTTATTTTTCAATAATCGACTGCTTTATTCCCTGAAGGTTCAACTAAATCCGTGTCCCTAATACTCTGCAGCTGTTCTAGGCCTAGTTTATAAACAAAGCCCGCGTTTCTGGAAGGGTACAGTTGTTAGGTCGTTTCACAAACCTTGATTGGAAAATCCTTAGATAAACCCCTTTAAAGGTAAAGTTTTTGTAAATAATAATACTTGCGACTTCCTCAAAGTTAGAAAGTTAGTAATTGTGTGTAATTTAACTTTCCTCAGAGGAAATGTTGTGGATAAAATCGATGTCAATCCATTCATTTCTATCTTTAATAGGTCGTTAAAGAGTATTTTCACTTGGCATTCGAAGCTTTTCTTTGCAATCAGCAGAATGAAAAAAAATTCATTTAATCCGGTTCTGTATTTCTTCACATTAATCGACATTTCATAATCGATAAATGAAAAAATTAAAATAATTTGTTGGTTAAAATAATTTCCTTGTCCAAACTTTTACCTATTTGTAATAAAAAATCTACTGTCATTTTTACGTTTCAACAGATAAAATTGATATGTGTCAGCATAATGCTAGTTTTAATTTTGATATATTTTAAAATATTAAAATTGTACTACCAATGGTCAATAAATTTTTAGCAGAAAAGGTGCTGGTTTAGGCGGAAAGAAAACAAAATTACTAAGTTTTTTCGTTTGGTGGTACCAAGTTGGTTCAAATAACTGTGTCTTTGAGACGTCCTCGCCTCGGTTACCTAGGTGTAGCAGCACTGTACATAGAAAAAGTCTAAAGTTGAAGCATTCAATTGCAACAATGTACGGACTGCGGACAAATTATTTCACTCAAAAAATTGCCAAGAAAAAAAGTTTAAGGAAGTATAGTATTAATAATTGTTCGTGAGACCCCAATAAATTGAATTGTAAGGGTCCACGGTGTCCAGTTTTGCCACGCTAGCTGCTTTAAGTTCGAATCTCAGTATATTTCATGGCTTTTTACTTGAAAATATTATAAAAAAAAGTAACGTGCAGTGAGTAATTCGACTCCTTGACCGTGACAATCAAGGGACAAAACTCAACATTAAAGCTATCTAGAAATCTTGAGATGCGGTCTGCATTCTATAAATTCATTTTGCCACATCCAAAATGTATTTGCTAAATGTAAACTATGTTTATAAATGAGGATGATCTCAATAAAGATCGAAACGTCCACATGAAATAGGAAATGTTTTTCTGAAACCTACATCACACCAGAACGCATCTCACGATTCATAATATCGATTAACGTACACTAATTACTGACTAAACTAGATTTTTGTATTTGGAAAGAAAGGCAACTTTATGACCTCACTTCTGGATTCAGTATTTTTATTGTGGTATACGTAAAAAAATACCGTCTACATATTTTGCAGCAAAATAAATTTAGCCGTTTTTATTGATTTTAGCCATAACTGAATAATTGCACTTTGGATTTTTCCGGGTTACATCAGAAGGCACTTATGCTGAGATCATTTTCAGACCGTATTTTTGCTAACAACTTTATCCTCCTTTTCCCCCCTCCCCTGAGAAATGTAGTAAACTCTTTTTCCTCTCATGAATCATGGACGTTATAAAAGGTTCGGAGCTCCTCAGAAACACTGTAAAAAGCAAAGGTGGGAAAACTAATTTTACAACGGGCTCTCAAAAAGCCACTTCATTGGCCGTTTTTTTTTACAGTGTAAAGAACTGTACGCGATAAAAGACTATTTACGAACAATAAAATCGGTTTCTCTCCCAAAATAAAAGTTAATTTTCCCATGATATTCAAGTTCAAAACATGTTGCTTTATTAGTGTTTTTGCAGTTAACGATTATCAAATAAGGTTTAGAATATGCCAGGGTCTTTCAACATATAAACAAAGATTCATTTCATTCAATATATTGGCCAAACAAAGAAATCTCATTACTCCATAATTATCCTATATTAGAGGTTTTTGAATTCTGATTATTCGGAAATCGTGAGATGCGGTCTGGTGTGAAGTAGTTTTCTGAAAATGTTTTCTTTATCGTGACAACATTTCGATCTTAAACGAATAAATAAACGATAAAGAAAATGATTTTCTAAAACCTACGTCATACCAAAAAGCATTTCACGATTTTCGAAAAATCGGACTATCGGTCACTAATCCCCACACATTTTTGAGTTCTGTCAATGTCAAAGCTGCGATGGTGAGTTGCGAAAAGCCCAAGCGGCTTGTTATAAGATTTCAGTCCAACATTTCACCCTAAAGCAAGATAAAAAAAGGATTTTTAGAAACAGCCAAAATATGATTTTCAACTGGCAAAGTTCTTACTATACATTATTATTTCATTTTCATAGAAGGCAATTCGCAACCGTAAATAGTACCTCATGTAGTCAGGGTACAGTATGAGGTGGCTCAGGGCCACATCTTGAGTACCGGTATATTTTATTATTTAATGTATACATTTATGCCAGTTAATTAAATAATAAAATATACCGGGACTCAAGTTGTGGCCCTGAGCCACCTCATATCGTTTAAAAAAGTAAATGCTATTTTGACTTTTCAACTTGCTGAGTTCACTAGCATTTAATGAAACCGTTGTAATTAAATGAAATTTATAATTATTGCAACGAATTTTTTTAATGCTGAATATGAAAATATAGTAGGTTATTGTCGTTTATGGGAATTAATTAGACTGTGACAATTTTAAAACATAGATCATTCAGAAATCGTAAGACGCAGTCTGGTGTTATGTAGGTTTCAGAAAACATTTTGTTTAACATGTCAACGTTTCGATCTTTATTGAGATCATCTTCAGGGCCTGGTATTTACAAACTTCGTTTAAATTTAACAAATACCGTGTATAATGTAGGAAGAAAGGGAATTTATTCAATGCAAAAAAAATTGTATTCAATCGAAGTGTTTTCTGTGTAATTGTGCCATTCTTGCGAACGTAGAAAACAAAATAAAAACTTCGAGAACAAATATTTTGATGGAATATTTTTAAAAAAATTTATTTGCGTAATTGTGTTATTGTGTAATTTAACTTTTTTTCCACATCGTACATGTATTTCTTAGACTTAAACAATGTTTGTAAATCCCAGTCCCAGATACAGAACATGATCTCAATAAAGATCCGAACGTTGGCACGACAAAAGAAAATTATTTTTCTGAAACCTACATCACACCAGCCCACATCTCAAATTTGTAAATACATCATTTTACCATAAAAAAATTCCTGCCACACATGCAGTCAACTCATGAAACAAAAGTGCCGGATAAAACACATCAACTTTAATTCCAAGTGGTATAACGGCTGATTTCCTTTACATTCCTTTTAAGACCGTCGTGCGTTACTTATAATGACTAGAAAGAATTCAAAGGAAGCACGATCATTATTTTATAAGAGATGTAAATACAAAGGATGTCATGACATTTCTTTAAATATGCCGCTAACAAGTTCATTCAGTAGCAAGCCGGCCGGATAGTGTTTATATTTACGGCCAGTTAAGCTCTCATAGGCAGACGTGTTCTTTTTATAGCCTCCACCACCTTGGCCATCTGAAAAGAACAATACGCCTATTTCTGACTCAAGGGCTCACTTTCCTTTGTCCAGATGGGCTTTACGAGACGTATTGAATGTGCCGTTTATTGCACAGGTGAGGCGTTCGCTTCAGATTGCCAGTGTTTATAACCGTATTTTCAGACGGGGGACGAAATTTCACATAGATTGTAAACACCCATTAGGCGAAATTGTCACGCAATTGAACGTTGTTTTCGCAGACAATATCCACCACGTGTCTTTTTGTCTCTGTAATAGTGAAAACGGTATAAGATGTCAAAAATGAATTAATATACAGCCAATTATTTAGTTTTTAATAATTTAAAAAAATTCTTTATATGACCTGAATAAATTATTTTTAAAAGAATTTGTGTTTTCGCTACTCTACGCGGTTTCATCAAGGACAAAGCTTCAAATAGATATGAAAATTGAAAACCGCTATTTTCCTCCTTAATATTTTTTACCACTTTTGGTATAACATAAATCTAAGAAACTCACAATAAATTTGAGTAATGAGTGGTGATAAGTGACTGTTAGTCGATGATTATTCGGAAATCGTGAGATGCGGTCTGGTGTGATGTAGGTTTCAGAAAAACATTTTCTTTACGTGCCAGCCTTTCGCTCTTTATTGACACCATTTTCAGAGCGTGGGATTTAAAAACATTGTTTAAATCTAACAAATATAAGCAGGATGTAGAAAAAAAAGTGAATTTATACAATGTAAAAAATATTTTTTATATTCATTCTAAGTATTTCTATACGTTAAAGTATCTCACTGGCACTCTTAACACTACACGTAAGAATGGCACAATTACGCAGACAACATACACTTTGAGTGAGTAGAAATAATTTGATTGAATATAAAAAATCTTTTTTTCATTGTATAAATTCACTTTTTTCCACATTCTACAAGTATTTGTAAAATTTAAACAATGCTTGTAAATCTCAGGCGTTTCGTCGTCCATTCAATTTCCCAGTTCAACCCTATCTTTTGAATTTTACCTCTTTTTTGCCATTTTTATTGTAATCTATTTGATTCTCTGTACAAATGAAATGGCCACGGAGAAGTTTTAGTGGAGATATAATTATTTTTAACTTATTAAATTCATTCGTGACCAATTAATATATTTCAATGAATTAAGGTTTATAGTTGAGATTAAAAAGTCAGTGTCGCAAGCCGGATTAGAATTGGAAAATGACAAAAAGGAAGAAAAATTCGAAAGGTGGGGTTGAGATGGGAAGTTAGCGTGTGAGGTCATCGAGGTCATGATAGCTAAAGTGGTAGCGGTAGAGCAGCGGCGTATCTTGCCGAATATCGTGGGTTCGAATCTCGCTCACGTCACCGACTTTTTTAATTCAACTAAAAAGTTTAATCATCTGAAAAAAAATTTACAGTATGCTCTTTAAAATTCGAATTCCTCTCTCCGAAATGTTCGGAGGGTTTTTCTAAAGATTATATTTGATATGAACTCCGCACTTTCAATTTTAAGCGTCATCCAGAAACTCTGATTATGAGAGGCGTCTAGTGTACCTTGCACAAATGTCGATTTGCAGGGGGTGAAAAAAACATACTTCGATACAGCCTATCACTGATAAATCCAAGTTCACTTTTAATGACATGGGCAGAGGAATCTCGGACAATATTTTTGTCATCATCAGGTTGTTCACACTATCAACGTTTGGCCTGGATTCTACGAAAATCCTTTCAATAGTGGTCGATTCCCCAAGTTTTTGAAGGTGGTTTTACCAACAGTATTAGCTAATGTACACCTCATAACATATATTGGAGGGTTTTGGAAAAGGGCGTCAGCCTGGAAGAGTGCGCCACAAAAATATCGAGAATTTTCTCGGGGAAAAACCTCTCGGATAAAAAAAAAAGGATTTTTCGCTCGCTTCTCTCTTGGGATGAAAACGTACATACGGGCATTTGTTTTCTACAGTCTCCTAAATTTGAAAATTAATATTTCATATCTCAGCTCAGTACGGATTGTGAGTAGAGGCTTCTATTATAATTCTTATAGTTTGTATATATTTTTCTATAATTTTTTTTTAATTAGAAGGATTAAGTTTTATTTAATTTTTTTCTTGTTTAAACCTTTTTTTTCAAAGGGGTTCCACATAGTTCCCATAAATACTGATAGCAGAGCTTAAGAAAACTCAGAAATAAATCCACACAGTTACCATAATCTTAACGCAAATTAGCTAGTTCGGACATGAAATATATAACAAACAAAATGGCTAACTCTGTTTCATATCCGTGAAAAATAATTTTTGCCATTTAAAAAGTACGTAAACGTTTTGTTCATTACGCATGTTATTTTATCGAAAAACTATAAAAACGTACTTTACCAGATATTTCGAAATCTTTTTTCCAAAATTTTGCCATAACTTTATTAACGGGTTATGAGAATTCCAAAGTGACTTGGGCTTCAAGTATGCCCACAAATCAAAATTTAAATATTGGGTTGTCCGGAAAATAATGCAGGATTTTAAGTTTTCATTAAAAAAAATCTATATAAAATATTCTGTTTACGTTTACAGGATTACTCATTTGTATGAATGTCAACACTTATTAATCCTCTTCCAAATGATATTGTTTGTTTACCTCTGTAGCATTCCGCTACTTGGAAATAATTCAGTCATCCTTATAATGTCAAAGCGAGAATTTCGTACGATTTTCTTTTACGAGTTTAAACTCGGCCGAAGCGGAGCCCAAACGGCTAGAAACATTAACCAAGTCTGGGGCGAGGGTTGTGTTAATGAGTGCACTGTGCAAAGGTGGTTTAAAAAATTTCGGGAGGGAGATTTCAGCCTTGAAGATGAAGAAGGTCGTGGAAGGCCTTCCTCTCTTAATGATGATGTTCTGCGATCAGTGGTGGAAGAAAACCCCAAAACAACTGTTCGAGAACTTGCAGAGCAACTCAAAGTCAGTAAAACGACCGTCGCTGACCACCTCAAGGCGATTGGAAAAGTGAAATCGGAAAGGGCCCATTTTGTTGCATGACAACGCTCGACCACATGTGTCACGTGTAACGTCACAAAAATTATTGGAGCTTGGCTATGAAACTTTGCCTCACCCACCCTACTCTCCGGACCTCTCGCCTACTGACTACCATTTTTTTAGACACCTGGACCACTACTTACAACACATAATATTCAAAAATCAAACGGAACTGGAAAATGCATTTATTGACTTTATCAATTCTAAAAATTCTGAATTCTACTCAGACGGAATTAATAAGTTACCAACACGTTGGGAGAAATGTATTGAGAGTATGGGAAATTATTTTGATTAAAGAACATTGCTTTAAAGTAACTAGTTTCTTTTTTTTTGTTTAATACCAAAATCCTGCATTATTTTCCGGACAACCCAATAGGAAAAGAAATAAAATACAAGCTTGGAACATACAAAAATTGCTTTTATTATAAAAATAAAATAAAATAAAATATTACTCTGAACTGAAATGAAAAGAATGAAACCACAGGAAAATGAACTTATTTGCTTCTCTTAGCATAAATAAAATAAACAAGGCTCTTTTAAAAACTATTATAATAATTCTATCAAACAAAAATTATCTTTTTTTTATGAAAGGAGCGGGCGCACTCCCGGAAGATGGAAAGGAAAATGATTTTCTTTTCACACGAAAAAAAAGGAATAGACTCACCGGACGTAGCAACTACTTGGTTTTTATTTTCTTGCAACGCCCAATTTGAATGCGCCTCTGAAATTTGTTTATTTAAATTGGTGAAATGGGATTTTTTTTTACATATGAAATTTGGTCTTTACAACTTTGTCATTTTGAGGAAAATTTAAAATCCGATTTCCCTCTTGTTTTCTGCGTAACCAATTCTTTACAACGATGGGTCAGTATGTGTTGGTTCATTTTTGAAATTTTAAAGTTGAACTGGGCTTGGCTTAGCCTATATAATTTTTCTCAACAAAAAATAAATAATAAAAATTTGAAACTAGATTTTTGATAGGGTCATTAGTTCAAGAGTTAGCTTATCCGGACATGGCCAACCTACGTTATTTAAGAGGATCCGCTGTTTAAGTTCAAACATTAGTACGAGTACACTTCAAGATTATGGACGAAAATGGTTCTCATATGGTTAAAATTGTACAAGCAACAATATTTATGAACGAGTGTTTTTTTTTGTTTTTTTTAAAGAAATGTTTATTTTAGTGACTTCCAATGCTTATAAAAATAATTTTAAGTTTATCTTCAATAAATATATAAACCAATCAACCTAGAAATGATGACAATACGGGAGAATATTCTCCCTGGCATTACACGTGAGTTTTTTTATGATTAGCCATTTACAGAGAACACATATAGAAACAGGTTTGCAAGAAAATTGTGCGGAAAATATGATAACGCGTGTAGTCGTGCCGTGAACTCTGAGAAAAATTGCCCTAAGATTTTCGTTAAATTAGACGCGTTACAGAACGGAAGAAAGCAAGAAGTTATAAAAGGCCTAACGTGTTTACGTTTTGTATCAGCGAAGCCGAAAATATTTTTAGAAAAGATTTATAAATAAAAAACTATGCCGTGTTAGTTATTTTCGATCTTACTAACAATGTTCTTAACTTAGTAATAAAATTAGATTGTTTCCCTTTCGGAATAGGAGAATTCTTTTCTAAATGTTAATTAGTATAAAAGAATATCCTCTATATTTTTGAAACCATTTATCGCAAAGATTGTATAAGCTCTGACAAAATGTTATTCTCATGAAAATTTAATCAGTTATGTTTCCGTTGTTTTTAATTATACGCTTCTCTACAATTAAAGTACAACCTGTCTAATTTCTTTCTTCAAAGCATTTGCAGGGTTTATGGCTCAGGTGGGACGACTAAAAGCTTTTCTCGCGTAAAAGTTTATGTCTTTAACAATTTAAGTTGTCCGCAAATGAAGTTAAAGCTTCAATCACTCTCATTCCTTCAAAGATTCACATAATATAAAACAAAAACCACAAAAATTATACAACGCAAAATTGTCAATATTCCTTTGCCCCACACTCATTGACTATAAAGCAAAAAAAAATTTCTTTAATTTCGGCCAAAACCTTAATTAATTGAAAAGAATTTATTTGGTCAAATGGATCACGGTACCTAAGAAAATCTAATAAGGAAAATGAAGTAAACTTCTTAAAGCTCTCCGAAACCTTTTAATTTGTCGCGGAGAATCAAATCGATTACAAGACGTTTGAAAAATGGCAAAAAGTATGGAAAATTCAAAAGGTGGGGTTGAGATGGGAAGTCAGTGTCCGAGTGGATCGAAGTCACGAGTGGTAGAGCAGCGACGTATCTAGCCAACAATTGTAGGTTCGAATCCGTGACACTGACTTTTTATCTCATTCAAAACCTTAATTAATTTAAAAGAATTTATTTAATCAAACGGACCACAAAACCTAATAAAATTTAAAAAATAATACTTGTAAAATGCTTTGGTCGCTAAACAAGACACCCAGCTTACGATATAGCTTAGGTTATTCTCAGAAAAATGTTGCTAAAGAATTTTTACAGGTCCGAAGCCAAAATATGGTTAAAATAGACTCTGTCCTCTACCTCTATTAAATGAAATAAGGAGGCTAGTTCACACCCGTATGGTTAAAACCGTCTATATTATAAATGTAAAGTTTCGCTTCTGGTTTTCGTAATATATTTTATGTAATTAAAAGGTGTATTTTTATAAATTATGAAATAATTTACCAATTTTTTTATTAGAATCAATTAAATATTCATCCTACTTTTGTATCCGCTAAGGAAAACAATAGTAATAGCCTTTTGTGGAATACCGAATGACCTAATAGTAGCACATCTCAATCTGTCCTTCATTACAGGAAGCTCAGAAGGTGACGACGGTACGAGAAATTCTAGAACGACCTACGACAGGAACTAGGATGCTAGTAGGACAACTCATTGGAAACTACAAACTCCAGAGTGTATCTATAGTATCGGATAGCAGAAATAATATAGCAGAAACAAAACTGTGCTGGTATTGTCACGTAAAGAATGAGACGTAGTAGCATGTTCTCCGATGATGAGAAGGCCTATGAAATGATGTTTATAGATCGACCTGCAGATAATCAATTAATTATGTGTATTTTTTCTTAATAAATAGGCACTGATGATGACAACATAATGTAGCCGAAACCTCGAAACCTTAGTTATCCTAATACTTTTGATTTTATTTCACCTAATAAAGACCTTAAAGAAGACTTGACCATCACATTCTGAAGGCTTATATTTGAGAGGGTTGTGATTTCTACTCCCGGGAACGAAAAAGCAAAATCACAAGGGTATACGCGGGAGCCATTAACAAAGCTTTCAGATCTGGTTCAAAGCCGTAGGGCTAACAATGATTATTCGGAAATCGTGAAATGCGGTCAGGTTTCAGAAAAATATTTACTTTACCGTGCCAACGTTTCGATCTTTATTCAAATATCGTGAGATGCGGTCTGGTGTGATGTAGGTATCAGAAAAACATTTTCTTTATCGTGCCAACGTTTCGATGTATTTTCTAAATGTAAATTATGTTTGTAAATCCCAGGTCCTGAAGATGATCTCAATAAAAGATCGAAACGTTGGCACGATAAAGAAAATGTTTTTCTGATACCTACATCACACCAGACCACATCTCACGATATTTGAATAATTATCCGTTAACGGTCACTAATCTCTACACGTTTCGATCTTTATTATCATCTTCAGTGCCGGAGATTTAAAAACATTGTTTAAATTTAACAAACACGTATAAGATGTGTAAAAAAAGTGAATTTAAACAACGCAAAGTAATATTTATTTTATATTCAATCAAAGTATTTCTACTCACTCAAAGTGTTTGTTTTCAGCGTAATTGAGCCCTTCTTGCGTGTCGTGTTGAGAGTGCCAGTGAGATACTTTGAGATACATTAATATTTATAGAAAAAAATATTGTTTTGCATTCATTTTATTACACATCCTACATGAATCTGTTGTATTTAAAACAAAATTAAATCCCAGGCCCTGAAGAAGATCATAATAAAGGTCGAATCGTTGGTATGACAGAGAAAATGTTTTTCCAAAGCCCACATCCCACAAGACCTCATCTCACGATTTCCGAATAATGCAAGCGAAATGCATTATGTAAAAAAGAAAGACAAAACCTAAATAGGAATCAAATTATGAAAAATAGCATTAAATATAATTTTAATAGTAAACATAGAAGTGAAAAAACAATGAATCTTTTTTTTTAACCAAAACGTTTTAAAAAATAATTAAATATTTAGAAAGTTTCCTCGTATAACAAAGTATTTGATAAACACAAAGAAGATAAACATTAAATTGATAAGATAAGAGGGAACTTTCTGTATGTGGACCTTGAAAGGCCTGGGTCCTAGAAGTAGATGCGTGTCGAGTTGAGGGTGCCAGTGAGATATTGCTGTTTTATGTTTATACAAATTCAACACTACACGCATGAAGGCCGCTTAATACGGAGAAGAGGGACTCAAGAGACCTCAAGGGAGTCCTAGAAACCAGAGGAAACCGGAGAGATCGCCATGGAGCCAATCCAAGCGTCAAGGGCAAGTTGAAAATGAGGCCAGACTTTTATTTAATCCTTCCTAAGCGAAGTTTTATTTATTTTTATCAATAAATCTGGATTATGTTATTTTTATAATTTTTTATGCGATTTGGCTAACATGGATTTTTGTTTTAATGAGTTTCAGTTTTTCTATTTTGTCTATCCAATTCCTTCAAGCTTTATTAGATTATTTTTCCCAACCTGACTGGCTTTCTTTAGAGCTACCATTCGCCGGGAAGAAATAGTGTGGCGCCCGTTATTTATTGGTCAGCCCTGAAGCTCTTCACTGAGCTGTCCGCAACCATAGCCTGGGTTTCTTGCTCCGTGACAGATTGCACAAAGACCGATTTGGTCCCGGTACTCATATTCGCCTTCTTTAACCTCTAGTCTAATAAAAGGTAATAAAATAGCTGACAAATTAGCCCAAAAAGCAACTCTGGACTCACATTGGTCATACCAGTTTCAAAAAAAGACGTAAAAAGATCCCTAAATTTGACTCTTCTCATGGACTGGCAATTGGCGTGTTCGTCCGCAGGAGGAGGCTAATTTTTGAAGAAAACTTTCCCCTTAGTAGAATGATAGCCTTGGTACCGTGAAGATCACGACGACAGGGCGCAGACCACGACCATAAATAGAATGTTGACGAATCATGGGCTATGTAGCAACGATAACAATAAGATAGGAAAAAAGGAATCATCTCAATGCCGAGTGCGTGCTTCCGTGTACGATCTTCTGCACAAAGAAGAAAAAGATCTTAGGAGAAAATATAAACTATGAAATTCTGCTTTCATCATACACCAAAATAAAATACAATAAACTGTGTAAATTCTTGTGCAGTGCAAAAATAAAAAATATAACAAGAGAAAATAAGTGTACATAAATTGTTCGGACATCGGGAGATGCGGTCTGGTGTGATGTAGGTTTCAGAGAAACGTTTTCTTTATCGTGCCAACGTTTCGATCTTTATCGAGATCATCTTCAGAGCTCAGATTATCTCACCGCATCTCAGAATCGATTAACGGTCGCTAATCTCTACACACATTATACAGAAAGTTAATAATGTAATTATTATTTTCTTCAAAAATGGTTGTACAAATTAATTTTACAAAAAAAACTTATATTTTACCTTACTTTCATTATAAATTATTCCAGTTTTTATACAGGTCTGAAAAATTCATTTTCAAAATACAGTCATTTTGGCAGAGAATGAGGTTCCGTGAGATTACGAGTTTTAAAGGTACGTCAGTTAAGTTTTGGAAAATTATTCCGAATTAACTGTTCCAGCCTATGTTTTGTGCTGTTCAAAACTGTTCTCTTTTTTGGATATCCTGTGACAAAAACTACTTTCAAACTAAAGACATCGTCTATGAACTATTACATTCCATATCAAGAAATGCAAACGTATCGTAGAGTAACGTTTTTATGGCATAATGAGGCTGCTTTTATGGTTTTTCTTCTGACAAGTTTCAAATTTCGGTACACGTCTTCTCCCATGTCTTCGAGAATTGTGGAGAAAAAATGAGTCCACCGTTTAAAAGTCTTCGTCATATCCTAAGTAGGTTTTGTTTCCTTTTGTATGCTAATGGAAGAAAACAATATAACGAACAATATGTTGATGGGAAAAAGTCGATAATAAAACCAGGAATGGTTTGTTGCAATGGACCAAACAAATATTAAGAAAATTATACCAAAAATGGCATTTATTTGGCATCTTTTTGCACAATTAAATCACCTTAAAAATAGGTAAAATTATGATCTTTTTAAATAATCGATCCGTAGTGTGCAAAGACACATCGAAATTTGTAAAAATTTGTATATTTTTAGGTTGTTTTCATAGTAGAATATTATCTAGTTATATATACACTTTTGTTGATGGCCATTTATTATTGGCATTATATGGCAAATAAGTGTTATTGGTAATTAAATATGTCATACAATTCCACAAATTGTATATACATAAATTTGGGGGTTAGTTGATAGGCCGACAAACATGTGAGGCCATCGCCGGCCCTCTACGTGTTTTCCTTCTTTTTCGGTTCTTTCGTGCATATTTTGTTTTAAATAGCCATTCGACCGTCTCGATGTGGTGAAAGAAATCTCTGCTTTTAACGTACACTACGTCGATATCCTAAAATGCTAGCCTCTCGTTCGTACCTCCGGCTGTCAAATACAGCATAGAAACAAAACGTACAATACTCTCCCCCGCTGCACTCGATATTCCTCGGGGCGGGGTTGAATCCCCCTATTCTCGCTAAAACTTACTTTTACACTCCAAAAGTACTAAAATAAAGTTTATTGTCTCATTTCAACTTCCATTTCAGTTAAACTAAAAATATTATATAGTACATCCGAACACGAAACGTTTTCATGCAGTCAGAGCACTGACAATTGCACTGACTGTGAGGGACTATGTGCTAGGAGGTCTCGAGGCCGTCGTTCATCGCGTCGTGGCAGGTTCTTGGGTTGGTATGTGTACAGATGGACACTAACAACAGTGTTAGGACCGATGGAGGAGATTGGCTTTAAACTTTTTGAATCGGGAACGGATCAGTTCTTTGACGAAAGGAATGTTGAGATAGCTGTTGGATAGTGGGGTAAGTGACGAGTGTTGGATAGTGAGTGGGGTTAGTAAAGAGTTTTCTTGGATCTTTTATGGGAAGGATTGGATGTTAAATCGCTTGGCAGAACCTCACAGTTTCATTTGGTATATCCAACATGGTCCTAGTAAATCTTTATAATGTGTATTTATTGTTGACGATCAAAACGCTTTTCGGACCTAGAAGCTTTCATAGTCTAATTAGTACTAGACTAATTCTACTTTTCTGTTGCTGTCTGTTAAGTCTTGTGTGAGAAATCCACGTCAGCATACTGTATATCTGCAGTTCTATATTTTTCACACGACTGGAAGTCAATATCTCGTTGAAGTTGATGTACAGTAGACGTCAAGACCGTGGTTTTAATGTACATTGACAATTAGTTCATTTGTGATCATTCAGTCATCTCCACTTTTTACAACTTTGCTTCCCGTATACTCGGTCGCCCTGAAAGATCAATGAGAATCTTTAACGACCGCATCTAACTTATTATGCCTTTTGATTCTCAAGATTAGAGCTGACGCACCTACGCATACAAGAGAAGTGCCTGGGTAGATTTTGGACCATTTTATTTCGGGAAGTTACTTAATAATGTCCTCTCCTCTAAACGTTTCGAATCTCTGCCTAGCATACCTATCACAGTCTGCGAGGTAGTGCCATGCCGTTTCTTCTTTTATTTCACAAAAACCGCAGAAGGGGTCTGGTAAAATACTAGTAAATAGGTGTCTTCCCAAAGGGCAATGGCCCGTCAGGTTATATATCAGCCTCCTAATTCCCTTCCTTGAGATAGAGAATAGTTATTTCGATTCTGCTGGTTTGATCGCCTTCACAAACTCCTTTGTTTGCCCATGTCCGAGGGACAGATTCCATTCGTTAAAGAATTGTTTCATGCCCCAGCTATTACTCTCTTTCGTTGTATATAGAATGGGGTAATACCGATTGTGGCCCGACAAACTCAGTATTCGAGCCTAACCTAGAAGTGATCCTATTGATATGTTCAACAGTTTCCTCCACCAGCTCCACTTGCCCATTCCGAGTGATCGGGTGCGCATTATGCATCGAACCGTATGCCGCGCGCAAAGAGCTACCTAAACCGAAATATGTCTCCCGCGCACTCCCTAGATAGAGAAGGCCACTCTCCCTCCCAGAGTAGTGGGGCTTCCCTAGCGTAGAAAAAACCGGATCTCTCCTGTCGTAGTTTGGTTTAAAGTGCAATTCCTAACCACCCCCTAAAGGAGTACCGCCTATGTGCAAAGCATACTCGAATAGGAGCAACCGATTCACTACCAGTTTCCATCCGACTTTTCAAGCCTTTGTTATGTTGACGGCTTAGGTGCTGCGTTGCAGGGTACCGAAAAAAAATTGGCGAGGACCACACACCCGTCACCAGGGTTTATCTTATTATTTAGTTATTGGTTTCGCGAGCATATTAGCGCGCCTCTATATAAAGTCACCCACATAATTAATGGTCCTCCGGGCCGGATATGAACCAGCGACTTATTGAATACAGTCCATCGAACAAAGCTTACGAGTAGGATATCTATGTCTTATTATTTATACCATTCAAATTGTCAACTTGGAACATTGTTTTTTCATTTCCCTCATTTATAAAATCAACTAGGTTTTTGTCAGTGATTACAATCGAATGAGGTTGCACTTAAACAAAAGCATGTAATGAATATTCTATTATGTTTGTTTATATACTCCCTATAAAGGCTGCGCTTATGCCCGAATCACTGTCATATTTATTTGATATATCCAAAAGGTTTTGTTATGTTGATTATCAAAATTTTTATTTGTTTAAACTGGTTTAATCTCTCTCACTCTCGTACATCATGGTTCATTGTTTGACGCGTGGCCATTGGGCATGTGAGGCGTTAAAAAATTAAAAAGGCAGCTGCTATCCCATTTATCATGACACACTTCTCGGATGAAAAGAGACTTCATTAAGTTTTAAACGACCTCTCGAATAAAACTCGTCCTGTTTGTAAAGGTGGCGCCCGTGACTAAATCATCTCTGGTTTTTCTGGAGTTGGATGCTGAATGTTTAGGGTTTTCACGTCCCCGTGGTTTTTTAAAATTTTTTTCTACATCCTCGGCTTGTTATACAGAACTTTATTTATTGTACAAACAATGACCGGGCCAGAGAGGCCCTCCGACACCCCAAGGCTTTTTCGGAGTTCACCTTTATTGACCGACTTGCCTCTCCTCCCGGTTACAATTTTTTGAAAACAGCTGTAGTTCATTTCTTTCGAATTATATCACCTCATTTAATATTGAATGAAGGAGAAATGAATAACGACGTAGTGAAAAATCTTGATTGATTATAATTGTCTTACCTGCTGGAAAATTCTATTTTAATGAACAAGCCTGCATCTAAATCACGATGCCTATGCAAACTAACGTCTGTGTTCATTTGACTTTACTCTTCTCCCGTCTCGTTCTTGTTCATGACAAAAATGAAAAGAACACCAATATGCACGAAATGAAAATTATAAATTACAAAATAAAATTCTTAAAGTATATAATACCTTGATATTGGAAGGGCAACTTAATTATTTAAACAAGTATTACTAGCAAGTACTAAGTTACGAGTGCAAAAATTAAAAGAAGTATAATTTAATTAAAAATTTGGTGTATGTTTGAGTATATATTTTGTTAATTGTTTGCGAGAAAAACCTTAATATTTTACAGAATCTCTTTTATGATCATAGCATGGTGTTTAGCATTAGGTCATGAAAATGGTAAGCCGGCAAAGTTTATCAGTATCTCTTAAGTAACTAAACTAATTTATGAACAACCGTTGGGAAAGTACACTGAAAGCAACTGGATTATTTTTTTATTTCGGAAATAATGATTTAGTTACCTATAAATCTGTTCATTCTTTGTATATCCATGTATCTTCAGTTTAATTGTTTACATATTGACTTATATGTATGGAAAGTAATATTGCTATTGAGCACAAATCTTTATGTAATAGTACAACCTACTGAAAACCGATCTGGCTGTTAATTAATAACGGCGTCCAATTTGACAGTCCTAAGTTCGAATCCTGATACAGCCAAGGGAATTTTAATAGATAAAAATATCTAAAAGGTATTGTAAAATTGTTTGAACCTTTTCCCATTGGCTTAACTTATTTCAGGGCATTTGATAGACTATTACTTTTATGCTGCCTTTTATTATTGTATTAAATTGTATGATTCCAAAGGTAAACAAATTTTTCAGGTAGAATGTGCTGGTGGTATTCTATTTTTAATAAGTTTGCGCGGCGCCTCAGGCCGACCTGGTGATCTTTACTTTACGTTTTATAAGTGAAATGCCCTGTTTTACTTCATAGATTTTGGAAGTCCTTCACAAAATAACTTACCAGAATTTCGAACTTTCATCGATTTGTTCTAGAGATATTGAAGTTTTCCCTTAGGTCTCGATAAATTATTTTCCCCTGTAACTTGTTAAAACAGTAAAAATTTAAAAAAAAACTGATAAAATAATCAAATTGTTTTGATCTTTTAAACATAAATGACTAGTGATTAATCCTTAACAAATTATTTTAGAGGATGATTATTTTTTACCTAATTTGAAATCCTTTCTTTTATAAAATCAGTGATTCTTTTTTGTCTGAAAGTAATTTATTAGAGTGAATGGAGGGGCGATCCCAAATTACCCAGAGGAATATCGAGTGGACTGGGGTGGTGTAAATGAAGTCCGGTTTATGAATGTAATTTATTAGCGTGAATAAAGATGAATATGGCGGTAGTCTGAAACTAAAAAGGCCATTATATTTTACCTGGGTTTTGTGTATTTATGTTTGTTATTTTATCTACCATACAAAATGCCTTGAGGTATAGACCGGCTTGTAGTTTTATATTGAAAAGAGAGAATGGTTACCGTTCTATTATCGCATCCCAACTCGCCTGAAGGAACGGGAAAATAAATTATTTAGGTTAAAGAAGGAGAAGGACTAATAAAACAAAATCTAAAATAAATCGTTCCAGAAACTCAGAAAAATCGGCAAAGATTTTTCTTCAAAACCCGATAAATGAAATTTGTAGAGTAATGGATTATCGTTTTTTACTATTATAAATGTCTCTTATGAAAATTCAAACGGTACGTTGTAATGAAAAACATTTGAAACAGTTAATTAAGGTTTTTAGATGAGATAAAATTTGTCAAATAATCGCATAAACATTTGGCGCGAAGAATCAAATATAAATACATTTAAAAAATGGCAAAAAGGAGGGGAAAAAGAAAGGTGGGGTTGAGATGGGAAGTTAGTGTCCGAGTGGATCGAAGTCACGATAGCTCAAGTGGTAGAGCAGTCCCCCTCGTGACACCGACTTTTTTATCTCAACTAAAAAAAATAATTAATTGATTCAGATCAATTGGTAAGCGGACCCCGAAACCTAGCGGATTCAGCACGTTTGGAACACTGACCGGTGCAGGAAAGCATATGTTATATCTACCCGAGATGATATTCAACTATTTTTCGTGAATTAAAAAATAATATTTACTGCAAATCATGTTGCAAAAACTTTCCTATTCATATCAAAATTATTGAAATTTGAACTATATGATCAAACAACTTGCGTACTCGTAGACCAAAATCTGCGATAAGGATTCTAGTACCAAACAGAAAAACTGTAAAAATCCCGAATTGACTCATTTTTACTACCACTATATTACAGACACCGTAAACTATTGTTATTGTAAAGAAAAAATTTACAAACTGCTCAAAAACCAACGGGACGGAAAAACCTTTTGCTGAAGAGTCTCTGCTCTCAGGTATCAATAAACCAGAAGATGCACATATTTTTGCTTAGTGAAGTGAAAAGATATTTCTAATTTTAATTATCCCGTTTGAAATAAATGATCAAGGGGCTCCAAGTTGTAAGATTTGATGGAGTAATGTTCTTTTTGAATATGGGTTATTTGTAATTTATAAAATATTTTAAAGGGATTTTGTGTGTTACGATAAAGTGAACAGGGTCTCTCCTGATAGCTTGATGTCTTTATCTTGGCCTGTAATCCAGGTTGTACCTCTTTGCGGCAAGCAGGATTTGTACTTCAAAGGTTGCCGGATCCTCGAAACCCACGTCCTGCTTAATAAGCCATCAGTCGGTGTGTTTTCCACCGTGTATTTTATTACCCAAAGGTGATACAGTTCAAAAGATTTTAATTAATACTTTACTCGCGAGCTTAGAGTTTCCACAGAAAAAGGTGATCGTTTTTGGAATTTGTTAATTTCACGGCGACGGCTTAAAGCTCAGATTGGAATACGTGGTTTCCATGCTCGTTCGGCCGATTTCAATTAAGGGCAAAACGACAATTTACAAGAAGGAACTTAATTGGGTTGAAAAGCCGTTTTGTACCAACCGTGAGCAGCATAAACATGGCATAAATTAGACCTGTTCGGGACATCTTTTGAGGCGGCGAGTTCCACTTCATCGCCTAGCTCATAAACAATGCACAGGTAAAAAGTCCTAACCCTCGATTAACATGTGGCCCTTCCCAGGGGGCCCGCATCCGCCCACTTTTTTTTTTCAATTTAATTCATAAGCGATCGATTTTAATTTTTGAACACGTTAATTATTCTAAGCTTCGTTGACTCACGGAGAATGATGTCCGTTTGTGAAACATGGTGTTTTTTTGTTGGTTTTGGACCCCATGTTAAGATTCCCCACAGGACCAAGAGCTTCCCAACTTAGGACAATAAAATAAACTGTTTTTTTAACAAGTTGCTTTGAGATATGTGCTTTCTGTATATACAGAGATATATAATATCTGGCTACGGAAACAAGTCGATGAATATCAAAACAAATGTCAAATAGTAAACAATAGTTAAAAAAAAAATTAAAATATGGATTCATTGTTTCAATGGCAGATATCAATCACAGCACTACCAGTTATATAAAGAACGGGCTGAGAATTTCCTGTAAATGATAACCAGGCCTTATATGTAAAAACAATAATAATTTGGAAATCGTGAGATGACGTCTGGTGCATGAATTGTGGATGGTGGATTCGAACCCCAGACTCGAATACTAACATCCCATATCAACCCGACCTTTGAATTTTTCCTCCTTTTTTTCATATTTCAAATGTTCTGTAATCTATTTCATTCCCAGTGACAATTGAAATGGTCTCGAAGAGCTTTAGTGACTTGATTTAGTGGTTAATTTGGGAAATGCCTGGTTCATCTAAACCGACCCGGAACGCTCGGTGAGTTTTGACATAGTTTCAACGCGGTTTATTTTGATTTTTTTCCCTGGATATTTCCATCATTCAAGCAGTTCTTGTAAGTATCCAACGGACAACTATGAATTTCGAAAATTGACACCTGTACTACTTTTATTACACTCCCAAGTAATGGTATCGGTATGATTAGTAAAAGTCGGTTTTTGCTTGATTCGGATTTGCCCAACTGATCGTTCTAGTGAAGGTGTAGGTGCTCTCTCTCAAATTTAACATGAGTCATTTAATCGCACATATTTCTGCGTTTTGATTGAAGCTCGTTCCCAATTTGAGTGTCCAAGAATGAAATTTGGTTCTTATGAGCTATTATATCATATTCGAGTTACTCATTTGAAAGAATGATTTGAGTCCAGTTTTGACTTAAACTGCTTTCAAAAATTGGAAATAATTTACAGTACAACCTGTGCAAAGTATTGGCCATGGTATACATACTATTTTTATATTCTTAATTTCTACACTTGAAAATTTTGTTTATTTTTGCTAATCAAAATATAATCAGTGTTATTTATTGCACCAGAACGTAAGAAACAATCAATTTATCCATGGTTAAGCGATTTTTGTTAAATATAAAAGCATTAGAGAATAAAGCGTAACATGCAGCACAGTTCTCTACATTTATCCAATTAAAAATTTATTGTATCCTGCACCACGGGGGTGTAATTTAAATTCAAATGTTCACCTCGTTTCACTCTGAAAATTGTGTTTAAATGTGTGATAATTACAAGTGAGCTTTAATAAATAATAATTCCGAAATCGTGAGATTAAATAACATTCAATGAACAGAAGTGGTCGTATATTATTAGATATTTATTCAGAAATCGTGAGATGCGTTCTGGTGTGATATAAGTTTCACAGAAAGTTTTTGTGAAACCTAGATCACACCAGAACGCATCTCACGATTTCTGAATAGACGACTGATTAATATACGACCACTTCATTTCATGCAATGTTATTTAATTTTTCGTTTTTAAATCATTTAAAAACTCTTGAAAAAAAAAATCTTTTAAACCCAACATCAAATGTACAATTTATATTAATTGCCTTAAGTTTGAAAAGTCATTAATATTAATTATTTTAAGTTTAAATCATACATGGAATGGGATATATTGTTTAATATATTTGAAATTAATTTGTAGATGTTTTCTTTTTTTTTTCTTTGTATATTTCGATTCCTCGCCGTCCAGTTCAAAAGCATCATTCATGCTACTCAGTGATTTATATATAAAGATTGATGTAACCTCACATCTCTGCGCGCATGTGCAGAATTGAGCCTTACTTTGGAATTACTATTGTTTTTATATATAAGGCCTATTTATCATTTACAGGTAGTTTTCAAACCTTTTTTTGTATGATTCTATGATTGATATCGACCATTGAAACATCCACTTTTTAGCGATTTTTTTAACTGTTTAATATTTGACATTTGTTTTGGTATTCATCGATTTTTCTCGTAGCCAGATATTAGATGTCTCTGTATATACAAAAACAACATATCTCAAAGTAACCTGCTAAAAAAAAGGTTATTTATTGTCCTAAGTTGGGAAGCTCTTGGTCCTGTGAGGAATCTTAACATAAGGTCCAAAACCTACAAAAATAAACGATGATTCACAACGGCCATCATTCTCCGTGAGTCAACGAAACATAGAATAATTAACGTGTTAAACAATTAATATAGTAATATTTGGTGCCAGAGAAGTAGAATGAACAAGGTCGAAAACCTCGGAAGTCACTTACCTTTTTGGCACAAACAACTAAACCCACAATAGCTTATTTACTATGATGGATACACTTAAAAAAAAACTTTTAAGGCATCGGCCTGTGTAATCTTATCAAACCAAAATGTTTTTCGAAAAAGAAAAACACTTTGTCCTAGTTGAACCTTTTTTTTTCGTAGCTAACACCCGATTTTTTCTGAACAGAAACCTTTTATACAATTACATCAGTACAAATATGTCTTGAATTATCGTTATTTACGTATATAAACATTATTATCAAAAGTTTTAAACAATCTCTTCGATAAATCCTAACACCGTCTGATCCTGGTGTTTGCCGATAAGCCCGTTGTTTATTACCATTTACGCATTGTAAATATCCTATAGTATTAATAGGTTTACAAAATTAAATGTAATATCTATCGTCTAGTAATATCGATGATTAGCCTAAGCATTTTCAATGTTATAAATCACATAAATTGTTTAATAAAATATTTAGTCGTTTTCCGAACCAACATGTATTCTAGTATTGGTGATATTATTTTTAACTATATTCGTTCTGTTATGGTACATTGTCAACTATTTAATAGAAAGCCATAGTTTCTTATTAGTTATTTGACCAACCGGAACATCGAACGCACGATGGGATGTTATAAATATCCTAAAGGATTACTGGGTTCACAGATTTAAAACTAACATCTATCACCTGCCTGAAAATATTGAAAAATGTTAAACATCTCATTTTGATTTTTATAAAAATTTTTCCAAGTTTTGATCCCGAGCATATTTTTTAACGTACTTGACGCTTTTTTTTCCGGGGGCTTCGAACAACTTACACTGCACTGTTGTACTCAATATTCCGCCATCGGCTCGACAGTCTACGAAGATCACCCACGTAAAGCAAACAAATAAATTACTTACAAATAGATACACGACACAAAAAACAAAACACAGATACACTTATTTACACAGATATTTTAGATATACCCGTTTTATACATTATTTACAAAGTGAGGAAACATCCTTGTTTCTCTTAGAAAGAAGAATAGAGGATCCAGCATTTTACTTCCTCGCCTGAGTACTGTTTTTGTGTCAGGGTTCATGCCAACTCGCACCCTGCAGGGGGGCAAGACATGGCACTCCTCGACAAGATGAGACACACTGAGCAACCTTTCTTTACAAGCGGGACACCTGCGCGGGTTTTGACCCAGAAGCAGATGTCCGTGTACTTGTATGGCCAATCCTCAACCGAGTTAACACGATACTTTCATTTCGTTTCAGATTATCATGGATTTCAGATTCTCGGACGACCCGGTCCACTGACGCTGCCAACGCTTGTTGATTTGTTGAAGTCCTGAGAAGCAGTCAAGCATGTGGTAGTATAGAAAAATACCTTTTTAATTCTTTTATTTTTGCGGACGTTTCGACTTTTATTCAGGTCATCTTCAAGTCAACAATCTTTAAGATTTAAATAAAAATTGTGAACCAAAAATTTCATACTCTCAAAATTAAACAAATATATATTATACTCCTACTGGTAAGTATGACTGTAATTTACTTCATTTTAAACAAAATTAATCCTGGTTGAAAGATTTTTTCAGATTGACCGGATTCGAACTAAAATGGGTTTAGTCCAATTTATTTAAAAATATATTTATGCATTGTTTGGGAATCAATCCTCGTAGCTTTATTTTAATTAAAACATAAACATAAACTGTATAAAATAAACTATGTGGTGTTTGGTGACAGTAACTTGACGAATAGTTGAAGGTCGTGAGATAAGGTCTGGTGTGACGTTCCTTTATCGTGCCAACGTTTCGGTCTTTATCGAGATCATCTTCAGGGCTCAAAGTGTTTGTTTTCCTTATAGATGTTTCATTTTTGTCTGTAGTGTTGAGTGTGCACTCAGAAGGCCCCACTAACTTCTAAAACTTCACGCCAGACCGCAGCTCACGAAGCATGATACCAAAATATATTTTATGTTGATACTTATCTGAAGGACGTAAGGATATTTTTTGACGAGTACAAATCAAAACTAATTATACCGTTCATTTAATTATCAGGCCATTTCTTTTGGGTCTGACAAGGATTAAAATAACCCATATCTGGATCCAAGAGTACCGCAGGGCAGTGTACTCACACCATTCCTCTTTACCGTGTATACTGCACATCTAAATTATTCACTCTCCTTGTATCCTTTACCGATAATGTAGCAGGTTCTTATCACCAAATCCAAAATAATTTTTCCTTGTTTTCAAATGGACTTTTATTTTCTACTTTTATCCATATGCTTATGGAATCAGCAGGCACGACTGTGACGAATTGAACTAACGAGACGGTTTACCCTAAAAACTTACTGTACCAGCCAAATATTAATTCCCCGAAATATGCCATGTTCCTGTATAAGCTGTCCCCGCACCCCAATAGTTTTTTCCAAACCTTATAAAGACTTACTGGGTCTGGCGGGTGTAAGGCGTCTCAGGCAGAAACGATCCTGTTTCCGAGGAATAGTTTACAACCAATGAATTCACGTGCAGTGGGGTAAAAATCAATTGCTGCCATCGTCATGTATAGTTGTAAATAAATATGCATGTCGTGATATTAATTTGCAAATGTTAATAAAAGTTTTTTTTTTTCAAATTATCCGTTTTATTCTTAATGAGTTGTAATTAACTCTTGTCGAAATAAATGCATATTTTATGTCATTAACGTTCGTTATTGATTTGATTGTAACTCTACAATTGAATATTATTATATTTGACATACACTTGACAAACGGGGTGGAAAAAAGGGAGACCTCGATTGTTCAAATAAGTGCCTTGAGCAGGGAACGAGAGGGTGTAAATTAAAGCGTGGAAATTGCTGCAGCGTGAAGACCACACTCCAACACGCCCCTATAAAAAGATGGTCCGGCCATTATCCATTTACTGGGCTATTTGTTCCCTAAGTTAATTAAGGGCGAACAAGTCGACAGCTTTGACAAATGAAAGCAGCATGATCTCCATATGTAGGATTTTCACCGACAGAACCTCAACGTTCTTATGTTTTCTAATATAAATAAATTGCAATTTTCTCTCTCTCTCTCACTCACTCACTCACTCTCTCTCTCTCTCTCTCTCTCTCTCTATTTATCTGACTTTAGTGTAGTGATTAGTGACCGTTCATCGGTAATCATTTAGAAATCGTGAGATGCTGCCTGGTGTGATGAAGGTTTCAGAAAAAAATTTTCTTTATCATGCCGACGTTTCGATCTATATTGAGATCATCTTCAGGGCTCAAAGTGTTTGTCTACTGTGTAATTGTGCCATTCTTGCGTGTCGTCTGGGCAGTCTCACACTTTGAGCTCTGAAGATGATTTAAATAACGATCGAAACGTTGGCACGATAAAGCAAATGTTTATCTGAAACCTTCATCACACCGGACTGCATCTCACGATTTCTAAATAATTAATATTTACATAATTTGTTGGTAAAATTATTTTAAATCAAGAATGTTATGTCAACTAAAGGCACCATTATTTTCTGCAATATATTTCAGTCGCTAATATATTTCGGGCTACGTCGCTGTTCCATCGTCAGAGCTACGATATTAAACAAAATATAAGTATAAATTTCATACTGCTAAAATTTTTATTTAAAAAATATGAAAACCAATTAAATTTAGGGAACTATTGAAATTAACTTAACTGAAATGAACGTTAATATAAATAGTAACTTCACTATTTTCCGTGGACCGCTTGACCAATTAATATCTTTAAGGTTTTTATTGGGATAAAAAAGTCAGTATCACGAGCGGGATTCGAACCCACAATCTTCGGCTAGATTCGCCGCTGCTCAACCATTTCAGCTATCGTGATCACGGTCCATTTGGCCGACACTAACTTCCCACCTCAACCCCAAATTTTGCGTTTTCCCTCCTTTTTGCAATTTTTCAAATTTTGTGTAATCTATTACATTACATAACATCCCATATCAACCCAACCTTTGAATCTCTTCTCCTTTTTTACATTTTTCAAATTTTCTGTAATCTATTTGATTCCCAGTGACAAATGAAATGGCCTCGAAGAGCTTTAGTGACGATATATCTCATTTAACTTATTAAATTCATTAGTTTTCGTGGTCCGCATGACCAATTACTATTTTTAATTAATTAAGATTTTTAGTTGAGATAAAAAAATCTGTGTCACGAGGGGGATTGGTACCTACGATCTTCGTCTAGATACACAGCTGCTCTACCACTTGAGCTATCGTTATTTCGATCCACTCGGAAGTTAGTGTCCAAGTGGATTTATCTCAAGTAAAAACTTTGAACCAATACAACAATATTTTGAATATTTATAAAATTAACCGATGTAATAAGTGCACTATGATTTAAAGTGAGCGTACAGAATATTTGATATATAAATTATTTTTATTTATTTAGTTTTATAATTATTTTTAGAATTATCGATCACATTTTTCTTATTTACAGTTTTTCATTTTCTATCTTCGTTTAGTTTATTATTGTTGATTTTTTTAACTACAGTAAGTCTAACTATAAATGATTAATTTAATGATTAATTATTAAATTATTATTATGACTCTAAATACACGTTTAAATTTATTTTCGTTTAATATTTATGACGTTTAATGATAACCAATTGAGACTTCCTCATTTTTCTAAACATAGTAGTCCTGCTAAGATGGTTTTACTTCTTTTACTATAACTGACAACAACTGAGATAATTTTCTACGTTATCTATTTTTCATCCTAGCCTTTATGTCTCCTTGTCAGTTACTCTATAACCATAAATTGGTGAAAGTTCAAAAATATCAACTCTTTCTTTAGCCATAAAACGATTTTATTTCCGTTTCACTAACATCCTCGAACTTCGGAAAGTGCGGCGGCGATAAAATCCGACTTAATGTCTGAACCTACTCGTAAAATACAAAAAACAAAAAAAAATCTATGTGATCTTTTATATGGATAAAACGTCTGTTAAATGTTTAAACGGTTTTCTTTCCATATTTCAAATTTTTAACTTTAGACTGGTCGGTTAGGAGAAATATCGGATTTTTTCCATTTTTATTGTGATTCAAGTACTTTCTAATTGGACATTAGAAAACGCCAGCTTTGGCATTACGATACAAATTTTCTGAACCCTATATCACACCAGACCGCATCTCACGATATCTGAATAATTACCGATCACTAATTTCGACATGTTCTTACACGAGAAGAACGATGAATGTGGGATTCTATGAACAAAGTTACATACGGAAACACAGCTAGCCGTATCTGAAGGACATCGCCAACACAAGGCCCTGAAGATGATCTCAATATAGATCGAAACGTTGGCACGATAAAGAAAATGTTTTTCTTGAATCTATTTCATTCCAGACCGCATATAAGATACCTTTTACGTGCCAATAATTAATTTCTTCCTCCGGTACTTCAAGAAAATCTTTTTTTCATTAGAACACAAGTATGATTTTATGTATCTTATTTACTATGTAAATAATTACAAAAATAATGCAATATGAAACCAATTTTTAAATCCAATAACAAGCACATGTGACCAAAAAAAGACTAGGTAAACTAGTTATTTAAATAGAACAAAATAATAGATAAAATCAATCTTCGATTACAAAGACTTTTGAGAAAATCGACTTGGTAAGTAGGAAAATAAAAAAAATTTGTATTTTCGCTGTTTTCAAGTCTGGCTATTTCCGCTGTTTACGCCAGTAGCGTTTCATCATTTCGCCATCATCACAGGAGTTTGTTTAGGTACGTCTTTATTATTCATTCGGCGTGAAAGATGGATGAGGCTTGTCGGCTACTTTGTAAAATTAAGCATGAAGGTTTTTTTTTGTCCGAGGTCCTTTTAAATTTTAAATTGTTTGTGTGAGTAGTTGTTGATTTGCATAATACAGAGTTTTATCGAGTTAAACGTTTGTGTTTATTCCTTATATTTCCTGGTCTACGCACCAAATTACTTCTTTCAATTAATTCATCTTTTTACATACAGTTTTGGTTGAACTGAAAAAGCTAGTGTTACGAGCGGGATTCGAACACAGGACCTTCGGCTAAATACGCCGCTCCTCTACTACTTGAGCAATCGTTTGTTTATGTTTTATATTTTGGCTCGTATTCGCATTATTTTCTTTGGAGATGTGATGTGGAGATGTGTTGAGAATTTAAGTTTACTGTATCCCACGCTATTCTTGACCTTGTCTTATCTTTATTGACACCGTCAAGTCTTACGGATAAGATATTTTTTCCGGCTTTACTAAGACGCAGTCGCTCATATATCACTTTTTTTTATAGTAACACTTAGCTTATCGTAGATTTTGAAATACATAATTTGTCAGCAAGCAATGCTGGGAACTTTGATCAAATATCAAAGTTAATATTTGATTTTCGCAACATCAAAAATCATAAAATCATTTCTATATACAATCTTTTTACAAAAAGAAAATGGTTTCATAAACGTTTTCGCCGGTGGCATTTGACACCATTTGACAAATTACAAAAAAAAAAAAAATTTTGGACGATTCCAGCGATTCTTGTCCTGATTAGTTCAAACAAATAAGTTTGGATAAAAAGTCACAAAAGTATCCTTAAACAATTAACATTGTAAATATTGGGTTTATTGTGGATTTAAAAAATAATAATATTCAATACCTTCGGATTAAAATTAAGTTGTGGACTTATATTTCGAATCTGGCGACCGTTAAAACTTGAATAATCCAAGGGCACAAACAGTTTTTACTTAGGATCAATTTTAGACAGTTATCTTATTCCTCGCTGAAAGAAGTAAATCTGTATCTTAAGAAAATCTCGTTTAAGCCGGCGAAGAAAAGTTCAACTCATACTTATTATAATAAGTTCAATTTAATTTTTGATTTCACTAATTTTTGTGCTCCGCTTGACCAATTAATATCATCCAATTAATTTATGTTTTTAGTTGAGATAAAAAGTCAGTGTGACGAGCGGGATTCGAACACATAAACTTCGGCTTGATACGCCGCTACTCTGCCACTTAAGCTAGTACAAGCCGAAGGTCGTAGGTTCGAATTCATCTCGTGACGCTGACATTTATCTCAAATAAAAACCTTAATTAATTTAATTAATTTTTATTTCCGAAGGTTAGATTTTGTTAAATAAATGTAAAGAAGGATTTAACAACATTCAGTTAAGCACTAAGTTCACTGTCGTGGACGACAGGTCAAACCAATAGAATCAGCAATACATTTTTCATAATATAATCAATTATAAATCTATTGGCTATCCCCGGGATTCGAACCAAGGACCGTGACCTTGGCAAATTCGAGTCGGACGCCCGAACCACTCGGCCACTGCGCTCCCCAAATATAATTATTATAATGGCCGGGCAGCCTGTAAAAGCTGAAAAAGTTGAATTTAACTGATGAACCCAAAATCCAATATTCGTCAGACGTCCGAGTTTTCGTGAGGAGGCAAAATACCTAAACTTTATATGAAACTCTATTAAATTCATTAAATTCACCATTTTCGTAGTCCGCTTGACAATTGATAAATTGCAATTAATTAAGGTTTTTAGTTGAGATAAAAAGACAGTGTTATCGTTGGATTCGAACCCACGACCTTCGACTTGATACGCCGCGGCTCTACCACTTCAGCTATCTTGACCTTGATCCACTTGGACTTCAACTTCCTAACTCATCCCCACATTTTGAGTTTTCCCTCCTTATTGGCCAATTTTTACCGATTTAAAAAAAGGTTTGACATGGAGGAAGGAACATTTTATTATGGAGATGTATTAGTGCTTACGTGTAAGAAATCTAGTATTTATCGACGGAAAAATGGCGTTTGTTGAATAACGTTTCACATTAAAAGTACAATCCTAAGATTAACGAGCTTACGCTTGGCATCAGGGAATCTTGTTTTTTCCAGCAAGGAAAATGACTTACTTTTGCTTAAAAAATAAAATCGTTATATACATTTAGTTACATTTATATAATTTTTTTGACAAATTATGACAAGCCAACCTGGTTTTCTATTAAAACTTGTTTTTTTTTTGCTCCAAATGGTGCATTATTTCTACATAAATTTATTATTTATGGTTATTACAGAATGACATGAACGAAAAAATACTTTCCTTCTGTTCCGTTAGGATGGGACTTTTCTTATTCAGTTTTTTTCCCTGTGATCCTTCCTCTCTCTCAGTCGTCTTATGAATTTGTCAACTGTATAGAGGTGTGAAGAAGATGTTCTGACAGTTCCCCCCGACTACGCTTGATAAAGTCGTGTCTCTGTTTCCTGACGATTTGGACTATGCGTGATGCATAAAAAATCTTTAGTTCAACCGAGACATATAAAAAGATCTATTTTCAAAAATTGAAAATTAACCGGGCCATCTAGTCCGACGGCGTAATCCCGCCGAAGTAATTGTATCGCTTAAAATCTCATTTTCCTCCGTCCGTTTTAAAGCCGGTTATTAAAGCATAAACCTACCTTAGAATTACGTGAAAATTTATTATTTGAGACAGTTATATTGTCTATTAATCTCTTTTAATTCCTATGCTCTCAAAACTGGTAAATTTAGTTAGAAGGTTTTGTGATATTTTTGTTTTTAAAGCTTTTAATGGATAATGAACAATTAAAATGAAATTTATAAACTAAAACAAATACTAAGTATTTAATGTGAATTAATAATAAAATTAATTTTTTAGAGATAATTATATCACTCTCCCCATTTCTTCCCGATACCCTTTTTCTCTGTATCGCTCTTCTGTCGGTCTCTCTTTCACTCTCTCACCTTCTCTTCTTTACATTTGTTTTTCACTATCCCCACAAGACCAAAACATGAGCAACCAAACTCATTAGGTAAGTACCAATTCGGTCTTTCAACCAGAAACAGTCTTTCATCAATGCTTGTGTCCTGGAAAATCTTAAAAGAGGTTACACTGCCAAAAAATCCTTATAACCTCTGATAGCCAAGAAGTCATTAAAGCATTAGCATGTGAAGGAATTACTTATAAATTGGTCAGTGAATACATCCAAAATGTCCAAAACCAGGTTTAACACAACAACTGGGGTACCAAGGCACTTGGGTATTTTGTATAACGGCGAAGCAGACAGACTAGCCAGAGGAGGATCTGGAAGACCATACATCGACCTATTCTGGGAATAACAAAAACAAATTGCCAAATCTTCCATCGTAAAATAGACCCAAACGAAACAAAAGGAGAAGTGGATAAACTCTAAGGGTGCTAGACATAATAAACTTATGTTGAACCAACCCTCACCAAGACTGGCAAAAGCATCGCTGCAAATGCAAGAGAGCCAAACTCAAAAGAGTGGTAGGATTACTAATCTGGCATCTTTGAAAACAACCGCCACTCATTATCATCTTTCAATACGAAGCAACAGCTGAATGGAGGTTTAACCTAATGTACGGAAAAGGCTCAGGGAACCGAATTTCAGTAGTGACAGTCAATGATCTGACATTTCTAAGAAGAAGGGTTGAGAATATTGCCCTAAGGAACTAGGAAGGTACAATACAATAAGCCAGAAGGCTGCAGTGCCTAGAGAGAGAGAAAACCCTGCTTCCCTTCTTCACCATACCATACCACACCCTCCATCAATTTTCTTCTTCTCGAAGCTACCGTTATTTTTTGAAACTCACTCGAACTCATGAAAGCGAAATGGTGGGATGGTAATCAAGTGGATTTTCGATCGTTACTGGAACAAGTCGGCCTTCCCCCAGTTATGATAAGAGTCTTTGCAGATTTCCAGTTTGGGTCCACCCTCAAGTCCTCAATATAGGGGGCTTTGCAGTTCAAGTCTACAACCACTATGCCTCCCTGGGGTTTATTCCCCACTTTGTGCTGCATAATTTCTAAGATACGATAATGGATATACTGCTTTTCCACTTGAGCCTTTGTTCATGGTTTATTCGTAACTACTTAATTTCCATGGAGACATTTACGGCTTCATCTTTTAGAATCGTTTCATTAAAATTTAACTATGTCTTCAAGTTGCTCTTGTAAAGGTTACGAGGGATATTTTTAGAGTAGATATTTAAATATATTCCTCACATCATCTTTCTACAATGTTTAATATATGATATATATCCAGAAAAGAGGTAAAGTTGTACTTTTTTACCCAATTGGTAATTGTCTTTGGATGGGTAGGATTCTGCGGTTGAGTGGAAGCAGGCATTTTTGTTCGACAGCGACGTAGGCACGAGTTAGTGGAAGAAATAGAAATCCATTCCTTCCTGAATTCGGTTTTAACATAAATTTCCTTTTAGGTCGCTTCTAAGGAGATTCATCACCGGTCAACGTTTTTGTCCTATTTCCTCCACGTCAGAAATCAAGGGGTTTGTTGCCCTCTCGGCGAGGATTCTCTCGGAGGATTCAAAGGAGAAGGATTTTGTCGATTGCACTAAGGAACTAGCAAGGTACAATAAGCCAGAAGGCTGCAGTCCCTGGTGAGCGCAAACCCCGATTCCTAGTTTCCTTTTTCACCATGTCATACAACACTCACACTCTCTTTCTCTTACTCTTGAACTTGCTAATATATCTAGCTATATTTTGTATTATTTTACATTACTATCACTCTCACTTTCATTTATCTTACTCTATGTCTTTCCTTAAACTAATTTTTATACTGCATCTCTTGCGACCTCTCTCTATTCTCTTTTTCACCTTTATTCTCTCACCCCGCTCCATACTTTTTTCTTTGTAGTAAAATTATCTAACTTGTTACCGTTAATGTGCCGTATGAAGAAATGTTTAGTAGTGGAAAAATTCTTCTTGTTGCCTAGTAGTATTTATCGTGGCACGAAATCGTTTCTGAACCAACTCAACGAGGGTAGGATGGCCAAAATGACCTGTAACGACCAAATTACAAGTAACATTTTGATCAATATTGCTTAATAAAACTTTGGACATAATTCGAAAATAGTGCGTACCTACGCCTAAAATACTACAACCTTTTTTTTAATGATTAATAGTCTAATAAACGAAATTGACCAAATCAATAATTAAGGCATGTATATTAATGTAATAATGCCATCTTCGTTCATCTTCTTTTCTAATGGTTATATAATAAAGAATCTTTTTTCCTTCTCACTATCTACCCTGATTGCATCTATTTTTTCTAGTACTCTAGTAGTACTTACTGTTTGGTCTATATGTTTTTCTTCATTTCTTTCTATTCTAATCACCATATGCTTTTTTGTTCTTAGGTTCTCTCTCTCACATTTCTGTCTTTTTAAACCCCCATTCTACCTTATTACTTTCTCTCCAGCACAATCTCTCTCTCTCTCTCTCTCTCTCTCTCTCTCTCTCTCTCTCTCTCTCTCTCTCCCTCTCCCTCTCTCTCTCTCTCATAGTACACAGTATCCAATGTACCCCAAAACTGATCGCCACCCGGGCGATTCAAACAGCATGGAGAAAGCCGTTTTAATTAGTCACCTCCTTCCTCACAGCTGGGTTGAATTGACGGACGGGTAACAAAAAAGTGAGAAAGTTCGGCGCTTGTGAAGGTTGCCTTTGACTAGTGACATATGGTGCCACGGCGGATCTCTCCCAAATTCAATTTAACGACACGTGGAATAAGTCCACCCATGCCGACCCTCTTACAAAGAGTTATTACAACAAAAAATACCGTTCCTTATTCAACTAGAAAACCTAGAACAGTAACAGTTCGGCTCGGTTCGATTGTTAAGAAACGAATCCATTATATTTCTTCTCTACCGTCTTCAAATTTCACAGAGACAAAAGAATAAAATACATTAAGCACAAATAATCTATTTATATGCAAAGCATCATAACAATTGATCATCATAACAGCATTCCAAAATTGATTAAAAATATCCCTGTTCATTTTTGAGCTTATACAGTCCAGAACAAAATAAAAAATAAGACTGGCTAGACAGTTTAGTTTTCAAACCAAATACATTGCTTATAATTTCATAAATATTATCAATAAACTTCAATTAATTAAAGGTTTTAGTTGAGTTAAAAAAGGCAATGTTACAAGCGGGATTCGAACCCAGGAGCTTGGGCTTGATACGCCACTACTCATCCATCATATCACGATATCTCAAGTGTTAGAGTAGCGGCATATCAAGCAAAAGGTCGTGAGTTCAAATCCCGCTTGTGACATTGAATTTTATAACTCAACTAAAAACCATAATTAATGGAAAATTATATACCAAATATCAATCAATCAAGATATAATTATTTGATTTGTACTTTAACAAGGTAATTGTTTAGTATGCACATGTAGAAATGTGATCAATGGTAAAATATCCCGAATTGTTCTAGGAAGTGTTGAGGATTTTCGTGGATGATAGCATAGTTTTGCGACAAACGGAGGCACTGGAAACAGTTATTCAGTACAGGAATGGGCAGAATTCCTTCACCCAATTAGCTAATTTAGTTATGGATGATTCCATTGGCACTAGTCCAAAGTTTCGTTCAAGGTAAAGCTCCTTTTGAAATTTGCATCAATATTTGTTGTTTCTTCTTCATTCTTTTACGATGTCCTACATTATTTGATAAAATGTCAACATTAAGCAAGTTACATGTTTATATAATAAAATACCTTATGATTAAGAACGTTTTAATTTAGATGGGTTTGAAAGTTTTGAAGGTGGTTCCTTTGAACGCCGAACATAACGGTTTTAGCCTTGCAATAAAAAAAAATATCCTAAATACTAATGAGTTTGTACGTTGATATAACATTGACCGATGACTCAATCAAAAAATATTATTAAATGCAGGGATAGCCAACAAAAACAATTATTTCTGCAGCTTTTCGTCCCGCTTAAAAAGCAGCCGCGTTAATCCTAAAGATGGTGGTATAGTAAAAAAGATATTTGGAAGCGGGGTTTGCGCTCCCCAGGCATTGCAGCCTTCTGGCTTGTTGTACCTTCCTAGTTCCTTAGTGCAATAGTCTCAACCCTTCTTCTTAGACGTATCAGGTCACTGTCGCTGTTGCAAATTGATTCCCTAAGTGTTTTCCGTAGGTTAGGTTAAATCTCCGTTGAGCTGTTGCTTCGTATTCGACGATGGTATGAGTAGTCTGATGCACCGTCATTACATAATCTGAAATGGGATATACCCATGACCAGTTAGTTGTCCAACCACTCCTCTGAGTTTTGCATCTCCCATTGCAGCAATGCTTTTGCCAGTATTGGTAAGGGTTGTTTCACCATATGTTTACTATGACTATCTTTGCTGAAGCTGCTGATCGCGGTAGCCGTGTGGTTAGCGCGTCTACACTTAGCGAGTAGATACCGCTGTCGTGGGTTCGATTCCCACCATCCACTGGATTTTTCTGGTGAATAAGTAGAGGGATGGCCCAAATGAAAGTTGACACGACACTCAACAATGGTAGGTCCGGCGGGAGCTAGTTTTAGAGACAGTGAATTCAATCCCGACCCCCCTTTGAAAAGTGAGTTTTTTCGATGTAACCATGACACACGTTCTGATTCGACTTACAAAAATGGAAACAGGAGAATACAATACTGTGTAAAACCTGAGTACAAATCTGCCAGTTCCTGAATTCAAATTTAAAAATCACCCTGAAGCTACGTTTATGTTCAGTTCGAAAATTTAATAGGTAACATGTTTACTGGATCCCTCATTACATGAATCACAAATAACATTTAATTTCATCATGAAGTAAAAAATCAAACATTTATGACGATATTGTTGTTGTTAATATTTATTACAGATATTTTTACACTGATCAATCCATCCATTTTTATGGCTATAAACTACCGGTTATATCACCGTATCCCATCATAAAGGTTTCCGTCGGTTTCGACTAAATCACAGACTAAATAAAATAGTCGAAACGTTCCGTCGACCTTAAGCTGAAATGAGCAGGAGCCATAAAACAAAACCTCATCTGGAAACTGAGCATTATGGCGAAGGAATGTTGCCGTGTGCGGATTGGTCGTATTTTTGCGAGACCCCAAAAGCCAGATGGGCAACGGAAGCATAAATACTAAATATATACCGGCTAACGAGAAACACTGCTGATGAACATAAAATACAACCGCCATAAAATGCAGCTAACCAAAACTTTGTGTAAAGGTGGACGCAATTTCATTGTTGCTTTTATTGATTCTATTAGCATAGTTTGATTCGAACAATTAAACCATCTAATATCATATAGCTATTACTGAATTTAAGGAGGGGGGAGAAAAAAAAGCGGCTGGAATGAAAGTTGCTAAAACGAAAATACAAACGAATTTTGTTAGTTCAAATTTTTTCTAGATTATTTAACCAGTTTTTAAAATAAATAATATCAAACGACAGTTCCAAATTTTTATATTAATTAACACATATTTTTATGGTGTTTTGTTTTTCAGGAGAAAAGGAATTTTCTACCTCCGCCTAGAAATTTGTATTTTATACTTTCATGATTCTACATATTTTAAGCTTTTAAGATGATTGATACCAGATAACCAGAAAATAACGTGGGGGTTTAAACGCTTTAGTTATTGTCACAATTAAAATTCGGGGTAATAGCCTCCAATGTCCGCTGTCTCACAACAAGTTACTAGCCCAATTATGCCATTTTTGTATTACTTTGGGTTCGGGACGTAAAAATAAATATAATTTCTTTGTGATGATTAGTGACCGTGAGTCGATGATTATTCAGAAATCGTGAGATATACTCTGGGTATTACACAACCTACATGTATTTTTTAAATTTAAACAATGTCCGTAAATCCAAGATCGAAACGTTGGCACGATAAAGAATATGGTTTTAGAAACCTACATCTAACCAGATCGCATCTCAAGATTTTTTAATAATTATGAACTAACAGTCACTAATAACCAACGTTTCGAACTTTATTGAGACCATCTTCAGGGCCTGGGATTTACAATCATTGTTTAAATTTAAAATATACATGCAGGCTTTTGAAAAATACACGAAGAAGAATGAAATATAATTGTTGAAAAAGGCTGAAAACTAGTAAAACTGATTAGGATGTTTAAAGGGCAAACAACTATCGAAGTTCATTGGCCATAAATCCATCTCAGGTGAAACCGTAAATATCGCACATTTGAAACATGAACTCTTTGGTAATTCTGTTGTTAGAATGGGTTATTGTCTTTATGCCCCGCAGACTAAAGAAAGGAAATACTTTTACATCCTGCTTTTGTTAGGAAATACCATCTTCACTGAAGAACAGCTACCAGCCAATAGTCATTCTTGAAAACTTATACTTATTTGTTTCTGATCCGGGAAGCGTGTCTTGCATACACTCCACTTTGTTCGGAATGAGTAAGGCGACACCTGCGGCTTACCCTCGCTTCCACTCTTTCATTTGAACGGAAAACCGATAAAACAATTCTATCCTGAAACTTTTCTTCAAGTTGGACTTTGTAGGCAAAGTCCCGGACCTATTTATTTCGTCATTGTTCAGACCTTTCAGACTTTAATTCCCTATTCAAGAAAGAAATGATCGTTCTTGAAAAAGTTAAAAACAGTATCGCTGAAAATGCTAAATTAAGAAACAAATTTGCATAGAATAAAAGCTGTTATTTCCCTTTGAAACTGACCGACAATTCTTCTTTTCTACAAACCTTCGAGTCTTTTGTATTCATCACTTGCTCTCTACAATTTCACTTTACTGGTATAAATTAGACCTCTTACAAATTCCTTGTAGTTTCCGTGGGCCAGGACATTTTTAACAGTAGTCTTTGGTCTTTTTTTTAAGAGTGACTTTCTTTCAACGCACTCAAATTCATCCCTTTGTAGTTTGTCCTCGAATAATTTTATCTTTTATTTTTGTTATTTGATTTGATTTTCTGATTATTGTATATGCTGAGAATATAATAAAACAATAAATAAAACCGTGAAATAAAAAAGTCCCAAATAAATACATTCTCCCATATTCAATAATAAAGTAGACAGACTAATATAAGTTCCCAACATATGTTGTGACGATCATAATGTCCTATCTAAGTGGTAGATTCTTTACTGTTTTTCTTAACAACTCTACGTCTTCTTCTTCCAAATTTGTTGTTGGGGGTCCTTCAAGGGTCTATCCTAGGGCCAACACTTTTTTCTATATTCTTAAATGCCCTACACCAGATAGATTACACTGCAAGTTGGCCCTTTATTCTCACAGACTTGCAAGAATTAGTTGAAATGCCATACAGGACGCAAAAATTTATTTCTCAAAAGGTCCACAGCGAAAACTCATAGTTTCAATCGGCACATATAATTGTTTAAGATCTTGGAAGCCCAGGACAAAAAAAATTATCGTCCTGGGTCTTTTCCCTGTTTTCCCTTGATTTGTATAAAATTCTTTTTCATCAACCTTCTCATTTATGTAACTATCTGTTGCTTAATAACTTATAAAAATATTTATCCACTTCCTTGCTGATCTGTTAATTTATTAAACTGTAAAGTTGTTAAAATGCCAATTTCTTACTAATTTGTTAAACTAACATATTTATTCAATTATTTAAACTAACTTATTTACTTATTTATTTTAAACTAAATATTTCGGTGTATATACTATAATAGACGAAGTTATTAAATTAATGTCTTTTTTAGCATATGTCATAAATGTTAGTTTTTGGTAAAATAAATAATTAGTTTTTCAAGTTTCTGAACAATAACATAATGATTTTATTAATGCAAAGGAATTGTTAAAGAAAAGGTAATGTGTTTTTCTCGTGAACATTTACACATCAACCTCAAAAATAATTAAGGTTTTTAGTTGAGATAAAAAAGTCAGTGTCACGAGCGAGATTCGATCCCACAATTTTGGGTTTGGTACGCCGCTGCTCTACCACTTGAGCAAACGTGACATTGATCCACTCGGACACTAACTTCCCATCTCAACCCCACCTTGTGACTTTTCCCTACGTTTTGCCATTTTTCAAAATATCCCGCTCGTAACACTGTCTTTTTTTATACCAACGTAAAAAGCTTAATTAATTGAATATTATTAATGGACCACGAAAAATAGTGAGTTTTTACAAGAGTTGGAATGTTTGATTTTTATGTTTTAGAATACTCCAATTCCGTACACTTTTAAATTTATCTACGGAGACAAGTTATACCATTTCTTGTAGTTTCTAATTTTCGAAATTACTGTAAATTTTCGTGTAGATCGGTCGAGTCGTTTGATAGTTATAGCAGCCTTTGTAATTTTCCAAAAGAAATTCAGACTACTATTAATAGAATATTAGTGTGTACTTATTATTTTTTAATTAAGTTATTGTAGATTTTTATGTTAATTTCTTTAGTAATAAACGCGTCTATTTGAACATTAAATAGTGTGTTCTATTATTGTTTATTTTTATTTTAGCTAACATTAAAAAGGAGGGGCTATTCAAAAGGTGGGGTTGAGATTGGAGTTAGTGTCCGAGTGGATCGAGTTAACGATATTTCAAGTGGTAGAGCAGCTGCGAAGATCGTGTGTGCGAATACGTTCGTGACACTGACTTTTTTATCTCAACTAAAAACCTTAGACAATAAAGACGTTCTTTAAGCAATTCTGATCCACATATTTTAACTATATATTTTTGATAAAATTTCCATAGTGTGAAAAATTCTGATATAAATGTTAAAAGTTATGAAACGTTACAGGTTTCTTTGATGACTTTTTGATAAATGTTCTAACCTTATCTCTCATAAGCAAAAGCCTGCTTTGTAAGACCACTTTAAAGGTGCTATGGACTTAAGGAATGAAAATGTATTCAACATCCACAATCTTCAGAAAAATCACTGATGCTCCCTTTATGTGTACAACCTAATTACTCATACAGACTTAAATATTCGTCTTGTTCTAGACGTAAGCGTTATCGCCAATTTCATACAAACCTACCATCTACTATAAATCCTCAAATACAAACATTTTCACCCTGAGACTTCTTCGCTGACTAAAAAGTCGATAGCTGCGGGATCTTAAGTGATAGTGAACGAAACGATAATTCAGTACAGCATAGCAAACGGGTTGATTCTTCACTCGTGTTTACTTATTTATACACTCAGCGTTACTTCCTAGCTAAATGGAAGGAATTGTAATATATTGTGTATTCAAAAGATAAATAAATAAAAACACCTGTATACTCAAGTTCAGGAACACAACACTTGCCACGAAGAGAGGCGTTAAAAACAATTACGGAAAGCACTTCAACACGACTTTGTTCCTGACGGATGTTTCGAACTCTGAACTCTGCTGTTAACAGATAGTTAGGAAATGAACGTTGAATTCTCAACCCAGGTTTGGTCGGCCGTAAAAGGGCCTGTTTTAGAAAGGCTCAATGTGGGGACTTTGCACCAGACCAGGAAAAGGTTTCGGGGCTTTTCGTGGTATCGAACTCTTCCAACGACCAATCGAGTCCTTGGTGCTTTGGATTATTTATTGTTTTCGATCCATGGCCAACCTTGTTCGAGGAAAAAATTCACCTTCAAACTGTTTACGAGCTGAAAAACTTCTGGTGTTCAAACGGGCAAATGTCTGTTGCCAATTCGAATATTTAATATCATATTGGTGTACGAAATATATTTTTTCTTGATTCCGTTCATCGATTAATTAATGGCCAACACAAGATTATTTAAATTGTTTCCAGATCTGTTCTTTCCTCCGGACAATTTGGTTTAAAGTGCCTTTTAAAATAAAAATTTATCGGAGGTAATTTATACTGTAATATTACACTCTAAACATTATTAATATAATATAAAACAACAGCCAAGATTTTCTACAATAATTGAGACGTGTAATATTCCAAAGCTGGGATATATTGCAAAAATATTTTATATAAGTCTAAATTGATAAAAGGTTTTTCTTGTAGAGGGAAATACTTGATTTTAAATTTTGAACAAATCGATGAAACTTATTTATAGAAATATATACAGCATGGAACTAAATCCGTGTGTTGTCGGAATTGGTGTAAATGGACACATACGATTGGAAAATCAATGTTAAGTGTAAACATCTGTAAAAAATAAGCATTAGCTGTAGAATATAAAAAGAATATAAATAAAATATAAACAATAATAAAACACAATTTTTTAAAAAGACGCATTCAGTACTAAAAACGTAACATACTAAACAATGATAACTTAAATTTAAAAATAATAAATACACACTTAAAGAGTGTACAAATAAATACACAAAAAGATTATTTATTTTTATTTTTATAAAAATTTTATTTTTTACATTTTTTACGGTTCCTTGTTTCCGTTTCACATATTAAACAGCATGGCGCTCATTTCCAATTTAAGTATTCAACCCCACACTTCTCCACGACCAAAAGCCGGCAAACATTTTGCCTAAGAATACATAATATTTATTATTTATTTAGTTAGTAGATAGGAAGCGAAATTTTGCGTTTACTTTCATTAGTTTTCGTGGTTCGCTTGACCAATTAATGTTTTCACATTAATTGAGGTTTTTAGTTGAGAAAGGTCATTGTCACGAGCGGGATTCGAACCCACGATCTTCGGATATGAAGAGATATGAGATACGCCGCTGCTCTACCACTTGAACCATCGTCACTTCGATCCACTCGGACACTAAATTCCCACCTTTTGAAATTTGTGTTCGCTTTGGCGACATATTATGACCAAAGTTACGTTAATATGACCATTCTTTTTATTTTTAAAGGAAACTGTATCAAAAATATATTTAATAAATATACAAAATAGCATGCTTTTAAAGAAAAAGAGTTAGTTAAAAACTATCAATTGGTAAAGCCATTATAATCCTATTCGTGAAAATACATCGCATCTTCTAACGGCCGAAAAATAAACACGACCGACAGATCTGGTTTTGGACCTGTTGGGGAAAGGGCTAAATGTTTGTTAAAACTCGTTTCATCTATGAAAATAAACCTATTCTCGTAGATGATCACTTTTGAAAAAGAAATCGCTTTTGGAACTTTTACGAGCTCGGTTCCGTGAAAGAAAAGATTTTATGGCGTATATATTTCTTTTCAATTATTAGTTCTGCTGTCATTTTATTTTACCTGTATTCTTAAATATGCCAACTCATTAAAAAAGTTCGCAATCAAGACAGACGTCGTTCTTTCGTAAATACTTAAAAGGCCATCCCCTTGACGTTCAATAGTCCGTTACGGTTCTGAGGTACGGCCTATCAAAAGTTTGATTCAATAAAAAAAAAATTAAATTTTCTCCGGTAATCATTTGCATCACCTAACCCAATGCCAAATTATACAGTTTACTTAAAACCATCTCCAGATTTACTTTACATACGCACCTTAGTTACGTTCTTAAAACGTACAAAACATACACCTTTTTCTCAGATTCCAGGTTTTTAAAAATGAAAGCGCTGGAAATCATAGGCTCCAAGAGATCTGGTGGACATGATGGCTAAATCTATACCATAAGTTCTCCCTAACCACTTTAACCACCAAACGATAACCTTGATAAATGGCTAGACTTCTTTTTTAGCTTTGTGTCTAGCAATAAAAGACCAGTATAGAAAAACATGATTACGCCGTGCAGGTAGTAGTGAAAGATCAAAATTTTTTCTGTCTGTCCGAGTTGAGTTGGTGTTTAAAAATTCACAGTGAGGTTTTCCGGTTGAACTCTGTTCTTTCTTTTCTCTTTGCAATTCGCAATCAATTGAAACAGTTCTTCACTTCCTACCTGAGCGTTCGATTTTGGGAGATATTCATTTATTACACCTTGGGTTATTCACTTTCTCAAGGGCCCAAATCGTTGAGTTGTTCAGAATCCTGGGCTCTCTACAATGTTCTCTACGCTTTGAAGTATAGATTCCATTATTCCAGAATTTCAATTTTTAATTTCATATACACCTTTTCTTCGTTCAATAGGACCACAATATAAAATAACTAATGATCTGAAAGAAAAGATTCGTTACATTTTGTGTATTTATTTATAATTTTCTAAGTGTGTGTTTATTATTATTTAAATTAAAATATCGTTGATTTCTATGTTGGTTTCTTTAGTGCGTCTTTTTGAGTATGTAAATATTGGATTTTATTATCGTTTATTTTATTATTTAGCTATCGTGAAAAAGGAGAGGAAATTCAAAACGTGGGGTTGAGATGGGAAGTTAGTGTCCGAGTGGATCGAGGTCACGATAGCTCAAGTGGTAGAGCAGCGGCGTATCTAGCCGAAGATCGTGGGTCCGAATCCCGGTCATGACAGTGATTTTTTTTTATCTCAACCAAAAATCTTAATTAATTGAAAGATATTAATTGGTCAAGTGTACCACGAATACTAATGAATTTATTTATATTTTTTGTGTCCTACAGTTAACGCCTGTATATCTAGAATCTACATTTAATTTTGAATTTCTAAATATGTGTGACAATTTACACCGATCCGTCTGATTTAATTTCATGTTGTATATAGTTCTAAAAATATTGTTTGATTTGCGCAAAAATTTTAAAATCGAGTATTTCTGTTTATCTAATTAATGTTTCATAAGCCATACGAAAAATCTTTTATTAATCTAAACTTTTACATTGTTGCCATTTTTCTTAGTTGCATCTTAAAAGAAAAATATAAAATCAATAGCCGCAATCACGAAAGAATCAATAATTAACGGTTACTAAATACCCCACACATTCTTAACCTACATGACCTTTACCTTAAAATGTAAATAAACTTTTATTACAACAAAACATTCCTGAGGAATAGTGTCCATCTGTGCTTCTTGAATTCGACCATGTTGAAAATCCCCGCTTCGAAGAAAATGTAGTGCACCTTCTCGAAAGTTGGGTGGGTCCACTGTCGCCTTATTGGAAGAAGGAATCGATTATTTTCTAAAGATCCGGCCAGGCCGTCTCTCTCGTCATCTGTACCGCGCACTCACCTACCCTAATTCTAAGCCTATCCTAGACCTTATTAATTTGAGATCGGCACACCGCAAACTTTAGTTCAGGACGCATAACCAGTTAAATAATAAATACACATTTAGTTACGAACGTATTTTTTTATTATATTTATTTTCAAAATTGTTACAAATATCAGGTTAACTGGGTTAAAAAATAAAAGCATGGAATTTTATCAAGAGCAAGCATGAATACAAAGCTGTTCTGATAGAAGAACAGCTTGGAAAGGTTTTACGTAGCTAGAAGACAGCTAGTAATTTACACAATATCTATGAAAGATAATTTGACACTTTCATCTCAGATATACTTACAGAAATCGTCAGGTTTAAGAAAAATATTTTCTTTATCGTGGCAACGTTTCGCTCTTCATTGAGATCATCTTCAGGGTATGGGATTTACAAACATTGTTTTAATTTAACAAATAACAAGTAGGATGTGGAAGAAAGTGAAATTATACAATGCAAGAAATATTTTTTATATTTAATCAAAGTATTTCTACTCACTCAAAGTGTTTGTTTTCTGCGTAAGTGTGCCATTCTTGCGCTCGACTCTCAAGAATGGCACACTTACTCAGAAAACAAACACTGATTGAGTAGAAATACTTTAACCAGAATTTAAAAAAAAAAATTACTTTGCGTTCTATAAATTCACTTTTTTTACACATCTTATACGTGTTTGTTAAATTTAAACAATGTTTTTAAATCCCCGGCCCTGAAGATGATCTCAATAAAGATCGAAAATTTGCCCCGATAAAGAGAATGTTTTTCAGAAACCTACATCATACCACATCTCACGATTTCCGAATAACTATTATAAGGGACGTTTTCTTTGTTGAGAGGGAAAATAATAAATTTAGAAATCGCGCCGAAGACAATTTTTTGTACGCGAAAATCCAAAACATTGATCCAATTAACCACTATGTATCGTCTTCATCATTTGGAATGATTAAGACATGCAGAAAACACGCCTCATTAATAAGGTCAAACTGTTTAGAATGAAAACCGTGTTATACGTCTAAAACTAGGTCACACCTCGTGGGCGAAGAAAATAACACATTTGCAGACTGTCTGTTTTGATCATTTAAATTTGCAAAACCGTGCAAATGTCAAATTGTTCAAAAACGTCATGCGTTTCCCATGGTGCGGTTGTAATAAAAACATCAATACCGAAGATGTGTCCCGACTTTCACAATCATATAATAAAATATATTTGTATTATTGTTTATAAAATCAAAAAGTGCAGAAAATAAATTGTACATTAAAAACGCCACTTTGCTCAACGAGATTTCTGACCGATGGAACACGGCATCGATCGAAATGGAAATCGTTAACCATGGTAACTGCTTTATAAGCTATGGCGTTAATTAGGATTATGGAGTGCTCAGCAATGAAATACTCATTTTTGTGTTAATTCCCAGATTTACGGTGGTGCAATCGCATGTAATGTTTATTTTAAAACGCAGTGAGCATGAACGTCAACATTTTCAAAAGAGATTTCCATTAAACCTGACCTATTTTGAACGTTATATTAAGCTTACATTTTATCTACTTTCCCCTATATTTTTTAATGATATGTTTTTCCTCTTTGTGCTCTTTCCACTCTAAGTATCTTAATATCCTTCTATCTCCAACTCTCTTCCCATCAAATAGTCATTCACTATCTCTCAGAATGACACACTCAAGACTCTTCAATTCGCTCATTGTCTCCTTTTCTTTGTTTCGGTTTTTTCTGCTTATCCAATGCTCTCATTCCCTCTTTTCTTGTATACTTCTTCAAACCCTTTCGCTTGATTATTCTCAGTCATTCTCATTCTCACTCGCTCTCTCTTCAATCGTCTTATTCTCTCCTTTACTTTACATTTAATCTTTTCTTACTTATTAAACTCTTTCATTCCCTCTACATTTCTGCTAACCTTTTCGCTCTATTTTCCTTTGTTCTTCTCTCTCTCTCACCCTCTCACTCTCTCTCTCTCTCTATCTATCTATTTATCTGTCTTTATATCTCCCCCATCTATCTTCAATTCGCTCATTCTCTCCTTTTCTTCGCATTTCGTCTTTTTCTGCTTATTCTACTCTCCCTTCCCTCTTTTCCTCTATAATTCTTCAAACCCTTTCGCTGTAATTTCTCCGCCATTTTTTCTCTTTCTCTCTCTCACTCTCTCACTCACTCACTCACTCACTCTCTCTCTCACTCTCTCTCTCTCTCTCTCTCTCTCTCTCTCTTTCTCTCTCTCTCTCACCCTCTCTCTCATCTATCTACCTCTCTCTCTCCATCTATCGATCTATCTATCTATTTATCTGTCTTTATATCTAATTTAAAATCTTCTAGCATTATAAATTCATGTTTTTAATCTAAATTTTTTAGTACACTAAAAATTCGTTTTTGTAATTTAAATTTTTTTAGTATAGTATAAATTTATTTATGTAATTTAATATTCCCTTGCATTACTCAGATATCGTGAGATGCGGTCTGGTGTGATGACATCATAAAAACATTTTCTTTAACAAGATATGAGAGATAAAGAAAATGTTTTTCTGATACCTATATCACACCAGACCGCATCTCACGATATCTGAATAATTACGTATAAACTCATTTTTTGACTTTAAAATTTTCTAGCACTGTAAAAATTCATTTTTGTAATTTAATATTTTCTAGCATTGTATAAATTCACTTTGTAGTCTAAAACTTTTTAGGATTGTATAACCTCGTGTTTTTCGTCTAAAATTTTTATAACATTGTATTAATTTATATTTTTTCTTAATTCCTACATGTATTTTTCAAATTTAAACAATGTTTGCAAATCCCAGGCTCTGAAGATGATCTAAATAAAGATGGAAAAGTTGGCACGAAAAAAAAATTATCTGAAACCTGCATCACAACAGACCGCATCGCACGATCTACGAGTAATCATTGATTAAAATAATTAGTACGGTTAAATAAGTCTATTAAATACATATCTGGACTTATATTAATATTGTTTATCGTAGATAGGTAATTGTGCAGATAATGTAAACAAAATATCTGCTGATTTTTTAGTTTTGTTTAATACGACGTTAATAACGAGAAAATTTATTAATAGTTATGTACGGTAATTGTATCTTTTTTTGGTATAAATAATAAAAAACAAAAAAAAATGTATTCTGATTCTAAGTACTTTTCATGTACATTTTAATTTAAAATCTACTCTTTTTTTCCAGGACGTACTTAAATACTTCTCGTATTATAATATATTCTGTTTTAGCGAATCCTACATTTATATTTTAATAATTCATTTTACAACAGTTTTTGTTAAATATAAATTCAAGAATTTTTTCATTGGGGTTAATAAATAAAATTTGCCTTAAAAGAGTTGTGTCCGAGAGCCTCTCGCAATTTACATAATGGACCCTTCCAATTTGTTGTGAAGATAAACATATTCGCATTTTTGTATAGAAGAAACGTTTTCGGCTATAATTTGAACTCGTTTTGGGCCAATTTTTTTTTCCCGCCAACAGTGGGTAAATCAAGCGAAGGCAAACGGAGAGGCGCGATAAAGATAATAAATCTTATTCACAGGTCCTAAACACGGGCAATAAAATATATCCGTATCCCCGATAAGGCGATCGTTGGCGTGGTGGTTTCCATACCCGGCTAACCCGAGAGGCACTGGTGCATAAAATCCGTGTAAAATCCACCTGGATTGTCGAAACGGTTCGTTTTCTGTGAGAATCGGAATCGTGGCCGGGAAGATCTCAATCAGGACGATTCGTGAACAAAAGAGATATCATCAAGCGTTTAAAACAAATGACTAAATAACGGCTTAATGTGTGTTTAAATGCTAATTAATAGTAGCATGTTAATACAACATAATTATGAAAAAAAATTATACATATTTCGAGTAAATTTTTGTAACATTATTGATTGTATATTTCAGAAATTTAATTAACACAGTGAAACCTCTGATAATGAGCTTCTATAATTAAATAAAATATACGTTTACAGATGCATTTTGGGAAATTTTTCTATGTAACTAACTCTTAGGTACTCTAAATAAAGCACAAGGCCACTTTCCTGGTCGTCCTATAGTCAATCCTACTTAAGTCTCTAACGGTACACAAAACCACTGTGTAGAGTATACATTTTTTTTTAAATTTTAAGAATGGCCGATCTTTGAGTGTAAAGACGATCTACATTATTTTGCAATTATTGATTCATTGAATTTGAGTGTTCACCTGGATTTGTTAATTTTTTGTCATAGCTGTGACTTGGCACAGATTAACTCAAAAACAGAAAATTAGTAACAAAACGTTTGGAGACTTAATGTAAAAAGAAGCTAATAAATCAAGCATTGGCAAAACACAACGAGGGGAATTTAAGAAGATTGTGTAGTCTTGGAAAAGGCTCATCTGAAACGAACAGCATAAGCCATAAATTATTCAGATATCGTGAGATGCGGTCTGGTGTGATGTAGATTTCAGAAAAACGTTTTCTTTATCATGCCAACGTCTTTTATTGAGAGATGATCTCAACACGACGCTCAGGAATGGCACAAGTACACAGATGACAAACACTTTGAGTGAGTAGAAATACTTTGATTGAATATGAAATATATTTTGCATTGTACAAAATTCTCTTGTCCTCATAACTAAATATATTTGATAAAGGTAAACAATGTTTGTGAATTCCCGGCCCTGAAGATGATCTCAATAAAAGATCGAAACGTTGGCACGATAAAGAAAATGTTTTTTCTGCAAACCTACATATCATCAGATCGCATCTCACGATATCTGAATAATTTATGGTTTATGTTGTTCGTTTTAGACGAGCGATTTCAAAGACTTCACAATCTTCTATATCACGCCAGACCACATCTCACGATATCTGAATAATTATCGATTAACAGTCACTAATATCTACACCATAAATATACATACACAGATATGGGATGTATCAGTTATAAGACGATGAAGATCTCTCTCATTCAACAAAACAAGAGAATAAAAATGGTGAGGCTGTCTTTTACCGTGAAGTCGTGGAATTTTTTTAATGTATAACATCCGTTTTTAGATGCTTACCAATCAATCATCTTGTAAATTATTTGCATCAAGTACTCAATTGAAATTATGCGCTTTTTTCTGCAAAAATCTTCCGACGAGGGTGTTTATGACGTATGAAATGGATTAAGTATCAACCAATAAAGTTATGAAAGGCAATATCGAGGCAACGCTTTTTAAAACTTATACTGTATTAATTCTAACAAAACATTACTGAAAAAAAAACATTGATGAGTTTTGAGTGATTTTATTTTGGAGACAGCAGTCCTTCCATTGTTTTGAAAAAGAATGAGACATTTGCGAATGAACAACGCGGCATCCTGGTGGTGTAATTTCTGATACAAAACGTCTCGCCAGTTTCCACAAGGATGTAATAATTCTCTTCATTGACTAAACAGTCTTGCACAACGTCCTTTTTTTAGTGAACACTTGTTTTCGGTACTAAAAGCAAACAATGGCCAGCTTAGAATTAAAATAGAGAATCTTTTCACTATGGTTTCGCATAAGGAAGAACGATGAGATTTGAATCATTTTTCGGTTGATACGGAATTTATCACGTTTTGTTTAATTATCCCCAAACAAATTACTTGAAACGTGAATATTTCGTCTGCTGCCGTTTCTCTAATAATTTGCCTTGGGATGGGCGGGACCAACGTTCGAAAACGACCCGCTCTGGCCAGTCAGCTAGGACTCCAGAGACAGACCAGGATGACTGGTAAAGACGAAATTACAGTTTTGCCTATTGAAAAAACATGTTTGGAAATGAAATCTTAAAAGCCAACTTTTCCTACCGTCTCCCTATCCATTTCCCTTGGATTGTTCTGCATAATATTGTTCAAGTCGTCTTTATACAAATTTGGTTTTTGACACCTACTTTATTTGACCGTAAATAGGTATCCCAAATTGAATTGAAATTTTGTTAAACTGAAACTAATGGTTCGTTTATGTTTTACATCCTACTTTTTACTGGTTCATACTAATGCACTGATCATGCCGAGAGACCGAGTTTCATGCAATAGAATATTACATATTTCACAAGTTCTTGAAATGGTTCTTTAATAAAATTAGGGTATGGTGATTAGAGACCGTTAGTCCATGATTATTCGGAAATCGTGAGATGCGATCTGGTGACGTAAGTATCAAAAAAACCTTTTCTCTATCGTTCCACGTTTCGATCTTTATTGAGATCATCTTCAGAGCCTGGGATTTACTTACATTGTTTACGTTTAGCACATACATGTAGGATATGGGAAAAAGTGGATTTATACAATGCAAAAAAATTTGTATGTTCAATCAAAGTATTTAAAGAATTTTTTACTCACTCAAAGTGTTTGTTTTCTGCATAATTGTGCCATTCTTGTGTACGCAGAAAACAAAACGAACACTTTGGGTGGAAATACTTTGATTGACTATAAAAGAAAATTTTTTCGTTGCATAAATTAACTTTTTACACATCCTACATGTATTTGATAAACTTTAAAGGATGTTTGTAAATCCCAGGCCCAAAAGATGATCTCAATAAAGATCCAAACGTTGGCACGATAAAGAAAATGTTCTTCTGAAACTTACTTCACACCAGACCCCATCTCATGATTTCCGAATAATCATTAAATCTAACAATAATATATTACATTACATTAAAATAGCTGCACAAAAAATATTTTCGGATAAAAAAATTAAATACTGATGACAAAATATAAACATTGCATCGTAAACAGACAGAATGAAAATGATGCGCCGAAGCACCCAGCTAGAATATAAAAAATAACGTAGTGATTAAATTTCAAGCTTGTCACTTGACAAAACGATGGAATGTCACAACAATCGAATACTTAAAGTGTGAAATGACTGTTTTGTAGAAGCCCTTTGTTGCTTGGCTGCGCTTATCACTTTGGATCTAATAGCATTAGTTACAGCGTTTCTGTTAGAAATCACTAGAATGAAAATTTCATTTATTTACTTATTTGAAAAAATTTCAATTCAATATTATGTAATTTATTGATGAAAATTATTGAAATTTACCCTTGATATGCCTAATTTGAAAAATCTCTGCCGTGCATAGCCTTTATTTTATAATAATATTTTAGAAACATTTTTTGAACGGATCTCGACAATAAAAAAGTTATTTTTTGTGAAATTTATTTTTTAATTTTTTGAAATTTGAATGAACCTAGTCATTTAAAGTAGTAAAATATTCGATTAGTATATTACCTCGGATTTTTGAAGATTGAGTAATATTATTGGATACAACACTTATTTATAACACTATACACTAGCCGCGATGGAACATTATTTTATCAATGCTCGGTAATATTACAAAAAATTCATTTGTGAAAATTAAAATTTATCTCAAATGATTATTCGGAAATCGTGAGAAGCGGTCTGGTGTGATGTAAGGATCAGAAAAGCATTTTCTTTATCGTGCCAACGTTTCGATCTTTTATTGAGATCATCGTCAAAGCTTGGAATTTACAAACATTGTCGTGTTGAGTCGTGCTGGGAGTACGATTGAGGTATTGCTGTTTTATTTTATACACGTTTTTACGTTATATACGTCCAATATTTTTTTGCCCTGTATAAATTCTTTATTTTCCACATCCTACATGTATTAAACAACGTTTGTAAAACCCAGGCCCTGAAGATGATCTCAATAAAGATCGAAACGTTTGTACGATAAAGAAAATGTTTTTCTGAAACCTACGTCACACCAGGCTGCATCTCACGATTTCCGAATAATCATCGACCTACGGTCAATAATTACCACACATTTACCTTAGATTTGCTTAAATTATAAAAGCCCGAAAAATAAAAATTATAAAATTCGGGCAAGGTCTTTATTTATTTGGGACATTTCGATTAATTTATTAGCCTCGTTTTTGTCATTGTTTTATGTTTAGCGATAATATTCAGATTGACCCTAGGTAAACCAAATTTGAAACAACCTATGGCCATGGGCACAATAAAGAAAATGTTTTTCTCAAAACCTATGACACACCAGACCGCATCTCACGATTTCCGAATAATCATTTTTTTTTATTCCCTTGGAATTAGGATGGAATGAAATTTTATTGATTTTATATTGTAGGTTATGTTATAAAATGGCTCTTTTGAAAACGTATTTGTTATGACATAAAATTTTTCTTGAATTTTTTCTATTGGTTGTTAGTTTATTTTTTAAAATTTGAAGATTGCGTTTATTTCGAAATCAAGAAACTAAGAAAACTTTTTCGTTCCATTTTTTCAATTGGTTGTTAGTTTATTTTTTAAAATTTGAGGATTGCGTTTATTTCGAAATCAAGAAACTAAGAAAACTTTTTCGTTCCATTTTTTGCATTTTGCTAAGTTTGATGATTTATTAAGACAATAAATACTCGCTAATAGTGCATAGATATTTTGATTTTTTTTTCTAATCCTCGCTTTAAATCACATCGAAATATGATTGGAATGAAATGAATTCGTGCAAAAGCCATAATTACGCAATGCCACGATCTTTTCAAAATCGTTCAACTAAAAATCTAGAAAATTTATGCTGCCTAGTTTAACACATCCTTAATTTATTTAACTGCACGCAACGCCTTAAAAAGACTCTTCATCTCATCACAGGCTTTGTTTACTTTTCTAAATGCAACCACAGTTAGAAATACAAGTTTGATGCTTTCCCACAATTGGATGTTCATAACAGTGTCAATATAACACTCAGAATGAAATATCAAACTAGGTCTAATGATTTATTTAAAAAATTTAATTGTCAATAAACAACAGATCAGTTCTAAAAAAAGCTATTTGATATGTCTGATATATTTTTTTCATTTCTGTTTGTTTTTGGATTGAATCTTGAAATGTTCATCAAATTACTCTGTATTAATCTTCCACAACACTTTGCAATATTCTGTTAATTATCATTGATTTTAAATGCGTTATTACAGAAAATAACAAACTGTGTTTATTCACAGGTGTGCTTGCAACTTATTAGCTCCCATGTCACTTGCCAACTCGACAAAATTAACGAGAATGTTGATTTAGTGTTATCCGCTTTGTATTATCAAAGGATATCAATTATTAAAGTATTACGTTTATTGATGGCTGAAATAGTACGCAGTATATCTTGTCAAAGAATTAATTGTTTTAAAGCAGGACCCATGGCTGACTGGGCAATTACTGTCAACACACATTTGGTAAATCATAAAATGTCAATGTTTTAATAAACATATACTGATTTTTCCCCGCGAAATCTCAGCTAGGTGTACCACGCGTGCGGCATCTGGTTACGGTGCAAAATTTTAAGACGATAGTATATCAACTCACAGTTCACATTATCGACGATTTGGACGAAAAGTAGAATCAATGGCGAAATGAACAGCATGACTGCACGAGTTTCATATCAACACGAGCTGACCTTCGAAGCCGGGTCGGATCATCTCAGCATCCACACGAGTGTTTCTTCCGAGAACGGTAACACGTGAGAACTGAGGAGTTAGGAGCGACAGCGGGCCCACGGCCCAGCAGTAGTGGGGCATCCAAGGAGAGGTGGCCCCTTTAAGCATACGCCTGTTTTATGCTTCTATTATTAAATCAACCGCTTCCCCTGCCAACAATGCGATGACCAGCTGTAAAGAATCGTCACGTGCTGATTACTACTCGAAACTATTTCAAAACAATGATTTATTGGGTATCATACTTTCTCATTTTTTAAACAATATATAACTGTCGATGGACAGATAAAAGAAGACACGTAAAAATAGCACAATTACACGGAAAACAACCACTTTGAGCCCTGAAGATGATCTCAATAAAGATCGAAACGTTGGAACGATAAATGTTTTTCTGAAACCTATATCACACCATACCGCATCTCACGATATCTGAATAATCTGTTACAAACAGTATTAGCCATGTCATTGTTTAAACTGCACAGTTAAAGCAAAAAAAAGAAACATAAACGTTTCGCCTTTTCCGAATATTTGGTCTGCCTACCATCACTGTTTTAGTTTCTCAGACGTGACCTCGCAGTCTTCAGTTTTGTGTTTATTAGGGAATTTGTTTTTGTCACCCTTCTAAAAATTTGTGAAATGAGTAAAACCAAGAAAGAAGAAAGAGTAAACAGCACAGTTTACAGTTCAAATTTATGTTTAGATAGATAATAAATATGCCATAAAGATTACTTAAACAAATTGAATATAGCTTAATAAAAAAGCTCTGTCTCTTACTTATTATTTTTCCATAATATTCTCTGTCTTCCCCTCCCACCCTTTTCTTCCTCTTCTTCTTTCTTGTCACTAGCTTTTTAAGTTTAATGCATTTTTCTAAGCGAAAAAAAATTGATTAGAATGATTATTCAGAAATCGTGAGATGCGGTCTGGGGTGATGTGGATTTCAGAAAAATATTTTCTTTATCGTGCCAACGTTTCGATCTTTATTGACATCATCTTCACCCACCCTCAACACCGCACGCAAGAATGGCATACTTACGCAGAAAACAAACACTTTGAGCCCTGAAGACGATCTCAATAAACATCGAAACGTTGGCACGATAAAGAAAATGTTTTTCTGGAACCTACATCACACCAGACCGCATCTCACGATTTCCGAACAATCATTGACTAACTGTGACTAATCACGACAAATTTGATTAGGATATCGTTTTATTTGAATGATTTTTTACAAAATTACATTATCAAAAATATCATTTTTTCTATGTTTTATTTTACATTTTACTTTATTTACTTTAGATTTGTAACGTATGAAATTGTATTTCAGTTCATTATAGTATATTAATTATATGCTTATTGGAAAGTATGCAACCCTTGCTATAGCAATTTCATTCGATCTTTCATACTTTCATATTTATACTCTCTTCCTTCCTAAGTTTCTATTTTTAATACTAAATTAAAATGTTTTTTCTGCCTCCCCTGCATTGTGACAAGCTGACAGATATCTTTAATAAGAGAACCAAATAGAAATTTTGAAAGATACACTTTTTATTTAACTCCCTCCACTTTCACATCTTTTTTGCCTCTTCCACTTTCGTGCAGTCGTATTTAATACTCTCTTCCTCCCCCGCGCTTACGTTGCCTATTTTTTTCCAAAAAATATTTTTATACATATAACAATTAAATCGATATTATGGCTCAAGGCGTTGTGACAAACCGTCAGCTATTTTTAATAAAGGACTCAAATAAAAATTAGAAAACATAAAAATTACTATAGATCTATCGCACTTCTTCTCTCTCTCTCTCTCTCTCTCTCTCTCTCTCTCTCTCTCTCTCTCGCTTTCTCTCTCTATATATACATATATTCTATATATGTATAAATCTATCTTTCTTGCTATTCCTCACCCAATTTGTTTCTTCCTTTTTAATATATCATCTTACTTTACTTTTCTTACCGTAAAAGAAAATAACAATAGTTTTTATTTTATTCTGTATAAAATGAAAATTTTTCTACATATTTTTTATAATACTCCATGTAATTAATAAGTGTGAGGTGTTTAGTGACCTTTAGTCGATGATTATTCAGAAATCGTGAGTTTCTGTCTGGTGTGATATAGATTTCAGAAAAACGTTTTCTTTATCATGCCAACGTTTCGATCTTTATTGAGATCATCTTCAGGACCTGGGATTTTTTAAACATTGTTTAAATTTAACAAAAACATGGAAAATGTGGAAAAAAGTTTGCTTTTACAATGAAATTTATTAAATATTCTATCAAAGTATTTCAACTCTCTCAAAGTGTTTGTTTTCTGCTTAATTGTGCCATTCTTGCGTGTCGTGTTGACAGTGCCAGTGGAATATTGGATTTTTTATGTTTTTATTCGTTGAATTTTAATAAAGCAATATCTCACTTGAACTCTAGATACGACACATAGTTACAATTACGCAGAAAACAAATATTGATTGACTAGAAATACTTTGATGGAATATCAATATTTTTCTTTGTATAAATTCACTTTTTTCCACATTCTGCACGTTTTTGTTACATTTAAAGAATGTTTGTAAATCCCAGGCCCTGAAGATGATCCCAATAAAAGATCGAAACGTTGGGAAGATAAAGAAAATGTTTTTCTGATACCTACATCACACCACACCGCATCTCACGATTTCTGAATAATCATTCTAATCAATTTTTTCGCTTAGGAAAATGCATTAAATTTAAAAAGCTAGTCACAAGAAATAGAAGAGAAAATATTTTTTTGAAACCTACATCTCACGATTTTTGAGTAATCATACATATCTACATTAAAACGTTATACTACCACGATATATGGTGTGATATTGTCTGATATCGTGGGATGCGGTCTGGTCTGATGTAGGTTTCAGAAAAACATTCTCTTTATAGTGCCAACGTAGGGCTCGAAGTGTTTGCCTTCAGTGTAATTGTGCCATTCTTGCGTGTCGGGTTGAGACACTTTGAGCCCTGAAGACGATCTCAATAAAAGATCGAAACGTTGGCACTGTGAAGAGAAAGTTTTTCTAAAACCTACATCAGACCAGATCGCATCTCACGATATCTCAATAATTATCGATTAACGGTCACTAATCTCTACACATTGTCTGACATTTTTTTATAAGGGGTTTAAATTTTAAAAACACTTGAAAATTGTTAAGGTACTTTTTTTGTAAGACGAAGCAATTAATTATTTTACTGGTGTAAATTTTCAAATGGCCTCTCTAAACATACGTTCATTTATTTCGTCGACAATTCCAAGCAAAAATCAGGCTATTTTTAAAAATATATATGTATTGGAATGATTGTGACATGATTTAAATAATAATAATAGAAATAAATATTCGATTTTCTAAACGGTTAGATAAACGTACATTGAACACCGCCAAAAAGTTCCCAACATTCATTTTTCTCCACGACCTCGCAAAAAAAGTTCAGCCACGTTTCTTTCTATTCCATCATGACCTTATAGTCAATTAACTAACTTCATCCTCACTTTAGGCCGACGCACCGTTTAAGACCCTATAAAATTTCGATTAAAATGCAAAATATAACTTTATAATGTTATTCTATGGTCATAAATTAGATACCAACAACAGTAAAAATTTAGCAGATTACCTTGAAAACGAAATTGAGAAAATCTTACATTTTCAAATATGTTTGATTACCATATTATCGTAATCATGAAGCTCATATATTTTTATGTAATATATTTTTGAGTATATATTTTCTATACAAAAATTAAAAATGTTTTTCCTTGCATAAATCTTCTAAATGGTGTCGAGAGCCGTCAGCATCATGCGCATTTATGTTTTATGTCGATAAACATAATAACTAACTAACGATAAAATCACATTGAAAAACAATCACATTTCTGTTCATAATTGGTGCCTTATGAATTATCTTACTTTTAATATCTATAAATGTAGCCACATTTCTGTTTCTAGAACTACCAAGATTAATTTTTTAAGGCTTATCTATTTCATAATTTTTAGCACTCAAAATGCAGTGCACTACCGTTTAACGACGATCTGCTTTAAAACATTGAAAACAAATACTTTCCAAAAGGACAGTTCCTACTCACAGTAAGTACTACAGTAAAGAGTTTGATTATGATACGCGATCAAAAATTAAAAAAAAAAATTACTGTGAATAGGAACTATTCTTTTGGAGAGATTGAACACCACACTCACCCCATCATTTGTCATTTCTATCGAAAACAAATTTTTAATTCGTCATAGGCAATGTTGTCTGGAATGATGTCAGTATATAACGAAGAAGTGGTTGTCTAGCAACACATGCACACCTTTTTTTTTTTTTGAGGAGACCATTCTTCGATTTGAAAAGACGCCCTGGAGGGCAAATTTGGACACTCTCCAACAATGCTAGTCCGGCGGTTCTTATGGAATTGACCCGACTCGGGAACCTTCTGTTTTTTCTTCCCATGATCATGGCTCAAACGTTAATGCCATCACAAAACTGCCCTGGGAGAAAGAATGCAAGATGAGCGTGAAAGAAAGAACAATAGAGGGAAAGATACATAGAGAGAGTGAGTGAAAAATATTGAAAGAGAAAAGATATGTGGAAAGAGAAATGCAGGGTAAGAGAGTGCGAATAGATAGATAGATAGCTAGCTAGATAGATAGATAGATAGATAGATAGATAGATAGATAGATATAGAGAGAGAGGGAGGGAGGGAGAGTGATTGAAATAAAAAAGAAAAAGAGAAACTTAAAAAGGGGTGGTAAGAGAAAAGTGAGAGAGTTACAGAGAGACAGACAGAGAGTCATGAGTAAGGAGAAAAAAAAGAGAAATAATAAGATAGAGTGAATGAGAAGGAGAACGAACGAAACAGCTAGACATTAATAAAAGATGAACGAACTGAAAAATGATGAGATATTTTAATCTAATAAAAATGTTTTGTATTGTGTATCCACGTTTTACCTATCCTAAAGTGTTTTGAAAATAACTCCGCTTTTGGGAAAATTCTTCAGAACACCGAGGATGACGGGAAGCCGAAATTCGGAAATCATACCATCGAGGATATCAAGCGAAACTGGATGGTAACTACTTAATCAGTGGCCAATGTCATTTGTCGCAGAGAATCAAATAGGTTACACGACAACCGAAAAAGGGCAAAAAGGAGGGAAAATTCAAAAGGTGAGGGTTAGGATGGGAAGTTAGTGTCCTGCGAGTGGGCTGAGGTCACGACGGCTCACGTGGTAGAGCAGCGGCGTATCTAGCCGAAGATCGTAGGTTCGAATCCTGCTCTTAACACTGACTTTTTTATCTTAACTAAAATTTTTAATTAATTGAATGATATTGATTGGTAAGCGGACAACGAAAACTATTAAAATAAATTATTCTAAGAGAAAAGGCAGTAAATAGATATTAATTGAAATCGCTAACAAGTAAATATTTCTTTTTTTAATTTTGGAATGTTATTCATTTTTTAAATAATTATAATGATGTTGAGTGTTCACTCTTTACTTTCTGTGAATGTCCATAACTGGCTGAGACTGATGAAAATCGCACCGGGGAGTCTTGAAACTTTTTTAATGTATCTTAGATCACACGATGAATAATGGATCCTGGGAAGATATTCGAAGCTCAAAAAGTTATAATAAAGTCGGCTTTGCCCCTACCCGAACGAGAAGGAGGCACCGAAGTAGAATTTTTGGCTGTTTTAATAATTCCTAAATAAACATAACGAGGGCCTCCGAGTTGTTTCTATTTACATGATAATATCTGGCGACAAGAAGGCCGGAATTTCTTTTCACAAGTCACTTAAACGAACTGGGCCTCATTGTTGGAGCATTAGCGGGCTACCGGATCCGGGAAAGCTTACAAGGCAGCAACAATAGCTTCCATAACTATCCAATGTAGGATCGACGTGTACCTTCACCTTTTCGGCTTTTTTCAACGAAATTTCTGCGAACATCAATACACCAAATATTTCATTATTAATCGAACTGAATACAGCGTTAGTATAAATACGGGAACGATATATGACTAACCAATTTTCTACAATAGTTCGGCGCTTTTATACACAGATATGTCATAATTTATGCGTACCATTGTTTCGCGGAAACAAACAAAATATTTTCTGTCTGAATGTACAATTCAAACTCAACTGTAATGAAAACTGGGATTGAATGCATATCCAACAGCTGGGACTGGAAAATTAAATCGATATCAGCATAAGTACGTTGTTTTGCTTATCTCCAATTTCGAGTCCAAATTACTTACATTCATTTACTTAACAAAGGACCATTTTCAATTTTTAAAACATTATTAACGGTTTGAACACTTTCAATATAAAGTATTCGGCCAAATTATATTCAAGATCTACCTCTTGGATTTGACGGCTGAAAAACAACTATATAAATTGTAATATCTTCGAAAATGTTGCTTGTAATATAAAATAGCAATGTGAGATTTTCTCTCAAGTGGTAGAATAGCAGCGTATAAAGCCGAAGGTTGTGTGTTCGAATCCCGCTCGTGACACTGACTTTTTTTATCTCAATAAAAACCTCAATTAATTGAATTAATTTTTAAATTCGAAAGTTAGATTCAGTCAAATAAAACTAATCAATGTGTTTGTTTTCTGTGTAATTGTGCCATTCTTGCGTGTCGTTTTGAGAGTGCCAGTGAATTTAATGAGTTAAAATGAAATACTGAAGCTCTCTGTGGCAATTTCATTTGTCAGCGAGACTCAAATAGATTGCGCGACATTTGAGAATTCAAAGGTGGGGTTGCGATGGGAAGTTAGTGTCCGAGTGAATCGAGGTCACGATAGCTCAAGAGGTAGAGCAGCGGCGTATCTGGACGAAGGCTGTGGGTTCGAATCCAACTCGTGCCATTGACTTTTTTATCTCAACTATGATTGATTTTTAAATCCGAAGGTTAGGTTTAGTTAAATAAATGTGAAGGATGATTTAACGACATTCAGTTAAGCACTAAGTCCATTGGGTGTCGCTCAAGGGGTCAAACCAATACAATCAGGAATTCACAATACATTTTTCACAATCAATTATAAAATCCATTGGCTCTCCCCGGGATTCGAACCCAAAACAGTAATCGTGGCAAATACTAGTCGGACGCCAGAAACACTCAGCCACTGACATTTTTGTCCACATCAATACCTCCCATAAATATTAATTAACTTACAAATGTTAATTGGTCAATCGGACCACGAACTGTAATGGCGTCTTACCAAGCCCTAGTCCAAATTATAATTATAACTGGTAATTATTATTTTTTTTTTTTTGGAACCGGAAAAGTGAATTTTAGTCGTTTCAGTTCATTTTTGTCTTTTGTCCGTTTTTAAAGATCAAACGTTAAAGATACTTAAACCCAAATTTTCGTAAACGACCGAATCAAACAAAAAACTATAATGTGTAGCTTTTCTTTCGAGGCCCGAAGGGTTAGGTATCTTTATTTTCGTTGTTTCCTTTGATTTCTTCTACCAATCTCAGTTGTCATTCCTGTCACTTTGGAATTTACGTCACCAACACGCACAAACTGGCAGAGCAAAATTATCGAAAACGACCGAATTACAATTTGAATTTCGCTTGGAATCAGAGGCGATATGAGCATCTATTTTCATTTACTACTTTTTTTTTATTCGGGACTAGCATTTTCTAAAAATTAAACATACCAGATCAGCAGACCAAACCAAAATTATAATCCTGAAGGTGTGGTCTCATGGGTGATCAATTAACGATTTCGTTAAATTTGATAGGACTATCTTTATTCTATCTTTATTGTTTCGATCCGTTAAGTATCAGTTTTTGAAAAATTCTAAATAAAACTCAAAGGACACTAAAAGGAAACTAAAATTGTAATTGTGATATTTTTTCTTAGAGTCCGCTGTGTAATGACCTCGTGTTTTAGCCTTTTCCGTTAACTTTTATTTGAATATACATGTCGTTCTCGTTCATAAAATTATCGAATTTCCACCTCAAAACATCATGGCTAAATAAATAATAATTATCGGAAACGGTCAAAAAATTGTAATCGTGAGATATTTTCTTATATCTCTCTAGATATTTTCGCCTTTTTTGATCAGGTATAAACATATGCTATCGGAGAGGACCAAATCATATTTATATCAACGAGACTTTTCTCATAGAATCTACGGTGGTGCAAACCACTAGCGTTTATTCTATGTAATTTAATAAATAAAACTCAATCGTTTTAGCACTTTACAAAAAGGATGCGAACACGGGAACTTTACCTTACAGTGATGAAGTACCATGTCCACGCATTAATCGTTGACACTACCGACGCTCACATTGACAAATCACCTTCATTCCATTTCCATCTAATCATAACTTAAGGAAGTTGTAAAGATTTATGTTAAGAATGTTTCGTGTCTCTATGTTTTTAATAGGTAATTCGGAAATCATGAGATGCGGTCTGGTATGACGTAGGTTTCGGAAAAATATTATCTTTGTAGTGCCAAGGTTTCGATCTTTATTGAGATCATCTTCAGAGCCTGCGATTTACAAACATTGTTTAAATTTGAAAAATACATGTAGGAGTTGAAAAAAAATTAATACGATGTTAGAAAACTTTAGAATAAAAACATGAGGTTATACAATTTTAAAAAATTTCAGACTACTATACTAAAATTTTAAATTACCAAAATAAATTTTACTATGCTAAAATATTTAAATTACAAAAATGAAATTTTAGAGTGCTAGAAAATCTTAGATTAAAAACATAAATTTATACATCGCTAGAAAATTTTAAATTACAAAAATAAATTTATACAATGCAAGAATATTTTAGATTAAAACACTGAGTTTATACAATAGTAAAAAATTTTAGATTACAAAAATGGATTCATACAGTGCTAGAAAATTTTAAATTTAAAAAATAAATTTGTACAATGATAGTAAATTTCAGATTACAAAAATGAATGCATACAATGCTAATAAATTTTAGATAAAAATGAGTTTATACAATGCTATAAAATTTCAGATTATACAAATAAATGATATAAAATTTTAGACTGCAAAAATAAATTTATACAGTGCAAGAAAATTTTAAATTACAAAAGTGAGTTTATACAATGCTAGCAAATTTTAGATGACAGAAATCATTTTACACAATGCAAGAAAATTTTAAATTACAAAAGTGAGTTTATACAATGCTAGCAAATTTTAGATGACAGAAATCAGTTTACACAATGCAAGAAAATTTTAAATTACAAAAATAAATTTATACAATGCAAGAAAATTTTAGATTAAAACAGTGAGTTTATACAATAGTAAAAAAATTTAGATTACAAAAATGAATTCATACATTGCTAGAAAATTTTAAATTTAAAAAATAAATTTATACAATGATAGTAAATTTCAGATTACAAAAATGAATGTATACAATGCTAATAAATTTTATATAAAAATGAGTTTATACAATGCTATAAAATTTCAGATTATACAAATAAATGATATAAAATTTTAGACTGCAAAAATAAATTCATCCAGTGCTAGAAAATTTTAAATTTAAAAAACAAATGTATACAGTGATATTATATTTCAGATTACAAAACTGACTTTAAACAATTCTATTAAATTTTTGATTACAAAAATGAATGTATACAATGCTGGAATGTTTTAGATTACAAAATGAATTTATACAGTGCTAGAAAATTTTAAATTTAAAAAAATTTATACAATGCTAGTAAATTGCTAAAAAATTGAAAAATATTGACTTTATCGTGCCAAAGTTTCGATCTTTAATGAGATCATCTTCAGGCCCTGGGATTTACAAACAACGTGTAAATCTAACCCAATAGGATGTGGGAAAAATTGAATTTATACAATGCAAAAAACTATTTGCAACAATGCAATCAAAGTATTTCTACTCACTCAAAGTGTTTGTTTTCGGCGTAATTGCGCCATTCTTGCGTTTTCTCAACGGTCACTAATCACCACATGTTTTTATTAAGCGTAATACGTTCATTAATTTTTTTAATGAACCCCAAACCAAACAACTAGTATAAGTACGTTACGCTTTTGATATTCCTATTTTTAGTTAAAAGGATCTTACAAGAAAAAAGAACAGTGTCGAAAAAATAATTTATTCGAGATAAATTGCACTAAGTGCTGTGGTTTATGGGACACCTCAATGACATCACGTTCTTGTTAGCTTTTCATCTTTATTATTTTTTCAGTCATCCCAGTCGCAAATTTCAGTATATCCCATCTCCTTAACTCTTCGAAAAGGGATTTACACCCCTGTACGCCGTAAATATAAAATTATATCTATATACATATATTTACACGGGCGGCGATATCATCTTAAAAGGCAGTTTCCCATGAATTCCTGACGAGTTAATCAACCGCAGTGATGCCTTCCTGACTGAGACATCAATCTTTGTTCACAACCGAACTTATAACCTCTATACATGCATATTCCATTACGTAGCAATCGCCCTATATCTTCCTCGCTATAATTACAGGGCACTGTTTTCCGATATTTGAATTGAGACGTGGCCCAACTGGACAGATGGTCCTGTAATAGTTCATTTCGAGCCTAGAAGACAGGATATTAAGATAAAATAAACACGCGTTGTTTACTTATTCTTCTGCTCTTTTTTATTGTTGCATATATTATGATTGTTGTCCTGGTTTATCGAACTTTTATTTTCCTTGACTTAGATTCTTCGACACACGTGCTTTTTTTTTGCTTAGTGGCTTTAATTTTAATTACGCTGTTGATCTATAAAATCCCTAACCATCCCGAAATTTTGTTGATTAACAGCCACTGGGCACGTGTGACGAACAAGAATCACCTAAGAGTGCGTCATAATGTAAGCGTTGATGTACCAAATGTACGTGGAAGATAGCAAACAGCATTTATCAAAGAATAACAAGAAACAAAAACGATGTGTCATAAAATGACAAAAATATTGACTGATGATAACGACTTTCCACATACAACTGGAATCCTCTGCGAGAAATAGTGACGGGGTAGGTTCGATTACACAAGATTAGGTTTTGCCTAAACTACGGATAGATACGGTTGAGTGTACGGGACGTTTTTTATTACATGTCCGTGATTCATTTTTTTTTTTATATTATTATTATTTTTTTTTTGTATCGAGGAGAAATATGTAAGGGTGATGGGTGAATTTATGAAGCCCCAAAGTATTTCTCAACTTAACGCAATTTTCTTTTAAAGCTACTCTCTCTCTCTCTCTCTCTCTCTCTCTCTCTCTCTCTCTCTCTCTCTCTCTCTCTCTCATGCGTGCACAAGCACTCACACTTTATCGACGCAAAGAAAAGAAAATCAATTTCCGTCGTAGAAATATATTGTATTTGGATAATATATAATAACATTAATTAATCTTTAAGCAAGGTATTGGTCGAAATAAAAAATCGGTGCCACGACCTTCGGCTAGATCGGCTCTGCTCTACCACTTGAGCTATCGTGACTTCGGTCCACTCGGAGACTAACTTCCCATCACAACCCCACCTTTTGAATTTTCCATACTTTTTGCCATTTTTCAAATGTTGTGTTTATCTATTTGATTCTCGGTGACTAATGAAATGTCCACGGAGAGGGTTAGTGGAGTACACTCATTTTGCTTATTAAGCACATTAGGTTCCGTGGTCCAATTGATCGAACAAATTCCTTCAATTAATTAATCTTTAAATAAGGTATTGGTTGAGATAAAAAGTCACGATAGCTCAAGTGATAAGGCAGCGGCGTATTAAACCGAAGATCGTTCGAATCCCTCTCATGACACCGGTTTTATATCTCAAGCTTATTAAAAATGAATTAATTGAAAAGAATTTATTTGTTCGATCGGACCAGGAAACCTAATGGAATTATTAATATTTTACAAGGGTAAACAATATAATTATCTATCTTCAATATTGACTGTGTTGAATCCGTGGCTGATCATGTTTGTTACCCCTGTAAATTATGGTATATAATATTCAAGTCTTGATGAGGGGGATTTATTTCTTAAAAATCGACAAAGGAAATTATCGTAATTTTCAATTTAAAATTGACAGCTGCAATTGTTTAATTTTTACATGACTTTTTAAGAAAATTAATTGAGGAGATCTTTGGACCATCCACTCAACGTTATTGGAACTCAGCTTGAATCGTTTCATTTCATTAGAAATTTTACGATGAAAATTTTCCCAAATATTTTAGAAAAATTAAAATATACATAGTCAAAAGACAAATCTGAAAACGAAAAAGGAAAGCTCAGATAACGCCACAATTTTTCTGATCTGACTTTGTCGAAAATATTTGGTGATTTGTGACCGTTGTCGAAAATATTCGGAAATCGTCAGACGCGGTCTGGTGTAATGTAGGTTTCAGAAAAACATTTTCTTTATAGGGACAACGTTTCGATCTTTATTGAGATCATCTTCAGGGCCTGGGAATTAAAAACATTGTTTTCATTTAACAAATAAATGTAGGATGTGGAAAAAAATGAATTTTTATACAATACAAAAAAATTTTAATATTCAATCAAAGTAATTCTACTCTCTCAAAATGATTGTTTTCTGCGTAATTGTGCCACTTTTGTGTGACGTGTTGCACCACATCAAACATGTTTTTGTAAAATTTAAACAATGATCAACCCTGAAGATGATCTCAATAAAGATCGAAACGTTCGCACGAAAAAGAAAATATTTTTCTAAAACCTACATCACACCAGACCGCATCTCACTATATTCAAATAGTCAGTTTTATAAAAGGTTTCAAAATTATGTGGCACCTGCCATGTTGCTGTTCATGTTGTTACCAACAGAAGATATAAATTTATAATACGTTATTATAATTAATGTCAGTTAACAATGTTGAATGTCATGATGTAGTTTATAAAAAACGCGTCTGTAAAGAGGGATTAAAATTAATTTGTTAACGGTATTCATTGAAGGTGTGAGTTCCGCCCACTTGACAGTCAATCAATTTATGTAATATGTTTTCAACACCTAGACACGATGTTTATCACTCAGGCGTCTGTTTTTAGTTTGTAATTTAAAACCGATTTTTAGGCAAAAGTCTATTACGCTTATCAGCGAGGCGAAAATGAAGTTTGTCAATTTTCATGAAAAGCTGCTTTATAGACGGACAACTAGTAATATTACGTGCAATATGTTTTTAATTGACCTGTATGCATCTGGTCGAGTACATTAAATAATAATATGGAACAGCTTTATTTAGACGAAGAGTATTACTTAAATAATAATTGCTAATCTTGTTTGTGTGAAAATTAAATGAGTATGGTCAGATGAGGTTTTCAGCTGACGTATATAGCGAGATAGTATTTTTTTTAATTAATATTTTATTTAACTCTTGTGTACATACACATTATATTTTGCTAATAAATAATGATATACAGCACATTCAAAAAGTGTGATTAACATGGTATTTGAGGGCGGGTCCTGCCCTATGGCAGTTCCCGCAAAAATTCGCTCATTGGAGTATAGTAATTTGAGATAAATAAATATCTGATTATTATTAATTAACCTAGTTTTTTGTTTTGTCTAAAACAATGTAACGTCAAGCGGACGTTTACACTATCACTTATTTACATTAACACATATTTACATTCTATGGTCCGTATGATGCTTTCTTTTTTAGCCGTCTTTGTTGGCGGGGTGGAGGCATAGTCGCTGAAATTTGAGCAATTGCCGGATTCGGGTGGGAGTCAGCTTTGGCAAGCAGGATCGAGTATCTCTTCTTTAGTTTGTCTTCTACCGATGACAACGATATTTCGTGGTGGAGCTGGTCATTCCTTACGAACCAGCGCGCGTTTGTTATTAAACGTAATACACGATTCTGCAGCGTTTGTATCCGTTTTATTTGCGAGATGGATGCAGAACACCAAATGGGCGAGCCATAAAATCATATTGGTTTTATTAGGCTTAGATAAAGGAGTCGCTTAAGTGGGATTTGGACAGAATTACTAGAGAGAATTGGTTTGATATTTCGAATTCGCAAGCGAATTCTCGTTACACATGAGGATATGTGGTTATTCCAGGTTAGATGCTTGTCCAAGCGCAGCCCTATTTATGTGAGTCCGCTTGAGGTACATTAGTTCCACCCAGTAATATATGTGAGGGCCTTGAGGTCTTCTTATAAGTAAAGTTAATGAGTTTGGACTTTTCACTTTGCACCATTCAGCTTAACTTTCCACTTTGCAACCCACTCATCAATTTTTTGCCAATAATTCTGCATCATCGTTTCTGCATCACTGAGCGTGATACTTTGGGACAGCACTGCTTTGTCATCGGAAAATTGGGCTATTTCGATGTTGCTATCTGCTGGAAAGTCATGCTCGTAAAGAATGTAAAGGAGGGGTCCCAGAACACTTCCTTGAGGAACACCCGCTGAGATGTTGTGTACTTCCGAGTTCGCACCTTTATAGCTGACAAAAAAATTTCTGTCGGTTAAATAAAACTTCACCAGACGGTAGTAAGTATCTGGTAGCAACTTTTTGATCTTATATAGTAGGCCATCGTGCCACACGCGATCGAAGGCTTTTTCAGTATCTATAAATAAACCTAGACAATACTTCTTTTCCTCATAAGTTTGTAGTATTTTATCCACTACTCTGTGAAGTTGCCACGGGCAAGAATGAGATGCTCTGAATCCAAATTGTGTGTTCGGTATCACAGGACTTAAATAACTCAGAAGCTTTGGAAACATTAGACGCTCGAGGATCTTCGATAGTGTAGACAACAAACTTATTGGTCGATAACTGGTCGGTTTATCCCATTCTTTTTTGGCGTTATGTATAGGTACCACTTTAGCAATTTTCCATTTTTTTTTTGGAAAGTATGCTGTTCGAAGGATGCCATTGAATATTTGTGTTAATAGTACCAGACATTTTCTAGGCATATGAATTACACATGACATTTTCTGAATTACACGGTGAACCTGAGATGGGGTGAGGAAATAGTACGTTATCAATTTTTGTGATAGATAAGCCAAAAAGGTGTTCTGTATGTAGAACATTATTAAAATTAACTAAATCTAGCAAATAGTTTTCGCCGCTACTCTACCACTTGAGTTACCTCTATCCACTCGGACACTAACTTCCCATCTCAACCACACATTTTGATTTTTCTCTCCTTTTTACCATTTTTCAATGGCTTCCTTTTTTATCTCAACTAAAAACTTTTATTAATTCAAAGATATTAATTGTTCAAGCGGACCACGCAAACTAGTGAATTGCATTTATTTTCAAACAGGGTTTTCCATCGTCCGTTTAATGAATAATAAATATTTAATCAAATCTGTTTATCCGTTAATGTTTTCAAAGAGACGAACTAAAGAAGACCCAAACGAAAAGCATCAGAAACAACTAAACAACAAAACTACTTTTTTTCTACTATAGATATATGATATAAATATTTTTAAAAAATTTTCCTCATAAAGTTATGAACTGTTTTAACATTTGACAAAATCAATACAACAGAAAGTTTCGACCTAGTTTAAGACAGTGTTTATCATTAATTATTCTTCAATTCATTTTTTACGAAGCATGAAGGGATTATTATTTAAACGATCTTCATTCTTCACACCTGACCACTTAGCCAAATAAAAAGAAGATAAAGAATCCTAGTTATTTCTAAAATGAGCTGTTTGAATAGCACCGAGTTATGATTACGGACTGAGTTGAACCTTAACGAGGGAGCCACTTAATATTAGGGTTGTTTTGGATTCAAGGTCCTCACGGTCTCACCCCTATTATTACCTCTGGCTTAGAGACAAAACATTTTCGGTAACTTCTCGTTTTCAACTTTTCTACGGCGTTTTTTGAATCATTGATCACCATTGATTACGACAAAACTGTAGCTTTTAGAAAAGTATTTTCATTAAAAATACAAACGACAAAATTTCTCCTGTAATTACTAAATATTTAAATGAGCCAAATGTGATCAACACCACAATTTTATTGTATGGCAAAGAGAATTCGTCTCATCGTCAAATTCGTCTTCAATGATCCAGGAGATAATAGGAACAATATTTGGAAGATAATAACAAAAAAATTCAAACTAACGTAAGACTAATCAAATCCACTCCACAGTAGCATTCCCACCTGGGAAAACTTTTATATTAAAAACCAGATGTAAGCCCAGTCGGAAAGAAAACACTCCATTTTTCATTAGCACTTTGAAACAAAAAACTACTTAACATTCGGTGGACCGCTTCCTTCAAAGCTATGTCCACACATGCAAATATTTATGACCGACGGTTTCGACTTGTCGGTGCTTTTGTACTGAACCAGCAGTACAACACTTATTGGATCAGTTTTTTACTGACGGTTGATTATTGAACTATATATGCAAATTCGTTTCAATATTGAGGTTCTTGGATGGAGGTTCTTCACTGAAGATTGTGCAATGCCGAATAGTCCGACACAATAAGTGGCCCAGTGCCAGTTCAACAAAAAGAACCTTTATTTTTTTTTAAACATAAAGTAAAGAGTAATAAGCTTAAATGTGGTTTTTATAATTTCCTTTGTTAAACATTTATACCAAAGGTTGAAAATCATCAGGCTAATCTCCACTGTTTTTGGAAAAATGCGTTCACCCCCTAAATATCTTTCTACCCTTTAGATTGGAAAAATTAATTAGTGGGGGGGAGTTAATTAGCCTTTTGTATTAGGTTGAATCTGAAAAAAAAATCGCAGAAACTGCAAGTGGTTGAATTTCTTTCGGTCCTGACCCTTTCACCCCGGCCTTTTACTTCTGAACGACCGATTCCAAAGCTTTTCTTGTTGGCGGTTTTTCTTTTACTTTTCCCCCTTCCCTTTCTTAAGTCTATTGGCGGATTAGCAGTTTGCATTTGTATTCTGAAGGCAGGGGGGCGAGTTTCTAATTTATCCAGCTCAGAAAACCCAGGACCGTTTATTTATGCTCGTTTGGTAAGAAATACATTGCTCGTTCCATCGCTTTTTCTCCTCTTCGGCCGACCCATCGAACTGAGCAAACACCAATCTATCACGGATCTAATAAAACGTTAACATTCTTTTCTTTTTGTTTTCTTTTCAATTTAAGGAAACTGGCGGAGATTCTAAAAATAAATCAACCATCTAACGATTTAGCATCAGTCCTTTGCTTATAAGTTTGATCTGTCTTTAGAGAAACTCTAAAATCCTTCTTGTAAATATGACAAAACTAAAAACCGCTTAGTCTGTTTAATTAAATTGCATATGGCATAATGGTAACAACCAGTCCTTAGACAATTGCTGTATTCTCCTACAATTACCCCAAGTCCGCCATTAGCAGATGTTAATGGAGTCATGCGGTTATCTTCACGATATACATCGCAACATTAGTACAGTACCATATTGTTATACGGAATCCAATTTTCTAGTTTCTTAACTAACCGGCCAAGAAATGGATCCTTGTCGTAGACATGGGCATCATAAATATCGGCCGTTGGGGATTCTTATACCCAAGTGTTTATAGCAGTGTAATTTCATGTAATTTTAAGCATTACATGGAAATGTTCGTAATTTTGCAAGAATTTTGATCGCATTGTTAACCCACAAACGTCCTATTTTCGTTTCAAAAATCTTTAAAGATCATGCGTTAGTCTTTATTTTTAAATTATTTCAATTTGAACCAAATTAGTTACTCATTCCAACACTTTTTTTTTGTCAAATATCGTTCGTAATACTCTAAGACGCCATGGTACACTTGTAACAATATCAAAATTATAGTAAATGATAGAGTTTGGTCTGCGAGTTGGCGAACTCATGTTGAACTGGCACACGGGCACTTACTAGGTCTGTCTTCACTCGCGAGTTTATTGTTAGAGTCGATCAAACGCGTTTCGGCATTACGCCATCATTTAGTCTGCGCGGGGTTTATATAGTGTTGTGTCCGTCGTACGCCGCTTGGGGGCGTTGCGTTACGGGGCGTGCCTCCGTGTCCGTTGGTCGGTCTTGGTGGGGGTTGCTTCCGTTGTCGATTATTATTTGTGCGTCGTTGGTTTTTTGTTTTTTCTTGGTGTTGGTTGTAATGTTTTGTTCTTCTGAACGTTTTCGTTTTTTGTTATGAAGACCGACCAATGGACACGGAGGCCACGCCCCCTAACGCAACGCCCCCAGCGACATACGACGGACACAACACTATATAAACCCCGCGCAGACTAAATGACAGACAGTTTATCACTGAAGATGGCGTAATGCCGAAACGCGTTTGATCGACTAAAACAATAAACCCGCGACTGAAGACAGACCCAGTAAGTGCCCGTGTGCCAGTTCAACATGAATATCAAAATTACTTCATTTTAAAGAATTTTATAGGCGCAAGATGACAATTCATACAAAGTGAAGAGTCTTATGACTTAAATAAACAAACTATAACAATTTTATCCCACTTATTTGGATAAATTCTCTAATTTTGTAGTCCGCTTGACCAATTAATATATTTAAATTAATTAAGGTTTTATGGTTGAGAAAGGTAAATGGCACGAGCGGGATTCGAACCCATGATCTTCGGCTAGATACGCTGGTGCTCTACCAGTTGAGCAATCGTGAGACTAACTTCCCATCTCGACCTGACCTTTTGAATTTTCCATCCTTTTTGCCATTCTTCAAATGTAGAAATGTGTAGAGATTGGTGACCGTTAATCGACAAGTATTACGATATCGTGAGAGATCACACCAGACCGCATCTCACGATATCTGAATAATTTTCAAATATTGGTCAATCGGAATGGATTCTCGACTATAAATGAAATGGCCAAGGAGAGATTTAGTGAATTATACTTCATTTTAAATCATTAAATTGATTAGTTTTCGTGGCCCTTTTGATCAATTAATATATTATAATTAGCTAAGGTTTTTAATTGAGATAAAAGTCACGCCTGAGAGGGATTCAAACAGTCGATCTTCTGCTAGATACGCCTCTGCTCTACCACTTGACCTACCGTGACCTCGATCCACTCGGACACTAACTTCCGTGAAACTGACTTTTTTATCTCAACTAAAAAAACCTTAATTCATCGATGTTGGGGGGAAGAGCGGATCTTAATTGACCCACAAACTTCCGTACCCTTTTCAAGGGGTGCAATTAAATTTTGTTGTGTCGTTGTTCTCTCGTTTAAATAGGTGGCAAATATTTATTATATTTAAGATGGATTTGGGGAAAAAGAAAGGGTGATTGGTAATACTATAAAATTAAAGAACTGAATATTTACAATTTATTTATACAAAAAAAAGGTAAAAAAGAAATCCTTGCTAATCCAAAATTATTGATATTCAAATCTACTGGCCAGGGTTTTACGAAAAAATTAAAATAAAAAGACGAAATGAAAAGGTACTTAGTGGGTTGAAGACTCGCTTCTCCAAACAAACGAAACAAGCGGTTTTGACCTGAAGGTTGCTGCTGGGTTTCACGTCGACGAAGGTGCCTGTATAGCCGTATGAGACGGTACAGTTGACGTCCTTGAGGTCGGTGATGTGACGACAAGTGAAACGAAGAAATCGTTATTACCTTCGATTATCGATTTGGTAAATGGTGCGTCTTGTGCTGACCCAGGCAAGGCGTTATCGCTTGACAAAATAAAAACAATCGGGCTTCAGCGAGTTAAACACGCCCTCCCGAGGCGAACCTTGTTCAGCTGAAAACAACAAAAATAAAGGCTCCTTGGGCGTGAACATTCGAAAGATAGCAACTGGTGTAATTGACGTGTAATTTTTCTAAAACCCGCTTCACACCAGACCGCATCTCAAATTCTCCCAATAATCATTGAATAGCTGTCACTAAACACCACACATTGTCATTATAGTTCCCTGAGATCGAGTTTTCATGACGGAAGAACCAATATGGCCTGGAACTGGACAGGGTCATGGTAACAATCCCTATATTTTATCAGTTTCGTGATAGTTTTCCATTAACATTTTCGTTTTTTTATAAATCAATATTCCCTTATTTCGGAGGCATTTAAAAACAGGATTAAAACAATGCTCAAAACGAAAAAAAAAAACAGTGTTTAAGGTTAGATATAGTTATGCATTAATAATAATGTATTAGATTTTGATTTACGTACTATTTTAAATATATACCTAAATTATATTAGACGTAATTAATTTTTGTTATTTAATTGGATCATTAATTTACTAATCTGTTCGCGCCAAATGTCGTGAATTATAATTGTTTATTTTTTTCCGAAATGCCGCTAATCTAGCATTTATCTTAGCTCTTTCCATCCCCACAATCATAGTCGTGCTCTAGTCCTGTTCGCCCCAGTCCACAATTACTTAGCCTCCAAAAATGATTTTCTTTCAGTTTCCTTTCAGATTTTCTCTTATTTTCAAGAAGCATTTTGTTTTCGTTTTGTTAATTACCCCGTTCAAAATAACGCGATTGTCTCCTCCAGCATCCTTATTGCGACACATCATTCAGGGTTCGGACGGAGCCCCGAAGGTAATTAATAGATCTGGATGTTTTACCTTTGGCCAGAGGTACTGCAGGTTTAGCTATTAAGCGGCTCTCCTCCCTGGTTTTCGAGAAAATCAAGCCACAGTTAACAAATTAGTATTTTATTTTATTTTGAATTTATTTTATTTTGTATTTTATTTTATTGTTACTGCGACCGACCAGTGCGGGCACATAATCTATTATTTGTGCATCAGTTAAATTTCAATTGTTTATTCATTAATAAACAAAAATATACAAATTAACCACTAATTTATAATTATTTTCTTACGGTATTTATTAATTTTATTAATTAGTCTCCGCTTATTGAGCGTTCAAAAGTGATAGGGAGCTTCTCACTGAATGTCGTGCCGGCGGGGGATCGGCGTGCTCACCCTTACAATTACCGTCGAGAGAAGTGGTTGTAAATTCCTTCAACCTGATGATGGGCTTGAAATCCGTATCGCTAAAAGCAACTAATTGTGCATAGGAACTGTCTTATTAACAGGGCTGAACAACACACTCACTCCACCTTTTATGGTTTATATCTTTTCGTTTTATTTTATTACTGCCAATACTTATTTAGGGACGACTTTTTCAAACCGACACTTATTCAAAGCGACCAAACAAAAACGTACAAATTATTGTCGATAAACTCAATTATATAAAAGCATATCTCTAACTTATTTTATTGTTGCATGAAACACTCTATTTATTTTGTGTAGAAAGGACACAATTCAACTGTCATGACTATTTCATTTGTTTCCAAAGGACAAAAAATAGTGAGGAATCTGCCCTCTGGGCTATAAATGTTACCTGCTTTGTGTTTGCCAACCTCCACATGCTTTCTTTGATCATTGAATGAAATTAGAGAAAATTTAATTTACAATGTATAGTGTCAATTTGTAGAATTATCAATTGAGAGGTGTAGTTACTTGGGTTCATAATTTTACATTATGATTTGTAACAATCTTGGTCTTTTCGGTTATACGACCACAGAGCTAAAATTATTGAATCTATTTTTATATTATATTGTATAACAAGGTGATTACAAACGATAATAGATTTTTTTTGCTGGGGTTTCCGACATCTAGGTCATTTCAGCCAAACACTAAGTCTATATTCTATACCCGTTCAAACACATCGTTCATACACCTAAATACTGTTAAATATTAAATACAGTACATTCATTCCGTTTGGTCGGTGGAGTATTTGATATACCTCTACCGACCTGGACTTAAACTAAGCTAGATTGGGGTCGATGAGGTACTTTTATTAATATTCTGCCATCGACCCCGAACACACATCGCTTTCATCGTTCGAGGGGCGATGATTTCGTTATATTCACCCTCACCCGTCGCCATTCACGCCATTAAATACATGCACACAGACAGAATACAAAGACACAAAACACGTAAGACACACTATATACATTCTTTCCCGGACTCATAGTCGGGCTGACAAGAGCATCTTTAATGTCCGTACCTAAGGTATACAGAGCTCTTACCGGACAGTCCGATTCTCAAAGTGAGAGCTGACGCTCACACCCCGAAGGGATGCTACCGCCTCGCTCCCACTTCGTCAGAATGGTTAACGCCGCACGCAAGACCAACTGACAGATCGGTCAGCTCACCCGCGTACTCTCTAAATAGAGAAGGCGACTCTAGCTCTCTGAGTGCTCCTCTAGCGTAGAAACTTCCGGGAACACCCCGGCAACGGTTTCGGATTTATGTGAGATTGCTACCCGCCCCCTAGGTGAGCACTCTCTAAGGTCAAAGGTCTCACACCTCGTTAAGCCTACACCTGCTACACGCAATCGAGGGACGCCATAGACCAAGCCTAGGTGGTCCGATCCTTCGCTTCCCCAAGGGTACAACGCCGGTCATACACATAGCCGTGCAAAGCACACGCGAACCAGAGAACCGTCGATCCACTACCAGCACCTAGCGCTCGTACACGCAATCGAGGGGATAAAGCATGATCATTACGTCGTTAACGCTTACATGCTGTCACTCGACCGTCGCCCTCCGCGGACGGGACACGCCGGTCATGCGTAACTCACGAAGGTCACCGATAGAAAACTGCCTCTGCCTAAGTTCCCGCCAGGGGTGTCACCACGGCCAACCACGAATCCTACCTCACTTGTGACAGGGCCGAATTTTGGAAACATTTAGTCACCCCGTGGTACAGATGGCCTTACACACTCCCCCATCTATACAGATAGGATCCTGTGCACTGGCCCCTCCATACCTCTGATAAGCCTCAGGCCGACACGAGTACAGCTTGTGTTTAGGGAGGTCGCCACGTTCTCAGGGCTGCACCTTTATTTTGGGCCCGGACACACTATATACAATAAAAACACCCCAATTTCCACTAAAAAGCGGAACAGGGAACTCAGAAACTCGCTACCGTGCTCAGGTACTGTTCTTAAATCCGGCGGCATGCCTGCACGCTCTCTGTATGGAGCCAAGGCATAACACGCCTCTATTATGTGGGACACATCGTGCAACATTTCTCTGCATAAGGGGCACCTGCGCGGGATTATTAGAAGTGTTGATTATGTATAAAAGCTCTTGATTTCTTACATCATAACGTTATTCTGCATAATACGTTATTGCGTTAACAGTCGCGAAATGAATTTAGTGAACACATGAAATTTGAATGAGCAATAAAAACTGTAGTATGAAAAGGTACGTGGTATGAAGTTACTAAATGATCAGTTTATACTTTAAAAAATGGACAAACCAATAAATCTACGAATTACTTTGCTGACGAACGTAACTTTTATACAAGCTCCATTACAGGCTGGAAAAACGTCTTACGAAACGTTTTGGCGTGCAGTCTTCTTCAAATCTTCCAACAAATTAGTATAATAACTATATATAGTATCGGTTTCACTTTCATTTGTAGATTTCTATTTTTTTTTACGAATGAAAAATATATTGAAATTTAAATTATTTTAAGTGAATTTCATAAGCTATGTGGTCCTATAACATAAAAGACCCTACAATATTACAACCTTTAAACTAATGGTTGCTTCGACCTCAACAGTTAATCTTATGATTTTTCCTTCTTGAAGGTGGGATAACAGGTCATCTCAAAAAAAAAATCTTAGCTTTAATAAGTACCACGCTGGCTGTTTTTTAAGATAAACTGTTATAAAATATTAATGACTGACGGCCACTTTTTGACCGTGGTTTTCAAGTGTGGTCTTTTATAACCGTAATGCTCAAAGGGAAAATGGGTAACCCAACATACATCCGGATAGAGGGAAAACGAGTGAAGCCAAGGGATCAAGTCAAGTACTTGGGAGTAATATTAGGCGATACCCTACACCCAGTACACGCAATAGCAAAAGTGGAATATGGACGCCACTTCCTTCCCATCACTTCAAAATCCAGCATATATAAACATAAAACAGTAAAATCTCACTGGCACTCTCAACACGACATGGCACAATTACACAGAAGACAAACACTTTGAGTGAGTAGAAATACTTTGATGGAATATAAAATATAATTTTTTGCATTGTATAAATTCACGTTTCCAAATTCTATATTTATTTTCTGAATGTAAACTATATTTGTAAATCCCAGGCCCTCAAGATGATCTCAATAAAAGATCGAAACGTTGGCACGATAAAGAAAATGTTTTTCTGAAACGTACATCACACCAGACCGCATCTCACGATATCTGAATAATTAATAAGTCATACCTTTCCTACGGCTAACATTTTTTATGAGGCAGGTTACCATTTCCAACCACGTGACCTCCAAAAAGCATGTAAATAATTGTCCAATTACTCTGCTTAATATGTGGTATATTAATCAATTTTCTTGACTTGGCTTCCGTTCCATTCACTATTAAGATAGGTTTTAGGGGCGTTAACACTATTTTCTCTACGAAACTTAGTTTTTTGCTTCTGGACAATCGAAGTTAGGCAATCTTGTATTCATGCGGGAAATGGAAAAGATTTTCTTCCACGAAATTCTAAATTTCCACTCACATTTTGGGTTTCAGACTTACCTGAAAAATTTGATTTTTTGTCTGAGTGTCTGTCCGTCTGTGGTCAATTCGTTGTGACCAAGAAAACTCCGAAAAAAACGTGTAATGCTAGGACAATTAATTCATATAATTCTTATAATGTTCTCGGACATGCTGGCAAACAAGTTGTAAAATATCTTGATGAAATTTGGGTGAAATTTTCCAAATTAAAATGTGATAAATAACTATTCATCTATCGTGAGATGCGGTCTGGTGTGATGTACGTTTCAGAAAAACATTTTCTTTATCGTGCCAACGTTTCGGTCTTTTATTGAAATCATCTTCAGGGCCTGGTATTTACAAACAGTGTTTATATTTAAAAAAAGGAAGTGGAAAAGCGAATTTATACAATGCAAAATGTAAATCCAAGGCCTTAAAGATGATCTCAATAAAGCTCGAAACGTTGGCACGATAAAGAAAAGTTTTCTGAAACCTACATCATACTAGACCGCATCTCACGATTTCTGATTAATCATCGACTAACGGCCACTAATCTCTACACAAATGTGATAAATGTTGCTGTTACCATATGTATACTTTACTTTGCAGATACGCAAAGTATAGTATACATAAACGCGCTATTTTATTTTCATAATTTTTTATATAAATTAATAAATATTCGTTACGAAATGGTAAAACGACTCACGCTACTGCTTAGAAATTTATTTAGAGCCAGCAACCGGTAATTGTTTAATTAATACCCGATTTCAAAGGGGGTACGGTGTGAAACACATGTTTACTCCTCCTCTAACGAGGTGTCTAAGAAACAATCTATAAAAGACCTAAAGCCTGGGAAGTGCCGGAAGGCACGTCACACAGATGTGAAATCTTAAACACCTTTCAAGTAAATATCTCTAAAGGCCATGAAAAGGGAAAGCCATTATTCGAATTGATCGATACTGATCTATTCTGCATGTTATCACTGGTTCATTTATCAGACAATCGCGGAAGATGGGGTGAAGCGGAAACTATGAAAGTGTAAAATGTGGATTAATTCAGCATACTTTATACAAGAATATCACCAAATTGCGTCATTTCTATGCAAAAATAACTTCTCAGCCAAAACACTAAATTCTTATAAACATTGTAATTTATTTCAATTAATTATTCTTTTCATCTCAATCATTTCCTTAGATAGAAAGAATAATTATTTAATACGATTAATTGTATCGGCTAAACATATATCGAATTCGATAAATCAAGGTTTTTTAATAGACATTAGAAAGTCAGTGTCACGAGCGGGATTCGAACCCACAACCTTCAGCTAGATACGCCGCTGCTCTATCACTTGAGCTATCGTGACCTCGGTCCCCTCGGACACTAACTTCCCATCTCAGCCCCACCTTTTGAATTTTCCCTACTTTTTGGCATTTTTCAAATACCGTGCAATCTATTTGATTCTCGGCGAGAAAGGAAAATATATAAATTTATCTTATAACTTCCCTTCCCAACTCCTCCTTGGGGGCGGGTCCAAGTTGAGCGAAGTCACGACAGCTCAGATGGTATAGTAGCGGCGTTTCTAACCGAAGGTCGTACGTTTGAATCCCACTTGGGAAACTGACATTTTTATCTTATGGTTGTAACGTTGGTAGGATAAAGAAAACGATTTTCTGAAACCTACATCACACCAGAACGCATCTCACGATTTCCGTCGAATAATCATCGACTAACGGTCACTAATCACCACAAATATCTAAAAAGTTACGGTTATATTTGTTTTTTCTGTGTATAATACTTTTAGATTGATGAAGTGGAAATTGTGTTTGTGTTTAAAATTTTGGGTAGCCAGTGATGTAGGAGACTATTTTTTATTTTTTTTAAAATAAACTTTTTCTAGCCTTGTATAAATTCATCATTTTTCACATTCTACATGTTTTTGCTAAATTTAAACCATGTTTGCACATCCCTGGGTCTGAAGATGATCTCAATAAAGATCCACATATTGGCACGATAAGGAAACTGTTTTTAAACCTACTTCACAACAGACCACACCACACAATCTCCGAATAGTAATTATAATTCAGTAGTTTTCGTGGTCTGCTTGACCAAATAACATCTTTCAATTAATTAATCTGTATTTAAAGAATTTATTGAGATAAAAAAGTTAGTGCCCCTGGTGGATTTGAACCCACGATCTTCGGCTGGATACGCCGTTGCTCTACCACTTGAATGGCCATTGAATTGGAAAATGGAAAAAAGGGGGACAAATTCAAGAGATAGGTTTGTAGACACATTTAAAGATTACTCGAGCTTGGTTACAACAGAATTTCTTTTTCATAAATTTTTATCATTTTTAATTTTAAATATTTTTCAATTAATTAAGGATTTTTAGTTGAGATAAAAAAAGTCAGTGTCACGAGTGGGATTCGGCTTCGGCTAGATACACCACTACTCTACCACTTAGCTTGTGACCTCGATCCACTCAAACACAAACTTTCCTTCTCAACCCCACCTTTTGAATTTTCCCTCCTTTTTACCATTTTTCAAATCCCGTGTAATCTATTTGATTCTCGGCGACAAATGAAAATATATAAATTTATCTCAATCAATACCTTAAATACATAATAATTATGATGACTATTGTAAATTTAATTAACCATTATGTAGGGAAAAGTTGGCATTAACAAACTTTTATTTTACTAGCTAAACTTGTTAGCAAAATTTGAACAATTTTCCTCTTTGAAAAAAAAAATAAACAAATAAATAAACCACATATGTACATTCAGTGAAATTTCGTATTAATTATTTCTGCTTCGTCTTTATTGAACGCGATATTAAGACGTATACGAATACGACTCAATTAATCCAATATTAAATGAATGGCAACACACTTCACAGAGATGACAACCATCCAAACCTGTTACAACTGTTTTCATATAAATTACAACATCACACTAACACAAATCCAATTGCTACATGCCTCACAATTACCCAACCGACTGCTGAAAACAATATGGGAAAGAACATATTGAAGAAATACTTTAACAATTCCCCCTGCGAATTATTACAGTTAAAATTATATAAAATTTGCCGGTTTTTTTAAATAAAGTTACAGTTTATACGTAAATACTTCAGAAACAAAATAGAAAAATTAATAAATACATTTAATAACAATATAAAAAACAAATTTAAAAAATTTCAAGACATCCTCATACATTGAAATATTGCGTTGTCTAAAATAAAGACCATCAGGCATTTTTGTACGAGGTATAAACAATCCATCCTATATTTTTCCTCTTTGCTAGGATTTCGATAGTCACAGGCACGCCTGAATTCCAGTAGTGATAAAAGATGTCTTGAACGTTCAAATACGCGAAGTCTACCTTAGACCTGATTAATAGTCTTTGAAACAAATGGGTTAACAGTTCCCTATCTGTCTCTCCAAGTCTGCAGAAATGTTTTACGTCGTAAGATAGAACATCGTGATGATGACGACACTATAAACCAGAGGATGTACTCCTACAACTGAATTATTGTAGTTTTCCTAACTTGTTAGTTTATACAAATTGATTCGATCGATTTTTTAATGATAACGTATTCCTGGGTTTTTCTTTAATATCCAAAGTGTTTTTTTCTTTCAGTGATGCTGACGTAGTATCAGATACATCCTCATTTTGGTATAACAAACAAATCGGTTCGTCATTGAATATACCGACGTTGTGTGCTTTATCAGATTCCATTGACCTGTATAGAGCCCTAACACCCTAATTTTTACCGTGCAAGTTTCCGGTTTGGGTGAGTTCTTTAATAATGTTTCATATTACTGTGTTTTCAACTTATACAGTTTATCCAAGTTCTTTCCAAGATAGAGAAGACTTGGCTGAGATAGAGGCTTGGTTATCCCAAATTTGATTTTGTGTCTATGAGGATCCACCTAGGTCCAGTTTGTCTGCGTGCTCAATCCCTTCGTACCCTGACAGCCAATATATATTTTATAGTTGTTATATGTTCCTACGTTTTGGACACTTTAGAGGCATTCACTGACTATCTTGTAAGTGATCTTTTTCTAACGCTTATAGGGCAGTTGTCTGTCTGATCTAAAGAGTTTGTTTTGTCAGTGGAACCTCTTTTAAAATATTCAATGGCATAAGTTATGTCAGCATATACGGGGCCGCACTACCCGAGTGGTTAAGGCGTCAGACTCGGCTAGTAGACCCCGTGGTCGTGGGTTCGATCCCCACCGTCGCCTCTGGAATTTATCTGACCCCTAAGGGGACCGATGGCCGCAATTAACAGAAATTGACAAGGCACTCATCAATGGAAGGGGCGGGACTGGAACTCAGCGACCCTTAGTCGGTTCCCTACCCCCTTCAAAAATTGGTTTCTTCGATGGAAGAACACTGGTACAACGGGGGCTCAAGTTCATTTTGTGTTGTGAGCCCTTCCCCAAAAATGGAGCCAGGGAATAGTACAATAAGATGCACAGCTGCAGTGCTCAGGAGGAAACTCCTCCAGTCCCTGGTGACTATTGTATCCATCCATGTCAGCATAAAATACTCATTTCTACCCAAACGAGTTTGATATGTTTTGGGCTTAGACAAATTATACCCTATCCATTATATTCACTTGTATAATAATCATCTGTATATCATACAGTTGATTTTTTCTTTCCGTAGAAGGATACAACATTCTAGCATTCTAGGTTGTAGAAAAAAGATTTTTTTCGGGAGTGTCCATAATAAAAAATGGCTGACTTTATTAGTCATTGTTATATTCCCGAGATTTCAATTCTCTTGAAATGTATCTGTTTCTGGATTCTGCAGGGCCGTTCGAACATCTGGTTGTTGACACCTTTCAAATTTTGAAGAAGAGTTAAACCCAGATCTAAAAAACTAGCCAAAATTTAATGTTTAAAACTTTCAGGGCGAAGTGGCCGGTAGCCATGGTGTAAGTTAAAACTTAAACTTGGGGGTTTCCATATATAACAAATGAATATCAACTTACGTTTACTCGCGATGAAAAACTAGACATGGACAGCGACTGAAGAGAACATTGGAAGAAAAACAAGTCAGGAATTAAGACACTATTCGTTCAATAAATTCAAGCTTAAAACTGATAAGCATCCTGATGAACAGTTAATTCCCACCTAGTGTAGAGCAAGGGTTTAAAAAAGTGTATGGCGAATGAATGTAAAATAAAACATAGAAAAATGATATAATTGATAATGTAAAATGGATGGATTCCACATCCTATATGTATTTTCTAAATGTAAACTATGTTTGTAAATCCCAGGCTCTGAAGATGATCTCAGTAAAAGATCGAAACGTTGGCACGATAAAGGAAATGTTTTTCTGATACCTACATCACACCAGACCGCATCTCACGATATCTGAATAATTATTCCCATATTATCTAGTTATGCTTATATTGTTAGTTTGTGTTTTGTTGTTTCTTTTCTTCTTCTTTTATAATACTCCATATAAATAATAAGTGTGTGGTGTTTAGTGACCTTTAGTCGATGATTATTCAAAAATCGTGAGATGCGGTCTGGTGTGATTTAGATTTCAGAAAAACATTTTCTTTATTATGCCAACGTTTCGATCTTTATTGAGATCATCTTCAGGGCCTGGGATTTTGTAGCATTGTTTAAATTTAACAAAAACATGTACATTGTCGATAAAAGTGAATTTTGATAATGAAATTTTTTAAATATTTTATCAAAGTATTTCAACTCCCACACTGTGTTTGTTTTCTGCTTAATTTTGCCATTCTTGCGTGTCGTGTAGAGAGTGCCAGTGAAATATTACTTTCTTTATGTTTTTATTCGTTGAATTTTAATAAAGCAATATCTCACTTGCACTTTTTATAAATTCATAAATTCACTTTTTTCCGCATTCTGCACGTTTTTGTTACATTTAAAGAATGTTTGTAAATCCCAGTCTCTGAAGATGATCTCAATAAAGATCGAAACGTTGGCAAGATAGAGAAAATATTTTTTTGAAACCTAGATCACACGATGTTTGAATGCTCATACATATCTACATTAAAACATTATACTACCACGATATATGGTCTGATATTGTCTGATATCGTGAGATGCGGTCTGGTCTGATGTAAGTTTCAGAAAAACATTCTCTTTATAGTGCCAACGTTGGGCTCAAAGTGTTTGTCTTCAGTGTAATTGTGCCATTCTTGCGTGTCGGGTTGAGAGAGTTTGAGCTCTGAAGATGATCTCAGTAAAAGATCAAAACGTTGACACGATAAAGGAAATGTTTTTCTGATATCTACATCACACCAGACCGCATCTCACGATATCTGAATAATTATTCCCATATTATCTAGTTATTCTTATATTGTTAGTTTGTGTTTTGTTGTTTTATGTTTTTTTATATCATTTATTTTGATTCATAAAAAATACATTTTTGTTGATAAAGAAGCAAAATAGAGGTGACCCTCATAATTTATTTGAAATCAAAATTCCTTTGATTTTGAGGCAGATCACCGGCCTCAGGCGGTTAATCAAACCATAAAAAACGGAATGTAATCTTTTTTTAAAGGACCCACAATAGCAGGAAGCCCATTTTTTGTCCACCATTTTCAAATCGTTCAGATATAAAAAATTCTAAAGAACGCTATAGTAACTTACAGTGCGAACTAGGATTTTTCACGTCCTAAAGTGAAATAACGGAATAACCTGTTGAGATATCGTCTTAAAAGGACAGTGAAGTTGATAAAAAAGTCAAATGTATTTAATCCCACAAAGGACTGAGTGTACGAACTGTGTTGAATGTCATTTTCAAGAAGCGAGGAAACCGGACCTTCTACATCAAAACACGGAAAAGATTCAATAAAAATAAAAGTACATTACACGCAGAAGAAACCAGACACCGATATGGCGCCGTACTTTGATAGAATCAACAGGGAAGATGATAACCACATACCGCTCTCTCCTTATTGTTCATCTAAAAAAAGGTCTGTTAAAGTTAAAAAAACAACTACATCTTGAGAATCATTGGTACAAAATTGAAGGATGCTGCAAAGCTTAAAAAAATTAAGTTAAATGTCCCGATCTGTCATGAAACAATGTTAGAATTGCATTTTTGAAGGTTGTTGGAAAGAAAACGACTTCGAATCATTGCGGACGTTTCGATTTAATTCAAATCTTTATCAAGGCATCCTGTACAAATAGTATATTACTACATTATTATTTATTATTACAGAAGAACATATATATTATCTACAAGAAGGCAAAAAGCTTAAGTTACCGCTTGATCAAGTGTTGTCTATTTTTATTTATGTTTTATTTATTTATCAATTGACAAATGCCCCATGTTATTTTTCTACTTAGTACTACTTATATCAATGTGTTTAATTTGTGCGATAGGCCGGGAACGTAATGGATACGTATGTTGATTTGTCTGTTTTTCGAAATACAGAATTGATGTAGTTGTGATAATGGATGGTGTTAGGGTTGAGCTGTAGTTGTCGATTATTCTATTGATTACGCGTTTAAGGTAGTGATTGTTATGGAAGATCTGTTTGTATACCTTTATGTTTTTGTGGTGAAATGATTCAATGCTCAGGTTAATAATTTTGTGAAGTATCCCATTGGGCGTGATTATTATTTTCTGAAGGGTATGGTCTGATGTAATTTTGGGGTGGCGATCTGTATTTCTAGTTTTTTATACCAATCTGGTTACCTGGTTGTTTTATCACGAGTGTATCAAAAAATGGTATTGTTGGACGAAAGCTATTGAATGTATCGAATGTAATTCGAATTTGATCTGAGGGAACTGTTATCAATATATCATGAACGTATTTAGTGAGGAATGATAATTTGAAAGGAAGTTGTATATCAGTGTTTAATAGATGTGCCATAATTATATCTGCAAGTACCGGGCCAGGTTGCTACATTTGGGAAATAAGTGTTTGCAAAAATAATTTTTTTATGTCAATTTCCGTTAACCATTGTTATGAATGTGTTTTTTATAAACTTATGTGTGGTGTTTTGTTAAGCCATTTATGTTTAATAATGTTCAGTAATGTTTCTTTTAGAATTTTGGTGAATAACGACGAAACGTCTAGGGACATGAGAGTAGTGTGAGGGGATTTAATTAATACGGTTAATGAAATGAGATGAATCTTTTACGTTATATATTTTGTCTGTGATGCTGATGAGTATTCACTAGTTTCCATATTCCTCTTGAGCAATTAATATCTTTCAATTAATTAAAGTTTTGAGTTTAAATAAGTTAATTTCACGAGCGGGGTTGGAAAAAATCACAAAAAGGAGGTCAAATTCAAATGGTGAAGTTGAAATGGAAAGTGGCCAAGTGGATCGAGATCAGGATAGGTCAAGTGGTAGAGCAGCGGCATGGGCTCGAATCTCGCTCGTGACATTGACTTGATGGGCTGGGATTATGTTTTGAGAATTTTGGTTTTCGCAACCGCCACTCAAATGTCCAGCAGTGTCACACCCCCATAGGGTAACTGTCCCTATGCGCCTAGGCAAGTCCTGCCATCTACTCCGGTGCCTAGGGGTAACCAAAGATAGAGGCATTATCCCGTACCTTCCTAATCCCTCGCTACCTTTTCCTTTTTCCTTTCCTTTCCCCCCTCTGCTTTGGCAGGGGCCTCCTGGGTTACTGAACCCGCACCCCTCAGGCAACGGGTGTATCAGTAGGGATTCCGTCAGGGGTCAGGGGTTAAAAACAAAACTGTACCACGGGGGTAGAGCATCCAAGCGGCTCTGTCAAATGAGGTTGGACTCGTGGTGGTCGTGGTTTGCAAACAAATTGTACCTTAGCAGGAGGGTACCGGCCAACCGGAGCCGGAGATAGAGTGCCTTCTCTATCTCTCCGGAGGCGGTGAAAAGCATGGCTAAGGCCAAGCTGGAAACCACAAAACTGCTTTTTTCAAGGCACATGTATGGATGTGCCCTTCTAAGGGCACTTCTGAACTTGGCTAGTATTGCACTACCTCGCTAACCAAGGGATGTGACAAGTCCATGCATGTAAAATCTTCCTGGTGGTCCTTCGGGGGCACCAGGCATCTGAGAAGTCCCCTTGGGGATAAGTCCGGAAGAAAAAGATCCTCATGGGCCTCAACGCCCATGAGTAAAGATGGGAACACCTGTCCAGCAGTGTCACCGCGTGGTAGACGATATTTCGTTCTCCCTTGAGATGAGACAGTACTGTTCCCGGACCTTCCTTGACGTAAGCCAAGCTTTTGATCGAGTTTGGCACCCGGGCCTGCTGTTCATGCTCAAGGACATCCTTCCATCCACCTACTATCCCGTACTACACAGTTACCTCACTGACCGATTCTTCCAAGTCATTGAAGGCCATTCCCTCTCTTCATATTGTCCTATCCATGCTGGTGTTCCTCAGGGTAGCGTTCTGGCCCCTACACTGTACTAGGTTTTCACAGCTGACGTACCAACTCATCCCGAAGCCAACACATTCACATTTGCAGACGATACGGCAATTCTCTCTAGCAACTCTGACCTTGTCATTTCTACTCGAAACATCCAACAACACCTCATACTACTAGAGTCCTGGTGTAAAAAGAAAAGCATAAAATTTAACACGGAAAAATCCACCCACATTACCTTCACTCTTCGTAGAAAGATCTTCCCCCCTGTTTTCTTAAACTACACTTCCCTCCCAACTGCCGACACGGTGCGGTACCTCGGATTGTACAATAGACGATCGGCTGACGTGGAATCCTCACACAAGACTGAAACGTCGGGAGGTTATGACAAGATTTAGAATTCTTGCACGACTTCTTGACAAACGCTCGAATTTACCTCTCAAGAATAAAAGACTGCTTTACAACACCACAATTAAACCGATTTAGACTTACGGACTGGAAGGGTGGGGTTCAGCCAAACATTCCAATATCCACCGCATTCAAACTGCCCAGTCTATAATACTACGAAAAATACTAGATGCTCCATTTTATGTATCGAACCAAACTACACATACAGATTTACATATTCCTTTAGTACAAGATGAAATATGTTTCCGTTACCGTAAATTTCACAAAACCCTCCCAACTAACGTAAATCAACACATCAGAAACCTCGCATCCCGACGAATCCCCTCATACCACCTTCGCCGACTGAAGAGACAGTGGCCGCGAGATCTTCTAGGAAGTGATGGTGATAACAGTGAAAGTGATCATGACACACGTATCAATTGAACACACACTATTATTGTAACATTGGAGTAATACCAATGGGTGTTTTCTCCACTTTTGGTTTTAATTTTGTTTTATGTTTAATTAACGTTCTCACTGTTACTTATTACCTACTTTAAGGTAGTTGTAATGTACAACAAATAATAATAATAAAAAAACAGATATTGATTATTTCATGTCAACAAAAACCTTAATTAATTGATAGATATTAGTAGAGTATTTTTGTTTGGTATTTTGTTATGTTATATTTAGGTGCATTTACAAATAAAATTATTGGTCTTAGAGGATTGAGGTTTTGATAGGTCCGTATAGTTTCCGCGTCGTATAGTTGGCGAATTATTACGGAATGATTTGGAGGTGCATACGTCAATTTATTTTATTTAACTATTTCTTGAATGATTTTTTGGTCTGCTTTATGAGATATGGGGTAAGGTCTGATTTATGAGAGTTGTATGTGTTTGTGTCCATAATTTTGTAAATTTTTTAATTGTGCTCTTCTTTTCTGTTTGTTACATTTTGTGTTATTTTACCCAAAGACTACGTTTTGATATTTTTTAAGATCATCTTCTGGACCTCTGATTTACAAACATTGTTTTAAATTTAACAAAAACCTAGGACGCAGGAAAAAATGGAATTCAAAAAAATATTTTTTATATGCAATCAAAGTATTTCTACTCACTCAAAGTGTTTGTTTCTTTTGAGGTGAAAAGAGCCGACTTCGGATACAAAAATTTCTTTCCGCACCAACTTCCTTCCCCACCGCTTCATAATCAGACGTATATAAATAAAAAAACAGCAATATGCACTGGCACTTTCAACACGACACACAAGAATTGCACAATTACGCAGAAAACAAACACTTTGAGTGAGTAGAAATGCTTTGATTGAATTTTTTTTTGTTTTACATTGTGTAGATTCCTTTTTTCCATAGCCTACATGTTTTTGTTAAATTTAAACCACGTTTGTAAATCCCTGGCCCTGAAGATGATCTCAATAAAGATCGAAACGTTGGCAAGATAAAGAAAATGTTTTTCTGAGATCTACAACACTAGACCGCACCTCTGAATAATCATCGACGAACTGTCATTAATCACTACACATTTTTTTAGTGTACGTTTGTTAAAATATGTTGGCTTCTTTTAGTGAGATGTTGTAAGTGATTTGTTATTTTCTGTTTTTCTAAACTCACATAACACAAGACCGTATCTTACGATCTCACAATAAACATTTAAGAGAAAAGTTTGATGCAACCCGAATAGGCAAATATCTTGGTATGTTCGAGAATTATACTTTAAAAAATATCGAATTTTTTGTTCAATTTGACATGTCGGATATACTCCTTATGTTATGACATCTGTTACGGCACGCACAATAATCATTGTGTCAAAAAAACGTGATATATTTATAGTGCAAGCTTTTAATTGTTTATGAAAATGTAAATAATAGTTTCATTTTTTATTTTTATCTTTTCTAAAATAATAATTAATTTTTTGGTTGTTTATTTTTGAACTTCATTAATGTGTTGTAAAATAGGTAAGGTACAATGATATTATTATTTTTTTGAGATATTAATGTCCTAATATTTTGCAGTGTTATTATTGCATTTATGTTCCCTGAGATAATTCCATTTTGATCATTTTCTAAGTTGTATTTGAAATCCTTGTAACATTTTTTTTTACGTCAAGATGATAAATACACCTAATGACCCAAAATAATTAAAAGTTACTGTTATTTGGCATGGGTTTTTGGAAGAATGGCCTTCTATTTAAAGATTAAGGGCCTGAGAAGGAGCGATGATATCGATATTTTTCTATTACCGCTGGTAGCCAGCTTGACTGTAATTTGTTTCCAAGATAATGAGAGGTCATAAAGGAAGGGAGGAAAAACTACTTAATGCGAGCAACCATTACACCAACCCTCTGCATTCCCCAGCTCTAATATTCAACCAATTTAAACATTAATTTCACTTTGTCTTTTAATTTAAGCCCGGCAATTAAATCATAGTGCGTAAAAAAGTTTCATAGGCGTTATAATTACGAAAAGTATTTTTCTGACGTCGTTTCGTTCTATCGTGAAATCTTGTGGATAATGTCGCAAAAGTTCATCTTTCCTTGCGGAAAACTACTTTGTGGATTATAAAGGACAGATTAACAGTGAATCCTTTGTATGGTTTTCACTCGAACGTTTTTTGGGTGCGTCTCGGAAAAACTGTTAGCGTTGTTCTCGAGCCTGGTCACATCGGCTGAAGGGTTCAGAATCTACGGATAAAGCAAAAACCTGACTATTGCCATTCATAGCGAGTAAAAAAAAATTGTAAAGAAAAGCTGGCACCGTGAGTGAATCGGGTCGTACGATCGGTCTCTCCGACGTGTCAAGGGGTCAACAGGCTGCCTACATAATGTTCAAACCTCAGACAAAGGGCCATCCAGACTGAAAATCTTGAACACGTACTTTTAGCGCAGAGCATGCGTATACTTCAGGTACTTACCGCATGAAGAAAAAGGTGTGTCTCGCTTAAATGACGCGTGTCACTCGTTGGCTATATATTGAGTGTGAGTAAGAATGCCATCCTGAGAAATGTGCTTAAGCTCTACACTGAGTGGTTGTTCTATTTTGGAAGAATCAGTGTTGTTTTATTACTTGAGTACGCAATCTGCCAACACACGAATTGCTTTGGGTTTCCGGTTCATGAAAGAGAATATATTTTCTAAAATGAATGTGTATATGAAAGGGCAGATGGTGCAATATTGAGTCGCCTGTAAGATTTTCAATTAGATAAATTTTACTATATCTATGTCTGTATTGTTTCAGATTATAAAAAAAAGAAATTAAACTTTAAATCGGTTGAGCTGAGTTTGAAATAGAGCGACACATAGCGTAGTCATCCATTCGAACTCTGCTGTGCAATGTATTGAAAACGACCACTCCTCTTTGGTCTTCCGATATTATGACCTGTATTCTACTGGTGCCCAGAAACGCGTCCATTGATGGTAGTGAAGGCCACGGCTTAAAAGATTTTAAAAATGGGACAAAGGAGAGAAAATTCAACAGGTGTGGTTGAGATAATAAGTCAGTATCCGCGTGCATCGAGGTCACCATAGTTCAAGTGGTAGAACAGCAGCGTATCTAGCCGAAGATCGAGGGTTCGAATGACACTCCTGATACTGACTTTTTCTCTCAACTAAAAACCTTAATTAATTGAAACATATCAATTGGTCAAGCGGACCACGAAAAATAGCGAATTTATTTGATTCTTCATGAAAGCTCTCCGTGGCCATGTCACTTGTCGCCGAGAATCAAATCGATTACACAACATTTGAAAAATGGCAAAAAGGAGGGAAAATTCAAAAAGTGGGGATCAAGTGGGAAGTTAGTGTCTAAGTGGATCCGAGTTCATGATAGCTCAAGTGGTAGAGCAGCGTCTTACCTAGCCAAAGATCGTGGGTTAGAATTCCGTTCGTGACACTGACTTTTTTATTTTAGCAAAAAACCTTAATTAATTGAATGATATCAATTGGTCAAGCGGGCGAAAAATAGTGAAGTTCAACATACATTGCAGATATTTCAATCATCAACCAAGATTTTTAAAAAAAGGAAGCATAAGACAAACAATATTAATATTTTAAAAAGTCTGAACTTAATTACACGCCTGTACAAGTCCGCGACCAATCAAACGAAAAGCTGAGCTTTCACCAACAACCAAAGACAAAATACAATTACTAAATATTCATAATAAAATATGAAGAAAAATTATTAAATAGTGAGAATGAAAATTTTAGTTAGTACTAAATACATCCTTATTCGGAGGAAAGACATGGAACGAAGATGTGGAGCAATTTCCGGGCCGCAATTTTCCAGAAAATCTACACCTACTGGAAAATTCCGAGGAATGTGATATTTCATACAAATAAAATTCATCACTTTAAAAAAAAATCAAATTATGCAGCGTGAGCAGGTAAAGGTTTGAGAGAATGCATGAAAGACACAGACTTAGAGATGGGAAGGAACAAGATTGAAGAATCTGGAATAAAGACATTAACAAATCAAATTACTTTACGTTAAAACGATGTTTTCTGAACAAAAAAGCTTAATTTCGATAGGCAATAATAAAGAAAGAAAAATTTCAAATAAAAATAAATACGTTCCCATGATACTCAAATACATCTAACATTAGTCCATCAATCGACGTAATATATTTTATAGTCTCTTAATGTATTTCATCAATATCTGCCAGATTACTATGCTCAGGAAATTCAAATGGTAGAAAATACCTTTTACCGCCGAAGTCTCTGGAAGGTTGGCGATCCACTTTTGAAACTGACGAGGAAACATGTGAACCGAAAAGCATAAAAACCATCTTAAATCCTTCAACCAAGAGTTTTGTCGCCGACCTCCTTCCGTCAATCTTTCTTTCAATTATCTGCTTCAAAAGTTTGTATCCTTCCCCCGAGCATAATGGCCCTAAATACCAAGCCTCTCTGTTTATCAGAGTTGCCAGCAGTTCTGTTGAACTGGAACTTTTTAAACTTGTTTTGTAGACACGAAATTTTGAGCATGCGGTACTATTGATTCATTTCAATTGCCTGAAATATTTCCTGGATGAATCCGGCTAGTCTTACATCTATACAGCAGTCTAACAAAGATGTTCTTCGTTGAAGACTCATTGGTTAAAGAACATCACTCTCAAAAATAAAGATGCACTCTTGCTTGTTCTATCCTGGAAAGTTATTTTTTTTAATACAACCTCTTTTGTTTTAATTTCATTTATAAGTGGCTGACATGAATCTGTAATTCTGTAATTCGGAGCAGGTGAGGCATCATATCTTCCAACACCCAGCACCAGCCAGCCAGTACAAAATTATCTTCACACATAGGAATATAAATTCAAAATCAAACATGACAGTACACACCCTTGACTAATAGTGAAATACAGGAAATAATATAGTATATTGATAGTCGGGCCAGAATGACCGGAATCAACCTCACTCTTCACTAATTATCACAACGATGTTAGGTTACGTTCACTTCAGGCTGTCGGAAACTTGCCGAAAGGGCACTGTCATAATAATGTATTGTACGTTGGGAATATTGAGCAACTCTTTTTTAAAAATGGCTTGTGACATATAAATTAAAAAGGAAGGGTGACTTCAAACAAATCTTCAAAATATCTGCCTTTGTTTCTCATTTTTGATATTTTTTACTATTACTCTAAACTGATTTTCTCTTCAGCAGGTATGTAAGACAATTTAAACGAGGTTTTCTACAATAATACGCGACGTCTACAGCATTTATATCTATTACAATTAATTAAGGCTTTTAGTTAGATAAAAAGTCAATGGCACGAGCGACATTGAAACCCACGATCTTCGGCTAGATACGCCGCTGCTCTACCACTTGAGTTATCGTGACCTCGATCCACTCGGACACTAACTTCCCATCTCAACCATTCAATAGAATTTTCCTTCCATTGTCGCATTTTTAAAAGCTTTTCCTAAAAGCTCTCCGTGGCCGTCACTACCTTCAATAGAGCCGCTTCTGGACACTAGTAGAAAGCAGGTCATAATATCAGAAGACCAAAGAGGAGTGGTCATTTTCAATACAGCAGACATTGCACAGTCGAGTTCGAATGGATGACTACTCTATGTGTCGCCCTTCCAAAAATAGAACAACCACTCAGTGCAGAGCTTAAGCACATTTCACACTCAGGATGGCATTCTTACTCACACTCAATATATAGCCAAGGAGTGGCACGCGTCATTTAAGTGAGACACACTTTTTTCTTCATGCGGTAAGTACCTGAAGTATATGCATGCTCTACGTTAAAAGTTCAAGATTTTCAATCTGGATGGCCTTTTGTCTGAGGTTTGAATATTATGTAGGCAGCCTGTTGACCTCTTGACACGCCGGAGAGACCGATCGTACGACCCGATTCACTCACGGTGCCAGCTTTTCTTGACAATTTTTTTTACTCGCTCGTTTAGACTTAGCTGTTGAATGGCCATAGTCAGGTTTTTGCTTTATTCGTAGATTCTGTACCCTTCAGCCTGAAGTGACGAGACACGAGGACAACGCCAACAGTTTTTCCGAGACGCACCCAAAAAACGTTCGAGTGAAAATCATACAAAGGATTCACTGTTAATCTGTCCTTTACAATTTTACGCGACGTCACAGAATCTATATCTATTACAATTAATTAATGTTTTTAGATAGATAAAAAGTCAATGGCACCAGCGGCATTGAAACCCTCGACCTTCGGCTAGATACGTCGCTGCTCTACCACTTGAGCTATCGTGACCTCGATCCACTAGGACACTAACTTCCCATCTCAACCCTACCTTCTGAATTTTCCCATCTTTTTGTCATTTTCCAAATTTTGTGAGTTCGAATCCCGCTCGAGCCATTGATTTATTTACCTCAACGAAAAACCTTAATGAAGTGTAATACATTAATTGGTTAGTGAATTAATATGTATGCATATCTGAGTCATCAAAAGGAGCCATTTCTCCTCTTCATCGTCTCTTTCCTGAACTTAAATATTTTTACATTTTTTTGCTCATCAATCTGAAATCATTACATAAAAGAAAAAACACATGAAACGGTGCAACAAGAAAAAAATATTTTACTAATTAGCATAAGAAGAAACAAGACTCCACCAATTGGAACAAAACAACAAGGAATTAGCTCTCAAAAAATGGAACCAAAAGAAAATCCTACCTAGAACGAGAATAAAAGATATGTATACAAATTTTGGTTAACTGATTGGATACTACCTCTAGTTCAGTAGTTTCGTGGTCCGCTTGATCAATTAATTCCTTTCATAACCATCTCTTAACCAATTAATATTAATTTTCCTTTTCCATTTCCTTACCTTTTTGAATAATGGCAAAAAGGTTGAAAAATTCAAAAGGTGGGGTTGAGAAGGGAAGTCAGTGTCCGAGTGGGTCGAGATCAGGGTAGGGCCAGTGGTAGAGCAGCGGCGTATCTGGCCGAATATCGTTGGTTCGAATCCCGCCCATGATACTAACTTTTTTATCACAACTAAAACTTTAAATAATGAAAGATGTAGCAATAATATTATCGATGAAAGTCAAGCAGACCACGGAAATAGTGAATTTAATAAGTTTAAATATAAGTATACTTTCACTAAAACTTTCCGTAGCATCGAATAGATTACACGCTGTATCTTAGCAGAATCATTGGATGTATAGCGGCATGATGTATAATGACAATTATATTACCGCAGGTTGTAAGAAATTGGCCCCGAGGGTTTAAACGTATATTGCTTCCAACTTATTCGATGTTGACGAGGTGTTCGTTCTCAATAAGTTCGGTAACTTCCTAAACCCCATTTATTTAATTTTCGTCGTTTAACGTACAATCTCACATTAACAGTAAAATTTCTATACCAACGAAATTAATTTGATCAAATGTAACTGAGTAATTGCGAAAATGAATATTGTCTAACAATGGGAAGAATAACCAGACTTTCGTTTTTAATTTTTTATTTTAAACAAAAAAAATGTTTGAAGATAATTAATAAATGATATCAAATACTTATTTAATAATATATTGTCACAGTAATAAAAATGATGAAAGTGGGGTGTTTATGTAGATTCCTTTTTTATATAGGATGATTCTGCTTTCAGATTTGTTTTTTTTTTTTCATTGATAAGGATATCGAGCATTAATACAATAGAATAGAAAATACTTTACTTTTTACCAAAAAATAATATATACCAATGAATCTTATTAAATCCAATGTATGTACTACATGGTTTATAAAAGTCTGTCGGAACTCGTTAAAATCTGTCAACAAAGAAGGATTTACTTACATAATATTATACAAGGTGTCCTTTTAGATGGCCAGCCTGAATTTCTCGTAAACCAAGGTTTCAAATTTTACATTTTTTTTTAGAAATATTTTGCAGGGTACATCAAGCCCAGTTCACATTTCAAATTTTTACGCTCAAAACTATGGTGAAATCGGATTTAAAATTTTATAAAAAATTAAATTTACGGCAAATCCTTTTTAAAAAACTCTTTTTTTGTCACTTCCATTAATTTGATATTTCATTAAAGGAAACATTCATTGTCTTTATTGTTTACATTTTATCATTATTTGTCAAACTGGCATATGAGAAAATATTTTAATATTTTTCTTGGACGTAAATAAATTTGACAGTAGGACCTATTCGTTATGTTCAGATTCCATTTGAAATGACCCGAAGTGCACGTTTTTTTCCCATCAAAAGCGAGTTGAGTTGTACGTCCAGAAATTTCCTTATCGGCACGGAAAAAAATTGAAAATGTTTATTCGTATTGCTCGCAAAATGAGGAGATGCGGATCGATGGCTGTTCCACCAATAAAAAAATATCAGCGTAATTTCTGCGATGAACTGACTATTTTACTGTATTTTTCAATAATTCAATATCTATCAAAGATTGAGATAAAAAAGTCACGAGCAGAATTCGAAACTACGATCATCGATCAAATACGCCGCTGCTCTACCACTTGAGCTATCGTAACTTCGATCCACTCGGACACTAACTCCCCATCTCAACCTCACCTCTCGAATTTTCCTTCCTTTTTGTAAGATTTTTCAAATGTCGTAAATCCATTACAGTTCGTCGTCTGATGGACGTTTTTCAATTAATTATTATTTATGTATTGCTTGCTTGAGATAAAAAATTACTGCACGTTAGCGAAAATCCAAACTCCACATTCAGAAGTTGGAATGGTTTTAGGGTTTTCAAAAAATAAAATTAGAGCTGTACTCCAGACATACAATTTATGATACTTTATGATACATTTTGTCCAAGAATTTCGGGATTTTGATAACGACAGGCGTCTAACGTTCCTTGCACAAATTTCGATTTATCAGGCTGAAGAAAACTTTCTTCTGTGACATTCCCTAGTCTGATGTAGCTAAGTTCACCTATAAAATCATAATAAACCATTGGAATTTTCGAACAGATGGAAATCCGAAAATTTCGTATTCTTTTCCTCATCAGGTGGGTCACAGTATCAATATTTAGTGTGGACTACTCAAAAATAAATTAACAGAGAAAATAATACAAATAGCGCTCAGTTCCTCAAATTTTTGACAGATAATTTAAAAACAGTAAGATGATGTTCCTTGGCACAAGCGCAAAAAATGATTATCCAGCTCTTATGGATGGATGAAGGTGAGGATGGATTGGATTGTCACTTTCAGCATAAGTGAATGGGCCGATCTGTTAACTCCACTCGACTATTTTCTGTGGGAAAAAAGAATCCTTGGCAATCATAACCCAATAACTTCTGTCGAAGAAAGGCAAAAGATTGCAAATGCTTGTCAATACAAACTGCCCAAACTAGATCTCTCTGAGCACCAATTAAGAGTGGTAAAAACGAGCAAACCTGTGCTTCGGACGCAAGGCAGGCGGTCCGAACATGAAATGTGATTAATACATAGCAAATCAAATAGTTGTGTTTTTTCAAACTATTTACCATAACTTTAATAAATTTATTATCCGATTCCCTTAAAATGTTGTTCCATGATGTATAGTGTGGCATTGGGGATTTTGAAGTAGAACTGGGCTTGAGTACAGGCTACCTATAAATTTATAAATAGGTATTAATTTGATCCAAAAATGGTAAAAATGTTAAATTAGACTAAAAAATATTAAGCATATATTTTTCGTTTTAAGATAGCTTCATTGGTTCAAGACATATTCAGCCTGCCCATCCAAAAAGTACACACAACATTTATAATTTCAAATATTTCCAATAAATGCGTGGATCAAAAGAAAAAAAATACTATTATAAATTTCAATTAATTATGTTTTTATGTAAGATATTGGTTGAGGGAAAAGTCAGTGTCACGAGCGGGATTCGAACTCACGACCTTCGGCTGCTCTACCACTTGAGCTATCGTGACCTCAATCCGCTCGGACACTAACTTCCCATCACAACCTCACCTTTTGAATTATCCCTCCTTTTTGCCAGTTTTCAAAGGCCAAATGAACTGGCCACGGAGAGCTTAAAAGTGAAGGTATACTCATTTTAGCTCATTACATTCACTAGCGCCATTATTTTTTTGACTTCGACCCACTCGGACCCCAACTCTCAATCTCAACCTAGAATCCTATTTTCCCTCGTTTTGCCATTTTCATTCCTCTCGTGACACTGACTTTTGTATATCTCACTAATTAATTGAATTTGGTCAATTGAACTCTAAAAAATAAATGTAGTAATATAAATGATGAATGTAAGGATAATTAAACACGAACCTTTTGGAGAATATTATTAAATGGAAACAGTGCGGTATAAATTAATCTTGCGGCTTACCCATGAACAAAGTCGTACTCGTCAGGTCAAATAATTTAATTAGGTTTTCTTTTGATATAAGAGCACTCTAAAGCAAAGGGTAATTTACTAATCTCCCACAACATAGCGCATTAAGCATGGAATTTAGCCACACTACGTGAACTGCCAAGCATACGAATCGCGCTCCAATCCAGAGGAGGTCCAGAGGTGCTTCACATCTGTATTTAATCAGCTATCTAAGGTACTTAAATGCAAACTTGAAACTGACAAGCGTTCGTATTTCTATAAAGTACTTAGCCATTATTTTTAGTTTTAGTTTGTTCAAAATCTGGATTAATTGAGACTGCATCTTTTTCGATCATTTCAATGTCATGTGATTTGTCAGGAGGGCTGTCGTTTCTTTTCACCTCTGACATCATCGAAGACGATGATGAAGATCCTGAGAAAGTTTGAGTTTACGGAAATGAACTTTGGTTGCTTGACGCCGGATCGGTCGTACATAAATACGGCCGATAATCCACGCGAGAGCAAGAAACGTCAGTTTGTGTCTTGAACTTAACTTCCAAGTTAGAATTTCATAAAAGCGCCGTTTCCCTGCGAAACAGGTTGAGAATGAGTCTGGAAACTGGAAGCGGGAATAATGTTGACCACACTGTCTGCGGAACATTATCCCCAGGCCGGGTCTTTATTGCAGTAAGTCCCTGGGAATTATGGCAGTTTAAAACTTCATAAAACTGTAATAAAGGTGATGATGACACCTGCTCAAGTGCCTCAAGTGAATAACTCAACGTCGGCTTTTTGTACTCTTCGAACAAGAGTAATTAAAAAGAGCCCCCGAGGCGAAATTGAAAAATTAATACCACCAACCCGGCTAAGGTTTGGTATTTGATCAATTAAAGCACTAATTTAAATTATCGCTATGCAGAATCATACTTCTATAAACCCGGAATGTGAATGAGATGTTTAATTTTCTCTGCCTTCTAATCTCATTCTTATCTCATTTATTATCTAATTTAATCTGAACAACGTACTACTCTTCTGTTTAATTACTGGGTAATTATTTTGCTTTTGTAAATATCCTGCGCGTCTCTATTTCAAATACCCTGGACCAGCCTAATCGTGAACTTTTTTTTCTATAAAATCAAATCTAACTGAAGTACGATAAAACTGTTTTTGAGAAAATAACTTGATTTTTCTTTGTTTTCATTAAGTTAAAAAAAAATATTATTAGGAAATCGTGAGATGCATTCTGGCGTGATGTACATTTCAGATAATTATTTTCTTTATCGGACCAACGTTTCTATCTTTACGGTGATCATTTTCCGGGCGTGGGATGTAGGGAATTGTTTAAAATTCACAAATACATGTAGGATGTTGAAAAAAGTGAATGTATAGAATGCAAATATTTTTTACAATCAATCAAATTATTTCTACTTACTCAAAGGAACGGTCTTGTGTTATGTATGTTTTGGAAAAAATAACAAATCATTTATAATATCTCACTAAAAAAAAACTAACATTTCATAACAAACGTTCACTAAAAAAAATGTATGGTGATTAGTGACCGTTCGTCGATGCTTATTCAGAAATCGTGAGGTTCGGTCTGGTGTTTTGTAGGTCTCAGTAAAACATTTTCTTTACCGTGCTAACGTTTCAATCTTTATTGAGATCATCTTCAGTGGCTGCGATTTGCAAACATCGTGTATGTAGGATTTGGGAAAAAGTGAATTTATACAATGCAAAAACAAATGTATTTTTTCAATCAAAGTATTTCTACTCACTCGAAGTGTTTGTTTTCTGCGTAATGGTGCCATTCTTGCGTGTTGTGTTGAGAGTGCCCGTGAGATAATGCTGTTTTATGTTTATAGCTTTGGATTTTGAACGGGTGGGGAAGGAAGTTGGTATAGTAAAACATTTTTTTAAAGCAGTCGGCTTCTTTGAGGTCAAAGAGCTGACGGGAAAAACGTTGGTAATAGTTCCGTCAGATTATCCTTTCAGGGTTATGCAGAAGGCTATGGATAGGAAAAGCAAAGTTAAATTGTTAAAAAAATAGACTATGTAAAAATGCTTGATGTATGGAATGCCTTATATGTTTTATGTGATATGTAGTATATTTTCTAGTTTGATATATGTATATTATCAATATTGAATTTCATTAATGATATTGGCGTAGCTGTGGCTGAGTTTACATGTGTAATTGGTGCTGTGTTTATATTTGTTTATGTGAACCATTTCTAAAAAGTTACATTTATATTTGTTCTGTTTTGTGTGTAATAATTTTTGGTTTTTAAAGATGATCTCAAAAAAGATCGAAAAGTTGGAACGATAAAGAAAATACTTTTCTGAAACCTACATCACAAGAGACCCTTAGGCGTCAGAAAAAATCCCAGAGGCGAAGGTGCAGATCGAACCCACGACCTCGGATGTACGCTTAACCACTCGGCTACCACGGACCCATGTTTAATCTTGGTGCCGTGTGTATGATCACAAAGCGTGGGACGAATATGCTGTCTTTATTAATCTCTCCTGCCATATTCAGCTAACTGGACAGAAAATATTGCTGAATTCTTGACAGAGAGAGAGACATCGATCGTTCTCTGAGGCGACTTCAATAACGATCTACGACATTTCAACTTATTTTTGATTTCATGGAGAATGAATTCGGCCTTATATAAGTACCTCCAAAACCCTGCGCGTTAGTACTATCGATTCTATGACTACCAGACACATTTTGGTTTATATTATGTCAGATATTGCTTACAGTTCATAGCGCAGGCCAAACAAAATCTTCATCAATTATTAGTTGATATATGGTATGGTATGGTGGAAAAGATACTAGGAATTGGGGTTTGTGTACCCCAGGCACTGCAACCTTCCTAGTTCCTTGGTTTAGTCAATAGACTCGATCCTTTTTCTCAGAAGTATCAAGTCATTGACTGTTATTGCTTCAACGTGGTTCTCTGAGTCGCTTTTATGCGTCAGATTGAACCTCCATTGAGCCGTTGCTTCACATTCGAAGATGATACGAGTGGCTGTTTCTTCCTCCTCATTACATAGTCTGCAAATGGGATCACTATTATATATGCCCATGTTATGTAGATGTTTTCTCAGATGCTATTGGCCTGTTAGTAGTCCTACCACTCCCATGTGATTTGCCCTTTCCAACTGTATTAGTGTTTCTGCTAGTTTTGGTGAGGGTTGTTTTATCATGAGTTCACTGTGTCTAGCACTGCTAGAGTTTATCCACTTTTCTGTTTGTTTTGTTTGGATCCATTCTGCGATGGAGGATTCTATGTTGGTTTTCGATATCCCAAGGATAGGTTCGGGGCCTATGTATGGTCTTGCGGATCCTCCTCTCGCCAATCTGTCTGCTTCTTCATTACCCAAAATTCCCCTGTGCCCTGGCACCCAGGATACCGTTACCTTGTTGTGTTTCCCCAGGTTTGAGGGATTGATATAAAAATCATGTATCATCCAATGTTTTAGGTTAAAATAAAATTTGATTCGCAGTGTTTTTCTTTCAATTCGTTAAGTGACTGGCTGACATTATAAAAAGTTACCATTTGTTGGTGACAAATTCGCATTAATGAATGACCGCAAGTAGCTCGATTTGTCAGCCATTACTTGAAAACATAGAGGTTACCACAACGAATTGGCCAACACGTTCTACTTACGTGTTGAAGAACACTTAGGTACCACGATAAAGAGACGAGCTCCCCGCTTCCAACAAGAGATGAACAGCGTCAAACCGCCTTTGGTGAAGAACGGAATTCGGTTTCACAAGACGAAATCCGATCACTTAGTTACCCAATGCCAAGGAGACTTAAGGCCTTCCGCCAGGCCAGAGAAAGCAATAAGCGTTATTAAGAGTGTAACGACGAATTTGGGGATATAATGTTACCTTGACATATCTTTTGTTTCTTACATAAAAAATATTTCTCTTTAAGCATTTTTAGATAACAGGAACGATCTTACCAGTAAGATGAGCATAACAAACGATTAAGTCAACGGTGATCGACCGTTTGGTCCATCATATTTGAGGCAAGTAAGTTTGATAAAAAAAAAATATAAAATTGAAACGTAATGTACATAATAAAATAAATCATATTTTTAATCTTAAACACTGATTTTATTTTAAAAAAACTTCTCTTGACAAGCACTAAATCCAGCATACACACATCTTCATAATTCTTAAAATACATTTCAATTAATTAAGGTTTTTAGATGAGATAAAAAAGTCAGTGTCACGAGCGGATTCAAACTCACGACCTTCAGCGAGATACGCCGCTGCTCTACCACCTGAGCTATCGTGACTCCGATCCACTCGGACACTAACTTCTCATCTCAACCGCACCTTTTGAATTTTTCCTCTTTTTTGCCATTTGTCAAATGTGTAATTTGTTTGATTCTCGGCGACAAATGGATCTTAAAGTATATTCGACTAGATTTAATAAAGTGAATATTTATAATGAACCGTTGCTTTTATGATAATTTAGATTTCAAATTAAAAAAGAATTTAAATTGAGTGAATCTTTAAAATGAATTCTATATTATAAAGGGGCACAGATACTCCAGAAGCAACAAGGACTAGAATAAATTAACGATCCATTTATTCGGAAAACGTTCTCTTTTTCCCGAATCCGCAATGAAGCTCTTTAATACATAATATTCTGCCCTCATCCGAAAATTCGACGGTTGATTAGAGAAAGTTATCCGGATTAGAAGTAAGAGGAGCCGACAAGGTAGATGGCCCTCCAAGTCACGTAGAGGGAGATCTCTCCTGCCATTACCCTTTTTCAATTACCGGGAAATGATCCATAAAGGAATTTTCAATCTCGGGCCCCCTAGTCAGTCCGGGGTTATTGATTGATGTAATTATAATGGGCGTAATTCGATAACCTACAGGATAACGACGGAGGAGGCCCGGGAATTAGAAAGGCAACGCCGGGTTAACGTGCGAAGAGGTCGGAGCAGTAATTGCAGACGAAATTGTCACTCAGTGGCACCCACATCAGTTCGAGTAAGGTCAATCTAAAACCTTCTGCGACAACGGATTAAGATTAGAATTATAAATCAATATAGTTTTGCAATATCTTAAGTTTATTCAGACGTGTTTCAGTCACAAGGTATTTGTCGTTTCTGTTTCATAATGGATTGCTTGCGTATTGGACGAGTAATTGAAGATATTTGGTCCTCTGAAATCAGTTTATTCATTGATCCGGCATAGGAGCTGTGTACATATTTATGTTTGGGACATCGGTGAACACACAACCGAGTCATACAAATGAACAAACATTTCGAGATTCGATATAGTGAAGAACCGGTGGGACTAAGCCACATACAAATTGGCTTACAACCTTGTAATTTTTAATAAATGTGGGTGTGGACGGGAGTTCGATTATTTCGCTAATTATACGCCTGAATCGATTTCATCATTGGCCTTAAACGATCTTAAAGATCAATAATTACCGTTTGTGGCCGCTATTGACAATCCCGTTAGGTTGGTAATAGAAAATATATATCTCATCACTCCGCCCCCTTTCTAAATATACTTTACATGCTGGCAGATACGTAACCTACTAAAATCATTACAAATAAAACCTATACGAATTTAAAGAACTACACTATGTCACTTAGTTTCTATTTGGTTTCGTGGACCGCTTGACCAATTAATATCTATCAATTAATTTTTTTAGTCGAGATAGAACATTTAAAAAATGGCAAAAATGAGAGAAAATTCAAAAGGTGGGGTTGAGATAGGAAGTATAAACTAAAATCCTTAATTATGTAGCTTGACTTTTGTTTCTTACTTTGTTCCTTTTTTCTATTGTTTAAATTTTGTCACTTTCTGAACTTTTTCTACCGAAAAAAGCAATGCAACATCAAGTATGGAACATTTTCCCAGAAATAAACATTCCCTATGATAATGGCATGTCAAAACGTACATATGAACGATGTTTTGAAACAACAAAGAAACAAGCCTAAAAAAATGAATACACAAAGCTTTATTTACAGATTGATTTATTTATTAGTGATTTATTGTTTTCCAGTAAAAAATCTATGCTTCTTATTTAAATACTTTACATTTTATTACAATTAATTAAGGTTTTTAGTTGACATGACAAAACGTCTCTACCACTTGGTACTGAACGTGAATACGATAGCTCAATTGGTAGAGCAACAGGGTCTCTACACGAAGATGGTGGGTTCGAAAACTCCTCGTGTCATTGCCTTTTTTATTTCAACTAAAAGCCTTAATTAATTATAATGTATTAAATTGTCAAGAAATTAGTGAATTTACATTTTATATTTTCAGCCCTATTGGGATATACTATAAACAGACGATTTTAAAGTGGTTTTATTTAATAGTGAGTTTATCGCATTTTTTGTTTCGTCCGTATGTTAACCGACTAGCAGACTGCCATACACCACCAACATTCCATTGAAGGTATGTCATCTAAAGCTAAGCAAAAAACGGACCCAATAAGGCAGTGCCGGTTCAACATGGCTTCACCTCCAATATAGATTATACACATTTTCCCCGTAAATCCTGCTTCGTCTTACCTGGTTAAAATTGAAATTTTCTCCGTATTTGTTTTATGCAACGTGTTCGTGGTTATCCTTGAGGACATGGATGGCACGATTAACCTCATTCGCCGTATTGGAATTAATTATTATATTTGATCCGATCTAGGCGCAATCTTGTAATTGAATCAATCGGTTTGCACTACAATCGGTTTGTACACCTCATTGGTGACAGCACTGTAATTTCCTGCTGACAAATTGAACGGCCACCATTTGCGTCAAACCGCGGTGCTCTTTTTAGTCAGCCACCAATAAATAATCTATGCTGTTAATTAGACATTTGGCAAACAAAATTTGAAATATTTAGTATCTTTAATCAATATTATGATAAAGAAAACTATTATTTTACACACATTTTTAATGAAACTTTAATACATTTGATCGACAATAGCTTATTTAGTAGAAAAAGTAAGCATCACAAAAGATAATTTCAATATAAACAAGAGCATACCATTGAAAATTAATTAGATTACATTATAAAATGAATTGTTCAGTGTGTAATATTCAACTATTTACAAGTTCATTATTCTCCAAGAATAAAAAAAATTATCATACTTAAAATGCCATACATAAACAATTCGAGGTTAACATGTCCAATTCAAATTATGACTAAAAACACGACAACAGGGCTTCAGACCAAACTCTGAAAAACATCCATGTTGTAATTACCAGGAAAAAGCATAAAAATATGAGGGTTTATAAAATGTTCGAGTTCAAAAATTATGTTAAATTACATTGACTACACATTAATCAAGAATCCTCAGCTAAGAAAATTTTGAGGACTAAACAGATAATATACATCTGATATACACGGCCAGCGGCGAAATACAAAATGGCGCCGACGAATACCACCGAAGATAAGATATATAATTAATAAAAAGTTTGATCCGGTACCAACGAGAATTGAGGATGTCCGATTGATTAGGAGATGTTAGTTTAGAAAGTATTAAATAAATAATGAACGAAAAGAGTAATTTAAGACTCTCTGTTTAATGAAATTTCTATGGCTTACAAGATGGCCGATGCTCGTACTGGAGACGTGCACGTGATGAAGGCCGGAAGGTGGTGAATGTTTTTGAATGCGATATCGTGCGATGTGTAGGACAGTGCACCGGCAGGTTTCATTAGCATGGATGATGATGTGGGATGATGAGATTCAAGTGACGATGGCAATGAGATGATCCAATCCAGGGGCGATGTCAGTGAGATGATGGAGTCTTCCGGGGATAATGATGGATGATTCGTTTGTAGGATGATGGTAGATAAAAGGAGATAAGGTATTAACGGAAAATGGCAATGATAAGTTTGGGTCTATGGGATCGGCAAAAAGCAGTACCCAGGCAATCTTACCCGGTGGTTAATTAGTATGGTGCAACACTTTGGAGAGATAGGAGGTGTGCTCGTTCCGAAAGCTGGCGTTGAAGGGACCCCAGAAAGGCTAAAATGGATGTGTTTTTGATGAGAAAGGAGGGGACTGTCTTATAATTGGTTGATTTTGGGGGATACAGTGTACAATTTAAATCTTGCGCTACGATGGCGGAGACGGGCCTGAACACACGGCACATATAAGTTCTAAGATTGTGGCTTTTTGAACTGACACCTGGTTTCAGCAGCTTCGATTATGATGATGATGGATGATGAGATTCAAATGACGATGGCAATGAGATGTTGCAATCCTGGGACGATGTAAGTGAGACGATGGAGTCTTCCGAAGATAATGATGGATGATTCGTTTGTAGGATGATGGTAGATAAAGAGAGATAAAGTATTAAGGGAAAATGGGTTATGATTGGCGGATTTAGAAGGGTACTGTATACGTCACAAATCGGGCGCTTCGCTGACGGGTACGCGCCCAAAGACACGGCACATATGAGTACTAAGATTGTGTGTTTTGGAACTGAAAGACTATACGTGACAAATGCATTTTCAAAACTAGCCAGCATACAAAGAATAGCGATAAAGAAGGAGGCAATAAAACCGACAACATCCAACTCCTTTAGAAATACTGCTAAACCTACTACTTCTGGAATCTTGTGTATAGAGGGTAGTTGGGAAAATATCACAAAGAGTTTAAAAGCAAACAAAATCAGACGTATTTTTCAAAATTGGGGCTAATCATAATATGATCTCGGAAACATACATCTAACAAGGTTTTAGCAGATTTGACAGCAGAAGGAAAATCCAGTTATATGGTAAGGAGCGGGTGAAGAATATCCTGTGGGAGATAAGAACGATCAAACTCATTACAAAGTAATTTTTTGTTCATTCATTTACTGATTTTATTTTTAAAAGTGTTTTGTCCGCGATCGGAAATATATGGGCTTTGTAAATTAGGTCTATGTTTTGGAAAATTTATATTAGCTATTTTTTCACTAATAAAAGAAGTACTTGGCCCATTCTTCATTTAATTTGGATTGATATTTTACGTAAAATTGGCTGCCGAGAAGAATAAAAAGGAACGGCGAATTACACGTAGATATGGTAATCCGTAAGGCTAAATCCAAACCCCCATGATTTGTATATTTACGAAGGATTAGCACGGGTATGTTAATATTATAAGATGGTAAAAGGAATCACAATGGTCCTAGTTCCAAATCGATAACCAATCAGCTATCAAAAACCCCCGGCCGTAATCGTTTATAATGTACAAAGGCCCAAAATAGGAGCCCCCTTCACAATTAAATCTGGTCTCAATAATTGAAATCGTTTTGTGGCTCCTCAGAGAGGATTTCGTAGTAATTTCGACCCCGGTCGGAAACTGAAATAAAAATTTCACTTGGGTAGTTGCGACCCCTCCCCGACGGCAGTGATTCGAGCCACCACTCCAACCCTTTGCTGAGTAGATCCACTCCGCCCTACTCAAGTCGCATCTAATATTAAAATAAAACACTCCTACTGATGTTTTACGTAACAGTTTGGGAACAACTTGAAAACAAAAAATATAAAAGCATGAATTTTTTTATGAACGTTAACTGATGGATGATTATGAACTATTGACTAATGGAAAACTGAATAAAAGAATCCTCATCATTGGCTTGATAATAATTGCAAAATTAAATATTCAAACAAAACATATAATTATTCAGATATCGTGAGATGCGATCTGGTGTGATGTAGGTTTCTGAAAAACATTTTCTTTGTCGTGCCAAGGTTTCGATCTTTATTGTGATCATCTTCAGGTCCTTGGGATTTACAAACATTGTTTAGATTTAAAAAATACATTTAAGATGTTAAAAGTGAATTAATACAATGCAAAATATATTTTATATTCAATATTTCTACTCACTCAAAGTGTTTGTCTTATGTGCACTTGTGCCATTCTTGGGTGTAGTGTTGAGAGCTGAATTAAACAGCAAAATCTCACTGGTACTCTCAACACGACACGCAAGAATGGCACAAGTACACAGAAAACAAACACTGTAAGTGAGTAGAAATACTTTGATTGAAAAAAAAAAAAAAAAAAAAAAAAAAAAAAAAAAAAAAAAAAAAAATTTGTTTTTGCATTATATAAATTCACTTTTCCACATCCTAAATGTATTTGTTAAATGTAAACATTGTTTGTAAATCCCAAGCTCTGAAGATGATTTCAATAAAGATCGAAACGTTGGCACGATAAAGACCATGCTTTTATGAAAACTACATCACATCAGACCGCATCTCACGATATCTGAATAATTATCGATTAACGGTCACTAATCTCTTCAGACAAAACATGTACTTTTTTATTTCCACTGGCTCTGGATAAACGGGAAATTCGTTTTACATTTATCTCATTTATCTCTCTTATTTCTATGAGTATTGTAATGATTTTCTTTTAGTTTCTATTGAAGTAAATTTAGGAATATTCTCGTATAGATGGTACTTCATACATTATAATAATAAGATAATACATTATACAATACATACAAAAATCTATCTTTAATAATGTAAAACGAACTCATTGACAAAACGTTGTAGAGGATTCTTCGATGTGATAATTGAAAACAGAACTCTTATGATTAATTTTAAGTCTGAGTGGCACAAAGTTAACACAATCAATGTTGAATCGGCTGACATTGGTTTACATTCCGCTGAAGTAATTACTAAGTGAAACGTAAACCGGTGAGAATAGGCGGTTCCAGTAAAGTGATAATTGTTGATCAGTTCAACATGTATTCATCCACTCGCAGACAAACACAACTGTAATCAATGTTGTAATTTAATCATGTATAAGTTGAGTATACGGTCGCCGGATTAAAGGTTTTGATGAAGTCTTTTCTGGGTGATAGTGTCGAAAAATACCACACGTGGCTAAGCATAATTTTTCGTCCGGGCAATCTTGGAACTCCATGGTTTGCGCCGCGAGTTGGTTACAACTTGACAAGGAGTGGTCATATGTCATTAAAAATTATGAATTTGCGACCAATGAAGGTGAGATAGAAGGTAGCAGAGGCCGAGAGTGAGGGCCACGAAGCTTTAATCTGCACATTTTTATCTAATCAACAGTGAATATCAGCAAAAGCAACCTATATATAAGACTGAAGATTTTATCCAGCAATAAGTAATTTATGAAAACAAAATTAGTCTGACTCGAACATGCATGTTAGCAGGTGATTGCTCTGTCAAGCGTACGTAGACCTTCAGCAGCGTCAGTAGACTAAGCCGTTCAAGATGATCTACCGTGTCTAGGAGTCGATACGTGGCCGTCAAAACATCTAAACCGTAGAATTATCCTAATCCGACAAGAAACGCGGTTGATTCACAGACGTTTTCTTTCCGCCAAAGCCCGCTTATGTATCCGGCAAGTAGAAAAAAAAGGTGCTTTAGGTGTCCTACTTGATCAAACGTTTGCATGCCTTGGCACTAGTTATTTAGTGGGCACTGGTTAAGGTTCCCCTCGAGATCGACATTTTTTTGTTTAATCATTATCAAATATCTTGTCCATCCTCCCTGTGATAGTCTGACGGACGCACTTTTGTATTTCACCGTCTTTGGGTCAACATGATTTTTTTGATGCGTCATCTTTGTGTGTGGGTGGATTTTGTGGTAGATAAAGCTTGTTTTTTTGTTTTTTTTTCCAGTCGGTATTTTTGTTATCGTAGGCCTTTTACTCTTTCTAATTAGTATATATGTTGACCTCGTAAATCATACATGTGAACTGTTGTTAATTTTTTTTAATCATTACCAAATAACCTGTCCATCTGCCCTGTGATGGTCTGACAGATGCACTTAAGTATTTCACCTTCTTTGAGTCTACATGATTTTTCAAAAGCGAGTTTATTTTTATTATTTTTTATGCATTATCTTTGTGTGTGGGTGTCTTTTTTGTTGGATAAAGCTTGTTTTTTCCACTCGGTATTCACAATATCGCAGGCCTTTTAATCTTTCTAAATATTATATTTGTTGAACTCGTAAATCATACATGTGAACTGTTGTTAATTTTTTTTTAATCATTACCAAATAACCTGTCCATCTGCTCTGTGATGGTCTGACAGATGCACTTAAGTATTTCACCTTCTTTGGGTCTACATGATTTTTCAAATCTGAGGTTTTTTTCTCTATTGCACCATCTTTGTACGTGGGTGCCATTTTTGGTGGATAAAACCTGTATCTTTTATTTTTTCTAGTCGGTCTTAACGATATCGTAGGTCTTTTAATCTTTCTAATTAGTATATTTGTTGAACTCTTAAATCATATATGTGAACTGTTGTTACTTTTTTTTAATCATTACCAAATAACCTGTCTATCTGCCCTGTGATGGACATATTCATTGGATATTCAAAACGAATTTTTTTATGCGTCATCTATGTATGCAGGTGTCTTTTTTGGTGGATAAAGCCTGCTTTTTTCGGTCTTTACTCTATCGTATGTCTTTTAATTACTTCTATTCTTTTTTTAATTCTTCGTTTATTTATCCTAATCCTCATCACTTGAGAATCTTTTACCTTAATTATAAAAGTTATGAAAACTCTGCCTCAGAAAGCACCTGGGACGAAGGAAGATATTTTTTATTTTTATGAAATGAAAAATGTTTAATCAGATAATGTATAATTATTGTGCACATCTTGCAGAGGAAATTATTTTATAAGCTGAAAAATATATACGTAGCTGCTGATAAATTTATAGGTCTGATATGTTTCACACCAAAGGAATAATTTTTCAATTAATTCATATTTATGAAAGGTTTTGCTCGAGATGCCCAAGATCTTCGGCTAAATACGCCGCCGCTCTACTCCTTAAGCTTTCGCTTTATCTCGTACAATACCTTCATAGATATTAACTAATTGAAAAACGTTAACTGGTCAATCGGACCACGAGCTGTAATGGATTTTATAATTAAATTGAAGTATATCTTTCACGAAAGCTATGAAATTTGAGAGGTGCTGTTGAGATGGGAAGTTAGTGTCCAAGTGGATCGAGGTCATGATAGCTGAAGTGATAGAGCAGCAGCGTGCCAAAGATCGTGGGTTCGAATCCTGCTCGTATGATTTTTTTATCTCGACAAACATCTTTCATAAATATTAATTAATTGGAAATTGTTAATTAGCCAATCGGACTGTAAGTAGTAAATTGTCTAATAAAAAATCATTAAAGTAATAAATGGTCACAAGAAAGAATATTTTTACTTTCAGATTTATGAATGAGAATAATATGAAACTAGAAAGCAAATATTTTTTATATCCAATCCAATTTTAGGTAAACCTTGCAGTATCTAATTTTTATTTTGTGGTTATTCAATTTATTCTTTATTGATGAATAGCACGCTCATGTGCAGCCCATTGTATTGTAGCTCGGTGCGTCAATGCAAATTCCTATTTAATATCCTATGAGACAGTGGTAAATCGAAACCATTAAACGGTTTGTGCTACATAACAGATGAGTACAAACAGTTAGCTTTGAGTGTTTAGTTGAGGATGGGGTAATTTCTGTAATTGCGCACCCCTCCACGCTTCCGCCATAGTAAAGTTGGGCATAAGGCCTCATTGTCTAACCGAAACCTGGATATTACTCTTAATTAATTAACGCCCCAGCCGTTGTAACCGCGGAAATCGTTAACCCCGGATAAACCCGAAACATAATTCCATTACGGCGTTCGGCAATGATACGGACGGTAAATTATTCCCTCCTTCTGTTTTGCACTTCCGAAGAAAACGATGTTTTCTTTGGATGTAGGTCATGACCCAAACAATTCACCCGGGGCTCCGACTTGCTGGAGATTTACCAGTCAATCGTGCCTTAGGAGGTATTCGATATGCTGTATTTTATGCATGTGCTTTTCGCTTGGACCAACAACCTCTGAATATCTTATGTAGGAGGAGGGGATGTCGTTTGAATATATCGCTACCACTCTTGGCAAGCTCGCAGACATTACCTTATGATTACTTATGGCCCATTCGATTCTTTTTTCGGAATACCAGTCGGAGATTAAAAACCGTTACATCTCGGGGAGGAAAATCCTACATGGCGATTAGAGAAATTATATTAAGGCGGACGAATCGTATATTTATTCCCGAGGGAATTCCTGACATTTATTAACGTAAAAACAAACGGTTTATACGTGACTCATTCCAGTTATTCCGCCTCTTGCAGACCCCAAGGTCTGCAACGACAACACCCATTATTTCATTTCAATTTTTCGTAAAACTTTTATCTCTGTTGTAAGCCTGTCCTCCATTCAAATATCACATTTACATATTTCAGTTCGAAGAAAATATATTGCTACAATATCGCAGCAGTAAGAAAGTACAAAAATATATGTAAAAAGATAAATCCTGAAATTTTTGACTATTTTTTGTTGATGTAGAATTTTTTGGCGTTTGAAATCGTTTGGCGGGGATGGTGTAACGAAAAAATACGTTTTGCGAACGCTATTTTGAATAAAAAAATTTAATTATTATATTCTATTAGGTTTCGTGGTCCGTTTGACCAAATAAATTCTTTTCAATTAATTAAAGTTTTGGTTGAGATAAAAAGAAAGCGTCACAAATAGGATTCGAACCTTCGGCAAGATACTCTACCACTTGAGCTATCGTGACTTCGATCAACTCGGACACACACTTTTTATCTCAAACAAAAGTTTAATTAATCTCAGTGGCCATTTCATTTGGGGCCGATAATCCAATAGATAACACGATATTTGAAAAACGGCAAAATGGAGAGACAATTCAAAAGGTGGGGTTGAGGTGGGAAGTTAGTTTCAGAGTGGGTCGAGGTCACGATAGCTCAAGTGGTAGAGCAGCTGCGTATCTAGTCGAAGATAGTGGTTCGAATACTGCTCGAGGCACTGACTTTTTTATGTCTACCGAAACCTTAAATAATTGAAACTAATCCAAAATAAATCTAAAGCCGAATAACTCACGATATAGAGGCGAATGATGGAAACTCTATGCACTTCCACCAGCCCAAACTATATGCTCTATCAAACGACCACTATGATTTTTTTAATTTTTCCAAACGAGCCAGGTTTTGATTCCACTTCCGTAACAACATTTTTAATACCATGGAATAGTATTTGCCAATAGTTAATTTTTACAGTAAATTCTACTCCGCGGCGCTTTTTGTCGGTTTTGCCTTTTGAAGTATAAAGAGGATCGGCATTCTCCCTTTTTCTACCCTTACCGGTAGTGCGTAAAACAAGAATTGCAGCGGCGCTCATATTTCCAAAAATTGAGTACATTTTACCCCTATGTTAAAATTTATTACTCAATAACAGAAGCACACAATGTGTTTTGTTTATTCATTAGTGGAATCGCAAGAGTGCTTTGACCCAAAAATATGTGCCTATGTATCAAACATGCGTGGCATATCCATAATTGGCTCTACTAACGATCACTCTACTTCTAGGAGTCAGGTCCTTTAAGGTCCACCTATAGACAGTTCTCTCGATACAGTATAGTATCTATATAGCAATTTAACATTTCTATTCTTTGTCTTTATTATGTTTATTTAAGTTATCTTTTAAAAAGTATTCAATGTTTTTGTACTTCTATCTTAATATGACAATTATATTTAATGCTATTTTACATGGGGTAGTAACTATTTAGGTTTTAACTTTGGTTGTTTAAATAATGCAATCCACTGGAAAAAAAGTTAATAATGATGAGTATTTACTGTTTGAAATTAATTATTTCATTTCAGTATTGCAAGAAATGTAATGATTATGGTTATTTATTGAATACCCATTAGATATAGCACAATACTGTACGTAAAATTTTTGCAAATTAAGACACTAATATTTGAATTATAAATTAACGTTTTTATTTGTATATTTTCAGTTCTTTATGTGAAATTTTGTGGTCAATGTGAACACTAAATATATTATTCAGATATCGTGAGATGCGGTCTGGTGTGATGTAGGTTTCAGAAAAACATTTTCTTTATCGTGCTACGTTTCGATCTTTAGAGATCATCTTCAGGGCCTTGTTGCAATTCAGCAAAAAAGTTCTCTGGTCGATAGCCGATTGGAGTTTCTTCATTGTTGGCGATGTCCTTCAGAATACTTTCAGCTGTGTGGCCGTAGGTAGGTGAAATTTGTTCATAGAATCCCATATTCTTCGTTCTTCTCGTGTAGAAATGTGTAAGCGTTGGTACATTAAAGAAAATGTTTCTTCTGAAACCTACATCACACCAGACCGCATCTCACGATATCTGAATAATTACCGATTAACGGTCACTAATCTCTACACAATAAATATATCTTAGCGCAGATTTTAAGTCACAGACTATCTGATTCCACTCACAATGAAAAGAAAAACAAGTGCTAAAGAAAATCATTTGCTAACAAAAAAATGGATTGAAAAGTGAAACATTAAAAATAAATCGCATGAAAATTTTCTCTTTAGTACTACTGCACGGTATCGTAACTTCGGTACCTTTCCGATAATTAATAAGATTTAGAATGTTACAGAAATCGATTTTTTTTTTAGGTATTTTGATATAATTACAACAAAACAATTTTTTTCTTTTGAATTTTAGGTTTTTAGACAATGATTATTCGTAAATCCTCAGATACGGTTTGGTGTGATGTAGGTTACAGAAAAGCCTTTTTTTTATCGTGCCAAAGTTTCAATCTTTATTGACATCATCCTCAGAGCCTAGGATTTAAAAACATAGTTTTCATTTAACAAATACATATAGGATGTGGCAGAAAGTGAATTTATACAATGTAAAATATATTTTTTCGTTCATTCAAAGAATTTCTTACACATTCGAAGTGTTTGTTTTCTGCGTAATTGTACCATTCTTTCGTGTCGTGATGAGTGGGCCCAGTGAAATAGTCCAGGTTCATGTTTATATTTACTTGTTTAAATTATTCCCACATTCTACAAGTATTTGCCAAATTTAAACAATTTTGTGTAACTCCGAGGCTCTGAAGTTGATCTCAATAAACATCGAAACGTTGGCAAGATAAAGAAAATGTTTTTCTCAAACCTACGTCACACCAGACCGCATCTCACGATTTACGAATAATCATTCGACTAACGGTCATTAATCACCGCATTTTCTCGACAATGCCAGATCAGAGAAATTGTGGTATTATCTGAGTTTTGCTTTTTTCCTTATCAGATTTGTCCTTTGGCTATGCGCTATTTCATTGTTCTGACTGTTTTATTTTTTAAATTTTCTGAACATTATCGAGTTCCAGTCCAATAATAGTTTTCATACTCTCACATTACCTTTGCCATAATAAATAAACACTCAATTGTTTTCCCTTCATTTTAAATTAGCAAGATATCTCGTATAAATAACTCTCGAACGAAACTAACAAACTAATCTCTTTCAAGTGTGTACACAAAAATACCTAAATAAACATAAAATTACTAAAAACATGACTTATTTTACAACCCAAAACATTCGTTATAATTTAATGTACAAGTTGAAAGTGGAATATGGAATCAGTGATGCTATCTATCAGCACGGGCCGCAAGCAGTGGCCGTTCTTGGAAACCTGGTGAGCTTAGGCATTACTCAACTTTCTTACGCGTTTTGGCATTTTTTTTCTTATCGATGACTTTTCGTTTGTCGTTTTTTCTATAAAGACAATTTCGCCCAAACGGAAAATAATCTGACTTTTCCCTTTAGAGGACATGAAATGTACACAACATCTCAATATTATCCACATATGCATCAAAACAGGAAAGTGAGAAACTTTAATGATCTGTCGTTTTTGACCTCCTTTATAAAAGTTGAATACATATTTCTGACATATCAACAATAAAACATAAAACCTTATAATAGTCTTCGAACATGTTGTTTGTCACATTATTTATAGAATATGAAACCATTTGAGTGGAACTGTTTCAATACAATGTTTTTCAAGGAAAATAACGTTTTTGAGCGATCCTTAATTGGTGTACTAACCGTCTACTACAGTCAACGTCACCGAATATCATAAAAGAGGGAAAACCTGTAAATAACAAATAAAAAATACTAAATTCCTAATATAATAAAAAACAAGATTCTCTACCATTCACTGGAAATTTTAACATTATCATTATTTATTTTACCTTACCTTTTTTTTACCTTTTACCTGCGTTTTTGTCTTTTATGTACAATAAACAATGTGCACATATTTATACATAGCATATAAAGTTGATGAAGAATGATGAGCACTATGAATGTATCAGCACAGGTGAAACTGCTGTAGATATGAAGGTGGCGATCCAGCCGCACTTATGGGCCGGCGGCTGCAACTCACCTTAAGATGTAGTGTGCAGGACATTAAGAGTGAGACGGTTATTAGCTTTCAAAGCAAATCAAAAAACTGAAATTAAATCTTAAATTTTTGAGTTTTTAAATTTGGAATGCATATCCAAACATGACTAATGTTCTCAACATTCTTATTTTATTATGACATTTTTCAATCAAATGAATAGATTTCAGCCAATTTAATAATTGTTTCATTCCATTTAATATTTAACATTTTATGTTTTACAATATTAAATAATTTTACTTATTTTCAATTTAAATAAAGGTTTCAGCAACTACTAGCTTGTAATTTTTCCCTGAATATAAAATCCGAAAAGGGATGGTTATTAGATTACTAAATTCACTAGTTTTCGCGGTCCACTTGACCAATTATTATATTTCAATTAATTAAGGTTTTTAGTTAAGCTTAAAAGTCAGTGTCACGAGCGGATTCGAACCCACGACCTTCAGCTATATACGCAGCTGCTCTACCACTTGAGCTATCGTGACTTCAATCCGCTCGGACACTAACTTCCCATCTCAATCCCACCTTTTGAATTTTCCCTCCTTTTTGCAACTTTTCGTATTTTAAATTGTCGACCTAACATAGGGTAAGTTTCACACGGAAAACAATGATGTAGCTAGATGCAAATATAGATGTATTAGTAATATACGGAGTCTACTAACAGTTTGTACCCCAAGAAGTTGTATCCTGTTCAGTTACTATAGCACATCCGAGAGTGATCAAGGATTCTGATTATTAGACCTGGTTCCTGTTGTTCAATTTCTTCTACGGTAGCATTGTACGTCTCAAAGCTACTCACGCGGACTTTCTTTCCCGGACTCATAGTCGGGCTGGCATGAAGATCTTTAATGTCCGTACCTAAGCTATATAGAGCTCTTACCGGACAGTCGGATTCTCAAAATGAGAGCTGATGCACCGTCGTCTTAGCGACGATGTAGAGGCTTCACACCCCGAAGGGCTGCTACCACCACGCTCCCACCTCGTCAGAATGATTAATGCCGTACGCAAGGCCAGCTTCCCCAAGGGTACCACGCCGGTCATACGCACAGCCGTGCAAAGCACACGCGAACCAGAGAACCGCCAATCCACTTCCAGCACCCAGCGCTCGTACACGCAATCTAGGGTATAAGGCATGATCATTACTACCTTCTATTACTTCTTTCCTTTTAAAATTTGTTAGGAGGTTCTTGGATTGTTTATGTCCACTGAATGAGTTCTAGTGTTACTTCATTTTCTTTTAAAAAATTTCTTAAAAATCCTACGGGGTTATATTTCATTCTCATGCAACGGAGAACGACCAGCTACATGGTGACGAGGTCAAGGATGTGGTCCAATTAATGTTCTGTGTTGAAACTATCCCGAGCTTTCTGTGTTGTAATTAATAAAAAAATATTGCGACATTTTGGCATAGTTATCACGCAGATCATATCTCCACTCCAGATAAATAATCTGTACATTTGATTGCGTTTAACTGCGGTGACTGATGTAATGTACATGACTTCATCTTCGGAAGTGAATATACATCGAAAGGCGGACCAGCTAGAAAAGAGGAAGTAAAAAAAAAGGGTTTTTAAGTCGGTAAAACATCTGTCATCGGTTTTTTCTGACATTACAGCACCTTTTGCCAATAGCACGCAGGGTAAAAAGTATGATTATATGTTTCATTCACTTTAGGCTTAGGAGTAATCATCAGGAGCTATTATGATATATTATAATCACCTTTGCATGGTAGATGCCATTGAAAAAGACTTAATTGATCCGTCCGCCGTGCAAAACGAAGTTTATACAATCAATTAACAACAAGCTAAGGGTAAACCATCTAAATTGCTGGGAGTCATGCGGCAATTAGTAAAAAAATACGCTTTAGAATTCATTGTGGTTAACATCACTTGTGAAATTTGTTAACTCTAGCACTTGCACAATACAGCAACTGATGCTTTTCATTTTCAGAATTTTCTTCCGAATTCTTAAAGAAAGAACACAATGGGTTTCCAAAACTTAATCGTTATCCCTACAGCATTTTGTTGTTTATTCTGTCTACACTAGGTGTCAATTTTTGTTCTCCTTTTGATTCCCTTAGTTATTCGTATCAAAAGCTGGTTGTATGTACTTTGTAAATATTAATGATTAAACTACTCAAGACGTGGTTTAGTTCTATTGTCGACGTTGCCCGAAGACGAGTGAGTTTGTATCCGGGATGTACTTTCGCCTCCACGCCATCCCCCTCCCGCAGGTTGGATGCTCAACCTCCTAAATAATGATTCAGATTCTACACAATCCTAGGCTTTGTAGACAGTCACATCAGCCTGGGCCCTGAGTCCAAACTATCCCGTGTAGCATACCTACCTTCCTAACCAAGGACCTGGGGTCCAAGGTCCCGGGTCCAAATCAACCAAGGTAGCAAAACTTGAGGCCGCATTAGGCTGATTATTAGGAATTAAACAAAACAAAGGAATAGGCTCACCGTTGTTGACTCCAGCGTTTCTACTTAATGCCTTTCTCCCTGCTTTACTTATCTCTCCTCCGGGAAGAAAGTCTCCACCAGGGTTGTTTGTATACCAAACAAGCAAAATTTATACATTGATCAATTTTGCAACTTTACAGAGTGAGAGGGATCCAGGGACACCGTGAGAATAGCATTAGATGGTTCTTATTTTATCAATGCAATCGTGAAGCGTTAAAAATTGTCGTCGCAAATGAAAATGAATCGGTAACCGAAATTTTAGCGAGCGCGTCGGCAAAATCAACGAACAGTTTGCAGGCCTGTTCTGAAGGAAAGCTTAATATTTTCCTTTGATGTAATTAATTGTAAACCAACTTTGGAACGTGTTCATTGCAAGCTTTTTTATTACACTTCTCTACTACAAAAAATTTCGTTTAAAAGTTCTCTAATTTTATAAGTAGCACTTAAAATACTCAGAGATAGATAGAGAGAATTAATTAAATTGATAATATATAAATACTACATCATGTTGGGATTTGGGAACACTTACTTTTGTCTAAGACATAACATAATCTAGCATTTTTTAAACATATTTCTTACGAATTTGCCACTCATAAAACGCTTTGATTATGGATTTAAGCTCTGGAACTTAGTTTCGATATATGTCACAAAATTAACCTCGATTTTAAGTAAATATTTTCGTACTAATTCTTCTCAAAATGGAAGAAATTTCAACAATTATATTTAGCATCAATCATTATGAAGTTGGGTTTTTATCTCAACTAAAGACCTTAATTAATTCAAAGATATTAATTGTTCAAGCGGACTAGGAAGAATGGTGAATTTAACGATAAAATGAAGTATATGTTCATAAAATCAACACGAAGTTTGAAAAATGGCTAAAAATGTGGGGTCGAGAGGGGAAGTTAGTGTCCGAGTGGATCGAAGTGGTAGAGCAGCTTCATATCTAGCCGACGATCGTGAGTTCGAATTCCGCTCATGACAGTGACTTTTTTATCTCAAATAAAAACATTAATTAATTGAAAGTTATTGTACTATTTTGCTCCATTTAAGAACAACAAACAAAGAACATTTCTTTTTGAGAAATGCTTTGCGCACAACAGTACTATTTTGGTTCTGCTATGATTTTTGATCCAACACTGCATTTCAAATTTTATATATAATTGCTAAATTTCTTGATAAATTTTTCACCAGTTTGAATTTATTTATTACAAAAATGTATACAAGGTTTCCTGTGAACAGATGTCATTATTTCAGTACGTTGTTTTTCGTGTCAAATGGAGCTGAAAATTCCTATTGGACATTGTCTGAATTTCACAATTTTATTCAAGATATTTCACTTTTCGAGTTACTCCACCTTTTTTTTCGATTTTGCTCAATTCTTGCCTTTTTTTGAAATTTTTGAAAACAACTCCTTTTCGTCCGCTATTCTTTTGTTATTCTATCAGATAGCCTCTCGAATCATTATTTTTTTCTCGGTCAAGGCAGACAAAACACAATCAAATCGTAAATATATAACTTTATTTACTTAACTAATTTACTTTAACGAATAATGATAATAACATTTTATTTAAATTCCAGCAAAATAACAAAAAATTTTATCTCTACCATGGAATGAGGTGAACCTATCTGTTTAGAAAGTTAAGGAAGACGGAAAGTTAAAGTTATTTCTTGTTTTACTGCTTGCCACAACTCTTTCAATAAAGCATTCCTTATTGCTAACCTAAACACTACTTTATTTCTAAAACATTGAACGATCCCAGAAATTGAACATTCGCCAATAAAATCGAAAATATCCACCCCGCTCTGGAGTTGCATGTTGAATCGCTTTCATTTATTTCACAATCCCTTCACAGACTACAGTTCAGAACTAGGAATGAAAAGCCTACTCTTTTAAAGAATTGTTTCAAAACGATTACTCAGACAAATAAAACAGCTCTTTTTTTCATGACTCACGCGTCCATCAAATTATTCTTACTCATAATTTCTTGGGTAAAGTTGGGCAGGTTTTTAAAATTTAGGGTAGTCCAGGGTCACTCTTAAAAGGTGATCGTCTGAACGATAGGATTGTCATATGAAAGACATGAATAAAATTTCAACTTTTTTCTGTTATTACGATAATAAATTTCAATTTAAAAAAATGATGTCGGCCATTTCGTTGACATAAAAATTCATAAACAGAGTAATTATATCAAATTTCTTCGTAGTAACGAGTGAATAAATCGGAACAGAAATATATAAAAATAAAAGGAAATAATTATTATTATTAACGATAAAGAAAAGAAATTAATTTTTTTGTTTAATTTGCACAATACTAATGGGAGGGTTTGAAAAATTGTCGGCAACGGGAACGGATTTCATCTTGAGCGAAAAGAAGATCTACGTATCCAGCCGAAGGTCGTGGGTTCGAATCCCGCTCGTGACACTAACTTTTTTATCTCAATTAAAAACCTTAATTAATTGTAATTAATGAAACAAATTATAATATATATATAATGGATTTTATATTTGTAATGTACAGATATGATTTTATATGAGTACGTTTGTTGACAATAAAGAATTGAAAAGAAAAAATGTTGGAAAATTCAAAAAATTTCAAAAACATGAAAAATTAGTACATATTTGGTATTTAGTATGTATAGTATTTCTTTCTTTTATTTATTTCATTATTATAAAATTAATTAATAGTAAAAATCAGCATTAGTGCATAGTGTTGAATTAAAAAATGTTACGAATTGTTTAAACAGATTTTGCACTCTGTCCCTTTTTACATCGAGAGCCATATGTCATTGTTTGAAGTTAGATAAGCTTGGGCTACACGCACCAATAGCTGATCTTGAAAATATTCATAAACAATATGTTATTAACAGCATGCACCGGATTTACGAATTGTCGCATATCACTTTATTGGTCCTAAGGCTTGAAACTCAAACGAAAAGTTTTTTTATGGTAAAACAGCGCAAATTGTTTTCAAGACTAATTGTGAAAATGTCGTGCATAATTATAAAAAACTATACTATAAACTATTTAGTTATAGGCTAGAACTTGGCTTACTCAAATTTTCCAGCATTCACCAAATTCAAATAGTCAAGTAAAAAATTCTTAATACGCGTTTGTGTATAACCATGGCCTGAATGTATGACACAATCATGGCTAAATACCGTAAATTCCGCAAAACTCTCTTAGTTATTCTTAATCCACTAATCTAACCGCTTTCAACCGGTATAATCTTGTTAAACCCTACACGAAGGTTAAATAGACAATGGGCCAAATATCTCTTGTCTCTTGGAAAACAACGACAAACAACTTAATTTAAACAAGGCATAATTTACGTAAATGTCTAATAATGTGTAGGGCTACCAGTTTAGAGGCGGTAGTTAACAACCTTTCTTTCTTCTGCTCTGTACAATATTGATTTTTATACAGAACAAGCGATTTATTGTCAAAAAAAAAAAATTGTTGAAATTTTGAAGCTGTATTTTTTAAATAATAAAAGTCAAATTTTTTTGGATCAGAGGAGAAGTTAAGGAAGATTTTTTTGAACGCAGATAAAACTTGAGACTTGCATTACTATTATTTTTTTTTTAAATTGACATACAATATTTTTTAAGTAAAAAATTAGACGCCTAATAATTTCTTTCTTTTTTCATTTTATTTTCTACGTTTCATTTTCCGAAACTAAGTATTATGCTGAATTAGATTTGGTCAAAAATTCTTTCAATTCGTATTGATCGTTATTAAAAATTATCCATTGAAAGAATGAAATATATCAATTAGCTTATTTTGCCGCTGGCTATAAACAAAACACGGCCAGCTGCTAATTGGCATAAATGAACTTTATTATTACTTTTTTTTTTAAGTTTGTCCATATAACCACCAGAGTCGCAGGGACGTCTAACTACCCTATTCTCTCATTGTTTCCCGTGTCTTCCCCCGGAACAATCACTCTGAAAGGTAAGAAGCGATCACTGTTGAATCGGTTGCGTTCTTCTGGTATAAAGAAGGTTTTTTGTATTGCAAACATTGACACCTGTGATTTTCACGGTGTGTGTGCAACAGGTGGGATCTGTTTCAATTTCGACTGAAGACGATTTCAGTTTTTGTAAAGATTCACTGTTTCCCATAAGTTTTATTGGTTGTTTATTTTTAAGACCTCCCACCTTAATATAATGTCGTAAAGAAAGAATAAAAAGAAATAAATTTAAATAAACAAACCTTCATACGGGCATATTTTGGTCAAATCGAATTGACAAACAAGTTGCCTATTCGTATTTTGCCCTATATGTCAAAACAATCTATGGATTTTTGTCCTGTGTTTATTCAAAATTGTACAAACACTTCGACGGTAAAGAGATATGCCCATTTAATCATTTTTGGATCGAAGAAAATCCAATTGACAAAATAAACAAAACTTTATTGTTTACAAATGCAATCGGGATTAGAAATTTTCCTGGTTGATGTACCGTTTTTTTACATTATTTATAATGACAAATGTATAAAAAAATTCCCGGAAATGAGTATGTTTTGCAGACGACATGCTGTCAGTTCTTAAAAATAAAAATAAATTATTTAAAAATCGTGAGATGCACGATGTGATGTAGGTTTCAGAAAAACAACCCCCTTTAGCGTGCCCAACGTTTCGTTTTTTCTTTTTTTTTCTTTATTGAGATCATCTTCAGGGCCTGGGATTTACAAGCATTGTTTATATTTAACAAATTCATATTTTACATACTACATGTATTTGTTAAATGTAAACAATGTTTGTAAATTCCAGGCCCTGAAGATGATCGCAATAAACATCGAAACTTTGGCACGATTAAGGAAAAGTTTTTTTGAAAACCCAAATCACACCAGACAGCATCTCACGTTTTCTGAATAATTATCAACTAACAGTCCGTAATCACTACGCAAATAAAAATAAATTAATCTAAAAAATTATATTAATAAAGATCAGATCTGAGAAATTCAGAATAAAAATAAAACAAACTATAATATTAAAAATGTAACCTGCTATATAAAAAGTGTGCGAAACCGATTGTACAAAGAGTTCTTTGATTTTTTTGAAGTTTATTTCAGGGTTTATTTTAAAAAATATTATCTTCAAGTTAATTATGAAAGCCCTATTAAAAAAGAAAAAAATTAAAAATTTATTAAATAAAATTTAAAAATTTATTACATGCTGATTTCTCAGTTACTCGATTGATGCAATGTGAGGAATACGAAAATAACGCAAAAATTAAATTTTTACGTAGAAATTAAAATTTTTGTAATTTTTATAATGTCGTGTTTTTACGTATAAAATTCCGTTTCGAAAATAATAATTATTATTTGCGTTTTAAATCATTACAATATAATAAAATATATTGTGCTGAGCACTGTCGGGTCATAGTGTGTAACTTAAATCGGTTCAGCCATACTTGCAGTTCTTATAGGAAATTGAACTCTGAGTAAAAAAGGATCTATCAACCTGTATCCGCAATCCGAGGTATCGGATCCGAGCCAGGTCAATTTAGTTTTTTGTTTTTTGAGGTGAGGTTAGACTGGCCTTTGGTATCGTATGAAAAACTTTGGGTGTTTTGTTTTTGACACTATTTGCAATCCATATAACCAGATTTGACGAAAGGCATTTTATAGTCCGCCATTTTTTTATGTTCCAACATTAGGTCGTGAGTATGGGTTTTTAATTGAAGGGTTCATTTGCATATCTATGAGGAGGTTTTAACGAAATTTATCCTGCACGTCTATAGACCAAAAATGTGACGGAATTTTACAAGGAATTTCAAAGTCTGCTGTTATTAATCATGGTTCTCTGTTTGCCGTTCTCATGGTTTATAGCGTCCATAATTGCTCAAGCTCATTGTGATTCTCCGTTTGCACTGCCAACATTTCTGCTGTATTAGGAATTTCACAAACATATTCAAGGTTAAATCAGTGCAGAATTTTACCTAAGGTCTTACGGTTCTCATAGTATCTTTGGAAATAGGCCTATCCAATAAATGAACAAAACCCAGATTAATTTTATTTTCTCTTGGTTGTGAGCAATAAATTTACAATTTGTAATCGAAAATTACAATTCTCCATTTAAAAGCAATTTAAAACGTTGCTTTAGTTTCAAAAGAAACACGCGATTTTAGGGATATTTTGTGCTGGAACTCGGCCGTTCTGACCAGGATGGACACATATTATTCACATTTTTGGTAAATGAGTCTACTAATGAAAGAACTATATATCGTCGGTTAGGAAAGTTTTCTTAAGGAGGTACGCCCCATGAAAACTAACGAGCTTATTAAGACCCTGATTAGGAAAATGCCGGTCGAACGGTCAACAAACTTTCAAGTCAGCAATTTTTATTATTAGGAATGATTCGAGGTAGTAAAAATGAATCAAAACAATAAATATGATTTCAGTTTGAGATGAATTAACGTCAATAAAATGACTAGTTTAAAGTGATTGTGAGGCGTTGTTGGGCACGTGATAACGTCCTTATTTTGGTATAGAAGGAAATTTTGTTTTATGATTTTTGAAGTTTTGCAGGCCTTATTTTCAGAGGTCGAGACAGTTAAAATTGTTTATATTTTAAGCAAATTTTGAACGAATAAATATTGTAATTAATTCACGAATTTTCATGGTCCGCTTGACCTATTAATTAAAATTTTTAATTGAGATAAAAACGTCAGGGTATCGAACCCACGATCTTCGGCTAGATACGCTGCTGCTCTACCAGTTGAACTATCGTGACTCAGACACTAACTTCCCGACTCAACCCCACATTTTGAATGGAGTGGATCTAGGTCACGATAGCTCAAGTGGTAGAGCAGCGGCGCATTGACCGAAAGGTAATGAATCCCGGTCGTAACACTGATTTTTTTTTCTCTACCTAAAACCTTAATTGCAAGTGTATATAATAATTAATTTTTAAAAACATATTTATAATGATATTAATTAAGGACTATTCCTTTCAGAACAACTAGTTAACAAATTATGCAATGATTTTTCATCTTATTGCCATTCTCGTCGTCGTTACTGGCATGGCGAGCTCGAAAAATCAAGAGGAATTCTGGGTAGCTACGATTCTGGGTGGAAGACAGGAAGCACAGCTCTTGGCCACCCGGTACGGATATGATATTGTAAAACAGGTATATATAATAAAAAATTTATTTTAAGCGAAAGCGAAATAAGCACGGTAATAGTTGTATATGAATAATGTATAAGAGAATACATTGCCTGGCATAAATTCCCTTATGATCATAACACGGGGAAATTGCTTGGGAACAATCGACACATAGAGATTTGTCGAAGCGCTGATTAATTACTTTATGCACACATTTTCGATAAGCCTTTACAAAATAAAACATTAAATAAAAAAAGTTCAAAATATCGTCTATTTATTTCCATTGAAAACAAAAATAATAAAAAAATAAAGTATTCTTTGTTTATCTTCCTAGTATCTAAATATCACGAAAAGAATAGAAATTTTCATTTTATGAATAAAAATATGAAAAATAATGATAAAAATTCACTAGTTTTCGTAGTCCACGATCAATTAATACTTGTCAATTGATTAAGGTGTTTATTTGAGATAGAAAAAATAATGGCGCAAGTGAATGTAATGAGCTAAAATGAAGTAAACCTTCACTTAAGCTCTCCGTGGCCAGTCCATTTGTCGCCGAGAATCAAATAGATAACACGACCTTTGAAAACTGGCAAAAAGGAGAGAAAATTCAAAAGGTGAGGTTGTGATGGGAAGTTAGTGTCCGAGCGGATTGAGGTCAAGTGGTAGAGCAGCGAGCCGAAGATTGTGGGGTTTGAATCCCGCTCGTGACAGTGACTGTTTTAGCTCAACTAGAAAACTTAACTAATTGAGCAATAATAAAAATAAAAAATGATAAAAATTTATGAAAAGCAGATTCATTTGTAACTGCCAAGCTAGATTAATCTTTAAATATGTCTACAAATTGACACAATTAATTTTTTCACAGACGATTTCATATCTCTTTGAAAACCAGCATTGCGTAGGATGGTGAAATTTTAAAAACATGTAAAACGTTGACCAATTTACCTTCCTACTTAGTTAATCATTAGTTCTTTCCTTTCAACCTTCCAAAACATTTTTTTTTTTTTTTAAGTGTTTACATTTTTTTATAAAAAGCACATTAAACATTTTGTAGGTTGATTCTAAACTAGCAATCTTTAGTTATAAAATTATTTTCCAAGAATCATAATAAACTTTGAACGCTGGAAATCCAATTTAATTGGAAATCCAGTGAAGATATTCTTTAATCCTTTAGAAGCTTTTACAGACGTGATTAAATAGTGTTTGGTCAGCCTATTCTCTTCCGAATAAATTTCCTTTAGGTTTAATTACGACTGTTAATCTCAATGCTCATAGTTATTAAGATAAATGCATCAAGATTTTTGAATTGAAATTCATGGGGGTGCAATTGAATGTAGCCAGTGACATGATTTTCCGTTGGTTGAAAATAGGACGTCCCTTCCTTTGCAATTATCCAGGATCGTCAATCAACGTCCATTAAGCATGTCTCGGAACAGATTTGAAGCGAGAACAATCGGCCTAGCTCTGTGTCGGATTTATTCTTAATCCTGAAAAGCGTTTTAATTTAAGTTAATTATTTTTACCAAATGATATGTACTGTGCTTAATAGCTCAAATTTTAAATAAAAAAACATGCCTAACTGGTGCGCCTAGGAAAAACGGTGGTTGTTGTATGGGTCCCTGGACTTATCGGCCCGGAGTGTAACGAACGCGCGGACGCTGCATCTAAAACTGGAACGTCTCACCCTCCACTTTTTTCAACCAAATGAAATTTTTTCAATCAAATGAAACTTGTTG